>MU227968.1:1501263-1523313 GCA_018584345.1 Thuja plicata | reverse complement strand
TTTGGAGTGCTGGGGTTTTTTACCGAAAGGTTTTCCCCAGGGTATATCATTGTGTCATTCTCTATTTTCTGTATGCATGGTATGTGGTTGCAATATCTTTGTTAAAGTAGTTAACGAATCTGTAATTATAAGGATTTAAAAGAATTTGCATAATACTTTCCTATAGAGATTAGCGTAGGAAGCTGTTTCCGCACCTGAGTTTCCTTACAGTTTCATTCTTTACAACTTGGTTTCTCTTACACGACTAGGTTAACACCAATAATCACTTCAAATATAGTCGAATGACCTTAGATTAGTTTCAAAATTACCTCTACAATCGTCCAGATGCTTGTAGATGACTCGTCTCTGCAACTCACTCAAAATGCTCTACGAAAATGTTAGGTAAGAATAATAGACAAAATGGTCTATTTATACCTTTTTCTCCATTTAGGGTTTCCAACGGATATAAAAAGTAGCATTTAATGTGACACCGACTCACTTTTTACCGATTACTACTTTACTTCCTTTTACCGATTAAACATGAAACACAAACTTCACAAAATATATCTAAATGCATCTTAGTATGCTTATATGGATTTATGCACAAATGCTAGAAACCAATTTAAGATTTAAACTTTAGGTGGAGTTAGGTGCACCTGACCCAGAGGATTCAGTGCCATCAACTATTCCAAAAGATGTTCCATCATCTTGTGACTTCCTTCTCCAAATTTTATTCATTTTATTTCTCACTTCTTCAACACTCGCTTCTGCTTTTCTAAATGTCTCTTTGGTTGGAGCTTTTCCTCGGTACCTGCAGTCTTTGGCTAGGTGACCTACCTTATGACAGTGAAAGCATGTCATGCCAGGACTTTTGCATGCTCTCATGTTGTTTCTTCCATGCATCAACATGAAATTTTTTATATTATGTCCATATCTCCCACATGTTGCACATGAGATCCTTGTATTGTAGTCCCATGGTATTGATGTGCCTTGTCGGTTGCTCGGTGTATTTTTTCGGTTAGGGACCCATTTATCATTTCTCCTTTGTGACCTGCAACCATTATATTTATGACCATATCTATTGAAAGTGTTTCAGTAACCATCAAAATTAGGCTTCTTTGTATTGTTAACAATCCATGATCTGCACTCAAATGCTCGATGTCTGTATTTTTTGCAGTTATAACAATAGTCGTCAAATTTAGGTGTGTTCGGTGACTTACCTCTTTTTCTTCTGCAGGCATTATTTATATGACATGTTTTTCCATAGTATTAACATTTTGGCTTCTTATACTTAGGTGGGGTAGTAGTACCTTGATTTTTAGGTTGGTTATAAGATTCTCCTTTCTCAGTTGTATTGTTTCTAGTGAATCCAAGTCCAATCTTGTCTCTCGATTCTCTTTAACCTCTAAGTTGTTCATCCAATGTTTTGTATGCTTCTTTATTTATTTTGATTACTTCATGGGATTCCTTTTCTGATCTCAACTCTATATTCAATCTCTCAACCTCAAACTTTAGTGTTTCATTCTCAAATGCTTTCCTTGTAATCTCTTGATTTGCACTAACAAGTTGATCGGTCACGGTATGTTGTGATTGTATCATTCTTATCATCTCATTGTCTTTCTCAGTTAGCCTTACCTCAACTTTCCTTTTATCTTCTTCTGCCATTCTCTTTCCATCTAACGATATCCTATTAGATTCAAGTATTTCTGTCAATCTTATGCTTTGAACCTCTTGGTCTTTCTTCATTAGATCTAACTTCTTGGTAAGTGTATTGTTCTTTTCCATCAAGTCTGCAATGGTTGTTTCTGATTCATCATTCAAACTCCCTTCAGATGTTGTCTCAATTACATCAACATGCTCTTGTGTAGTCTTTATTTCATTACATAAGTGTCTCCTCACCTTCAATAATTTTTCCAGTTTCCTTCTCAAATCATTAATCACCTCCTATGCATTTTCCAATTCAAAATCAATATTTTCAATCTTTTTGGCTTCCTTATAGCTTTCTATGGCTATGATCTTTACTCTCAAGTGTTTAAACCTTTATCTCAAGATTCCAAGCTCTGATACCAATTATTAGATTAGCTATGGAAAGATAAGTACTGATAAGGGAGGGGTGAATCAATACTGCAAAAACTTTTAACATCTATTCTGAATCATTTATCAAACTGAATATATTGCGAATAAATATTATAAAACATATAAATTAAAATATAAAACACATCTCATGACACCACGATTTTTGGTCACGCATAAATCCTTGGTTAGAGGAAACAAATGTGATGGAGATGACACCCACAATCCTTCACTACTGCAGAAAAAAGGTTTCTCGGTTAGAGCTACAATGTTATCTATTTCTGATAGCTTACCCTGTTAGGAGTACAAAAAGACTTATGCGGTCTACCTTGCTAAAGGATTTTACAATCTCTAATCTAAGAGATGTATCATGTTAAAGGTTTTACAAATGATACCTTTTAGGGTCTACCCAATAATGGGATTTACACTCCTCTCAATACAATAAAAATTAATACAAAATGTCTGTGAAAATACATCAAACAAATGTTATTCAAACTCTTTATGCTCATTGATTTCATTACCTCATATTAAATTCAGTAATATAAAACTTATTCATTTTCATTGTTCTTCTATATGAGTTATGTACTCGGTTATGCTTTTTCTTTGTCATTATCCCATACTCTCTATCTTTCTCTCTTACACACTAGCGCTCTCTCTCTCTCTCTCTCTCTCTCTCTCTCTCTCTCTCTCTCTCTCTTCTCTTTCTNCTCGCGCTCTCTCTCTCTCTCTCTCTCTCTCTCTCTCTCTCTCTCTCTCTCTCTACTCTTTCTGTTCTTTGCACTCTAAAATTTTATATGATGCTTAGGCGGTGGAAAATTTCTAGGTCTTTCTCCCTCAACATTGTAGTTTAAGCGGTGCAATGTTGGTTTCATTCCCAACGCATTATTCCTCTTATTTTTCATTGGTCGATCTGCCTCATGATCATGTGCAATTAGGTTTTTTCAATCCCAATGTTCTAACTAACGCTCACCTTGGATTCTATAAAACATTTTGTGCTCGGTGTCTAGATTCAATGTATCTGCATTGAATAGTTATGTTGGCCCCGTGATACTCGAAAACATGCATTGTTCTTGCTCGGTGATATAGTGTTCTCAGGTCGGTAACTATCTCTGCTCAAGTACTAACACTGCTTGGTAATTGTCATTGCTTGGTGCATAACTTACTTTGCTTTACCGACTGTCTCTATCAACTCCTTTTCCTTTCACCGACTGACTCTTATGATCAATATGACTTTGAAAAAAACTAATGATGACAAAATAACTTGAGTAGGAGTAACAGTATCCATTCTACTCCGATGAAATGAACAATTTTTTGCAAAGATAAATACCTATTTTTGTCATTCTATGTTTTTTACGCGAAAATCGATCGGTTGCACAAATATTCTTTAGATCTCCTTCTGCTCAGGTAGACACTCATTCTCTAGATATCAAGATGTGAAATGAAGTGATAAAATGTCCTTTCAACTTAGAATTCCTTTATTTTTGCCTCAATTAATGTCATTCGTACCCTAGCTTACAAAAAGATGATATTACCAGTGAAACAAATTATGCCTTCAATACTCGATACCATCATAAAATATTTTGTGATTTGAAACATAAATCTGAAATACTATTTTCCAACTCTGACAATCATCGCAACCTCCACTTATACTAATTATGGGGTTAGGTATAATTTTTTAATAACAGCTTCCCCTTAGGTCATGTGACCTAATCAGTTAGATGAAGAGTTCTCCGCACCAGGAGCTAGTGCAATGTATCATGTATCATCAATTTTTTTATTTTCTTACCCATGTCTTCTTATTCATTTCCTTTTGGTTCTCATCAACAAGCATGATCTTCTTTCCCTTGTTTGTAGCTCATCATTCCTTTTTCCTGTGTTGTTAGATTTGCAATACCGAGCAATATGTCCTAACTCCTTGCAGTTAAAACATGTTATGTTTCTATTGTCATTATTGTATTATTCTTCTCAACTGATCCATTCATCCCCATTCTAGCATTGTTATATCTATAATTTCTAGCTATATGACCAGGATTATTGCATTTGTAACATATAACATTTGGATTTACATACCTCTGATTAACTGAGTTTGTCTTCAATTTGCATTGCTTTTCTATATGTCAAAGGTTTTTGCATTTAAAGTAGGTAGTATTTTTTTGATTCACAAGATTGTTCATTTTGGTTATGCATTCCTTTGATTTGTGTTCATACTTTTAGTAGGTGAAACAATAGCCAGAAAATTTGTTATTCCCTCTTCTGCACTCCTTAGCTCTATGCCAAAATTTATTGTAGGTAAAGAATCTTCCATTAAACTTTTGCATAGAAGGTGTTCTCTTAGGTTCTTCCTTCTTTGTATCTGAATCATTTCTTTCCTGTTCAGTTTCAGAACATTCTCCTTTCTCAAATCCAAATCTTTGCTTTTCTCCAAGTGCCCTCTGACTTGCAATTTGTTCGTCAAGCTTCGTAGAGCTAGATTTGATTTTTTTCTTGAAATTTCTTGGATGATGCAAGCTCTCTTATCAATATCTCATTTACTTTTCCTAAATCTTTCTCTTTATGTTTAGATTCCTCTAGATAAACTTGCAACCGTCCAACCTCATTGCTCAACTTGTAGCATTCGTCGGTTTTAGCCTTTAAGGATGTCTCAAGTGTCTTCTTTGCTTCAATTTCTTGTCATCTTAATTTCCATAGATTCCATCCCATTTTTTAGGTTGTCTCTTTCTTTCACAATTTTCTCATAATCTTTGTCTGCCTTCTTTAGAAGATTTAGAGTCACTTCCTTTCTCTGATAGCTGATCTATAAGGTCTTTTCTCTTATCTCTGGATTGCTTCAATTTCTCTTTCAAATTTCTAATGAATCCATTAGCTTATTTCAACTTTTCTTCCACATCAGGATGCGAGCATTGGAATTGTCTAGATCTTAAAATGCATTCAAAAGATTCTTCTAAATAGTGATAGGTGTTTCCATGAAGATATCCCTCAAGTTGTTAAACTTCTTCGAAGGAATTTTTCTCTAATACCAATTGTTGGACTTAGGAAGTACCGAGAGGGGGGGTGAATCAGTGCAACATTATTCTTAACTTCCTTAATCCAATAAAAAAACTTGAAACCACAAAAAACTACAAGTAAATAGAATAAGGTAAACATGCACAACATCATAACACCATAATTTGTTTTCGAGGAAAACCTTGTTAAGGAAAAAAAACTGATGGGGATGGTACCCACAAATATCTCACTACTACAATAATAAGTACCTTGTTAAAGGTAATAGTACATATAAGAGGGAATGCACATACATTCAGGCTTACAACTCAATACAAAATAGCAATTTGACCCTTAGTCGGGTTCATCGATTAACTACAATGAGATTATGGATAGGACTTACTGTCCCAAAATTGAACTGACAAACAGCATCAATTATGCCAATACATTTCCGATGAAGCTCGTATGAATATCACTATCTAATTATCTACTCTGTCAATCTTCGCATCAATATCACATCATTCATCTTTCATACCATATCACACTTTCATCGCATCCAAAACTCAGTCTTATATACTTGATCAAAAACCCAAAATAGCAACTCAGTCAACTCCAACATGTAACGTGCAAAGTAAACATCATATAATGGTTAAATATCCATGCTAACCTCTCCTAGATATAAATATTAAATATGATAGTATAATGTCAGCTCCATCAATCATCACCATCAAACTAATTGGATCATTGATCTGATAAGATCGGTGATCAATCAAATGTACTACTAACTCTGCACAAGGTAGTTCTATGTCTACCCAATACACAGAGTATCATATCTTCATCATACTGCATCACAAAAAACATGTGATCATCAGATTAGACATATCATGATGCCCACTTACCACATTTACCTTTGCATCATCTAATACATTAACCTCTGCATGTACTAACTTGATCTCTAAACCTATATCCAGCATTATTCTTCATACTTGGTTTCTTTTCATCACCAAAACAATCGATAGACAAAATATCTGACGGTCGGCCAAGAGTAAAGTGTATATTTTTCATCAATGACAACATAGCATGCATTATTAGTTCTCTTGCCAACTATTAATATGTTCTAGGACCCCTTTCCATACATTGTAGCGGTCATAAGGGGTCTTAGGCCACATTAATGTGTCATAGGACCCCTTAAGACCCCTTACAACCCCTTACCATACTTAAGAGGTCCTAGGACACAGTCTTACAACCCCTTACCATACTTAAGGGGTTCTAGGACACATTAATGTGTCCTAGAACCCCTTATGACTCCTAAGATGTATGGAAAGGGGTCCTAAGGGGTCGTGAGGGGTCCTGGGACAAATTAATATACCCCTAAGATGTATGGTAAGGGGTCCTAAAGGTTCATAAGGGGTCCTAGGACACATTAATGTGTTCTTGGACCCCGTATGACCCTTTAGAACCACTTAGGACCCATTTCCATACATCTTAGGTGTCCTAAGGGGTCATAAGGGGTCCTAGGACACATTAGCAGCCCTTACCATACATTAGTGTATGGTACCCCTTAGTACCCCTTACCATACATTAGTGTATGGTAAGAGGTCCTAATGGGTCCTAGGACACATTAACGTGTCTTAGGACCCTTTAACAACCCTTAGGACCTCTAATATGTAGAGACGGATCATAAGGGGTCATAAGGGGTCCTGGGACACATTAATGTGTCTTAGGACCCCATATGACTCCTTTGGACCCGTTACCATACATATTAGTGGTCCTAAGGGGTCCTAGGACACATTAATGTGTTCTAGGACACCTTAAGACCCCTTACAAAGCCCTTCCATACATATGGTAAGGGGTTCTAAGGGGTCTTAAGGGGTTGTAGGACACATTAGGAAAGTCAAGAACATTAATGAGGATATCATTCAGAAGAATGATAAGTTGGTTAAAATGTTGTAGATTTATTGTTAGGTTTTATTTTTTGTTATGGTTTTATGTTTAGTAGGGTTGTTTACCCGATGTCTTTTGTGGGCTGTTTGGTGGCTGGTTTGATGTTGGGTCCCAGTTGGTTTTTCCTTAAGACTATTTTTGCTTATATGTTGTTAACTTTGGGGTTCTGGAACCCCTTAATAAACCTTAGAACCCCTAACATGTAGAGAGGGGGGTTTTAAGGGGTCATAAGGGGTTAATGTGTCCTAGGACCTCTTATGACCCTTTAGGACCTCTCTCTCTCTCCATAACGGGTCATAAGGGGTTAATGTGTCCTAGGACCTCTTATCACCCTTTAGGACCTCTCTCTCTCTCTCTCTCTCTCTCTCTCTCTCTCTCTCTCTCTCTCTCTCTCTCTNCCCTCTCTCTCTCTCTCTCTCTCTCTCTCTCTCTCTCTCTCTCTCTCTCTCTCTCTCTCTCCTTTTCCTATTCTTACATTTGGTGTATGCCCTATGCAAAATACTAAAAGTAAAATATTGCACCAAATGCAACATTGCACAATATTTTCACATAAATAGGGTGTGTGCCCTTTTAACTGCATTGGGATCCACCAAGTCTAAGGCTTGGATTTGCCTTGGGAATCGAATGCAAAGGCTTGAAAGATTCAAACAGATCTAAGACTTATTTTCCAGCAAACATACAAAAAATCACATTTTTTGTGTGCTCCCTGTCATGTTTGCACATGGTTCAACAACAACAGAATAAGACGATGTGATGTTCTAGATCTCTCTGTTAGCTATCTAACCATTTTTTTTTTTTTGAATTCTAATTATGTTAAACTTTTCATCTCT
This sequence comes from Thuja plicata, assembly GCA_018584345.1. Classification (NCBI taxonomy): domain Eukaryota; kingdom Viridiplantae; phylum Streptophyta; class Pinopsida; order Cupressales; family Cupressaceae; genus Thuja; species Thuja plicata. The sequence continues at coordinate 1,515,508 of MU227968.1, read as the reverse complement.
AATTTCTTTTGTAAGTATGTATGATTTATGTCAAAAACCAACATGTAGTATTTTGTGCTTCGATTTTGGCTTGTTCATAAAATTTTGAAACAAGTTACTTTGTTAGAAACAAGATTCCATTATACACACTTTTTAAAAAAAATTGATTTTCGATTAGTTTTCAATGATTTCTAGGGGTAGCACACAAAAATTTCACGTTTTCAAGATGTGTCCACTTCAAAAAAATCGTAAAAAATCATACATTCATCAAAAAATTAGCAGAAAATTTTGGGATAAACTTCGTAGTGTTAGCTAACTTCTCACTAGAGTGATTAAAAAATTTAATTAAAAAGTTAACATTTTAGGGGGAGTACACCAGATGCTATGTTATGTTTTTTCACAAAAAAATAGGACCACTTTTTGTGTTCCCGCTTTTTAAGGACCTTAATCTCCATCATTTTCAAAATAAATCAATATTTTAGAAACTAGATTCAGAGTACTATAACTCTTGTTCTTGTCGCATCTTAAAATTTCGAGTCTAACTATCTTCAATTTCTCATCGAAGTTCAAATTTTATTGATTTTAAGAAAAAAGTGGCATCTTATACCCCATCTTTGGTCCCCATCTTTGTGCACTTACCCATTGTGATGTTTGGGTAGTGTGATGTTCTCAGTGAGGATTTTTCGGTGTGGTCCATATTTCATTCCTATCCACCGTGGGAATGTCTTGTGGTGAGCTATTTTAAATTGTATTTGGCTGACTTTGAAGATTGAGAATTAATATTTTTCTTGGCCGACATGGATTGATATGGAAGCATGGAATGGTATATGTAAAGAACGATTATGTTTGATATGTGTGTGTTGCGTATGCCAGTGATGCAAACCTGAGAAGAAGACAATCAGATGTTATTGTATGTGCAAAAGTGTGCAACCAAAGGTAGCAAATCATAGAAATATTTTGTGTTGCAAGTGGTGTCAATTGTTGCAATGGTGGAATTCTTTTTCATTATTTCTTCTTTCGGCAGTGAGCTATCTTTCAGTTGCGATAGCTGGTATTTGTACTTTGGGAAATTACCCCTATCAGTAGTGAGCCTACCCGCAGTGAACATTTTGGCAGTGGGTCTTCATTGTAAAAATCACCTTAACTGGTGTACTTATTCATGAGAATTAGGTTCTTCGTGATTTTTCGCATCTTGGGTTTTCCACATAAATCTTGTGTTCATTGTGTATGGTGTTCTTATGTGCTTTCTAGTTCATTTCTATTTTGATTATTTGATTGAATAAATATATCTACCAAATCAAATAAGTTTGAAAATACTTTGGGATAACCGATTCACCCCCATCTCATTTATACGCAGTTATTCAATAATTTTAGCTAATAATGCAAAAGTATCTTAATAATCAATTCCTTCCTTTTGTGAGTACCCTTTTGAAACTAATCTAGCTTTGAATTTATCATTGGTGCCATTAGCTTTAAACTTTGTTTTGAACAACCATTTAGAGCCTATAGGAATTTTACTTTTAGGCAATTCAGTTAATTCCCGTGTCATTATCCATAAGGTTCATCTACACTTATCGCTTGAGCCATTAGACCATAGTCACTATACCTAATTAGTGCTTTGATTTGCCTTGTTGATCTCCTTAATGCTTTATTGTCAGAGGAGTAGCTTCACCTTGACTTGATTCATGCCCACTTTGATCATAAGTTTGCTGATCTACAATATCTAAACTTTCATTGTCTTCTTCGAGTAGTTTCCATGAAATTGTATTGTCCACCTTTTCTTCCTCTTGAACATTATTTGCAAATTCATGAAATATAACATATGTACTAGCAAATATCTTGAGTAGTGGGACTATACATCTTGTAGACCTTATGATCAATACAATAACCAAAAAAAATAAATTTGTTTGACTTTGTATCAAATTTTCTTCTATTCTCTTTTGAAATATGATAGAATGTCTTACTTCCAAGATTTTGAAATGATTGACAACGGGTTTAGTGTCAATGAGAGCTTCATAAGGAGTTATATTTTCTAGATACTTGGTAGATATTCTATCCAATAAATAAACAACTGTACTAACTACTTCAAACCACAAAGTGTTAGGAAGGTTCTTTTCTTTTGGCATACTTCTAGCACACTCAACAATTGCTCTATTTTTTTTTCAAGACCTTATTTGTTACACTTATAAGAGAGAGAAAATGGAGTCATTTGTTGCCACTACAGTATCCCACTCGACGGGCATTTTTGAATTTTCCTAGGCCTTTGTTGTCCACTTTGCAGTTGTTTCGGTCGCCCCTAGGCTAGGGACTTTGGTGGGGTTGGGTCCTCACTGGTTGTGCCCTCTACGATGGATGGTGGTCCTCTGTTTGTACCCTCTCTAACGGATCCTTTGTTGCTTGTGGAGGGCTCAGAGAACCTTCCTAGTTCTAGTGGAGGTGGGGTCTCCATTGTGGGGGTTGTGAAGATTGGGACTCCCCCTCTCCCCCTTTCTGCTACATCTAGTGGATGGAGCTATGCTCGAGAAAAAGTTCATCCCATTACCTATGCCAAGACCTCCCCTGTGGTGGTGTGTGGCTCAGATGTGGTGAAAAATGTGGATTTCTACAAACGTTGTGGGTTGGTTTGGATATTTGCTACTTTATATCCCTCTCTTATGGATCTGCAACATTGGGTGATAGATTCTTGGAGATCATTAATCTTTGGTAACATTGAGTGCTTCCCTTATGCAAGGGGATTTTTATTGTTGCTTTTACTTTTGACAAAGAATGTGATTTTATATTGAGAAAAATTTGGGCGTGGGGAATCACTCTCTTGGCCAAACCCTAGACAATCTCCTTTGACCCTCTTACTAAACCATTCAGTGTGTGTCCAGTGTAGGCTTGTCTCCCCAATCTTCCCCTTTATTTTTGGGATAATTCTTTCATTGAGGTCATAGGAAACTCTATTAGTTGTTTCTTAAAGGTGGATAAGGCTATGGTTGCAGTGACTCGATCTACATTTTTACATTATGGTTGTCATTAACATCTCTAATCCCTTCCAAAGGATGTGGTTCTCATGGTCAGGATAGGCCATAGACCCAATTGCCAGATTTTGAGGGCCTCCCCTTTCGATGTAGGTGGTGCTTCTCTATTGATCATCTGGCTACAAATTGTTCTCTTTCACGTTGTAAAGTTGTGTCCACTTGGTGGAAGGACGCAAATGATGTTCATTTGATTGTCCTGGCCTCTGCCTCTTTCTTTGATGACTCTTGACAGGTTGATGATGTCTCCCCCCAAGGTGGTGCTCCTATTGTCCTGGCCTCCTTTGTCCTGGTGGATATGTCTCCACCTCTTGCTACTGATATGGTCCTCTCTGGCGACATGGACACTTCTTTGATTACCGTTCCTCCTGATTTGCTCCAAACTATGGTTGTTGAGGTTCAACATTGTCAGCACTTTGTTCCTAGTGTTGGTGTTGATTCTCTCTTTGAGGGTTCCACAACCTTCCCTTTAAGGTGGAGACCCTTCTGAAAGTATCGCCTAGACAATTGTCTATCGACAAAGGAAGAATAACTCTATAGCCTCTCATTTTCCTCCCTATGTTATTGGTGAGTTGTTTACTCTGGATTACTAGTGATTATGCTAGTTTGTTGACAATGAACTTTTCGTGACCTTGTTGTAAATAGTTGATTATGTATGTTATTTTTACACTTTCAGGCTATGGTTTTGCAAGGGACATCACCCTTGTTTTGTTATTATAATAAAAAACAATTATTTTATTTTTTCTTGCAGCCACGCCACACCATTCTAGACTATGGGAAATTGTGTAATGCTTAAGAAAGTCTCTTAAGTCATTATCTCTGCAATATTTCACAAAATTTTCCTTATTGGAAATTCATTTCTATGTTGTTAACCAGTGTACAACCATCACAACTAATTTGTTCATCCTTGAATTTTGAAAAACTTAATAAAATCCTTAAAATTTAAATTATCATACCTCTTATACCATAGTTGTTCAGTGGAACACATGTAGAAGTCCTTGCTTGATGACTTTCCACTTTGACATCAAGTTTATACAAACCTTTTATCCTGATTTCTTTAATAATCACATTATTGTGATCTTTCGTATTTTTAAAACGGCAATCTGTCTTCACGAACTCAACCTTTAGACCTTCATCAATAATAGCTAAAACTGATATCAAATTGTTTCTTAATTCCTATGACATACGTGACATTAAAAAGTTGAGTTACATTTCCATTAGCTAGTTGCACGCTTATATCACCACCATGAGACCTTGTCATCTCCCAAATAGATCTTACTACCATCATTTTTATCATGAAAATTTGTAAACCAATTTCTATGGCATGACATATGTATTAATGCCACTGAATTTATGAATTAATTATTACAATCACTTGTTTCAGCTCAGAGAGAAACATCCGAAATTAAAAAACTTAATTATGAAGGTTGGCATTTAGCTTATCCTCTCCATTCACATAGTTACCTTCATATTTGATGCTTTTGAACTCATTATACTTCTTTGTCCAACATTCATAAGCATAATGCCCTAATTTACCACAATAATTATAATTTCTCTTTTTCTTTACATTTGAGTCGGTTGCTGCCCCACTGGGATACATTGTCCTTTTTATTCTTTCAATTGTCAAATTTACCTCCTTTGTTCTTTGACCATTGCTTTCCTTTAGGCGGCTTCTTGTCTTTCACTATCAAAACTAACTTCACTTTGAAATTTGTTATCCGTACGCTTCATCATCTCTTCATTGTGATACATTGTCCTTTTTATCCCTTCAATTGTTAAATTTACCTCCTTTGTTCTTTGACCATTGCTTTGCTTTAGGCGGCTTCGTGTCTTTCACTATCAAAACTAACTACACTTTGAAATTTGTTATTCATACACTTCTTCATCTCTTCTTGTAGGATAACTTCTCTTCTTCTACGATATCTGTCAAGTTTTCAAAAGGAGTATTTTTCCTTGCAGCCAAACTAGTAATGAAAACATGATAATCACTAATCATCCTATTCAAAATAACTATTTCTAGATCATTACTAGAGATTTATTCACCAATATCAGTTAATTTTTCCCTTAGTTCTAGATAAATAACCACTAATACTTACATCCATTTTGATTAAAAGTAATTTGCTCTTTAAAGATAAAATTTTGTGACTTATCTCTGCCTCCTTACCCTCAATTTCCACCAATGAGACCAACACTTCAGCTGGTATTTTATGCAGCAGCAACCTCTATCATGCAACACCTACTTTTGCAAAATATTGCAGCTTCAACACACTCCAAATATTTTAAATCGGCACTAATAAAAACTTCAGACTTGGCTCTGATACCAAAGCAGAAAATCAGAACAGCATAACAAAAAAGAGCAACAAAGTTGGACATAACAGAGGAACTCAGTGCATGGTTTTATTGATCTAGTAATGCATATTTAGACAGCAGTTGGAACAACCAACATTTCTAAATGTCTGCTTAACAAACTGACAAGCAAACCACTATATGTTTGACAACACATGAAGATGGAGAGGTAGATGACTCTTGTGAAGATGGACAGGTAGATGACTCTTGAAAGCTAACTGGATTTGAGAGACAGATTAGAGTTAGTTGTTTCAAACTAAAATACTTTAACACATACATACAGCTCATTTAAAACATTTTGTTTGACTTATTCTAACAATTTTCTCCTAATTTGCCTTCAGGTTCTACTTTCCTTGATTTTACTTTCATAATGCTTTTCCTTTTCTGTATTACAAAGGAGCTAGAAATTTGTGCATCATTTGCCCCATCGTGCAAGTAATTTATCTTCCCCATTCGTAAAATACATTAAAAGTTCTACTAGTAAAAACACCTTGTTGCCGCAAAGGCTATAATTTAAAATATTAAAATCTTGTAACTGGAAAGACTTCGTTTTAAATTCTCCACAGTACAAAATGATGAAATTAGCTGAAACGACCTTGTCTAATGAAAGAAATTGAAATTGCTCATGCGAATTAGAGTCATATATCTGTTTAATGAGCATTGTCGCAGCCACAGTTGACCTTTTTGGAATGATGTGTCAAAAAGACAAGCAGGAGATATCATAAATAGACAAGTGTGAATTGATTATGCACAATTAGATCAGATCTGAAAAAATTGAAGATACCAAATAAACGACTTAAAGTAAAATGTGAGTTAACATCCTTGATCCATATTTCATTCTCAATTACTTAATGGAATATTTTCGTCTCCTTTGACAGATAACATTCAAGTATAAACACAGAGTCTGCGATAACAAATGTCTGATAGGTAAGGCACTAAAGTTTAAATAGAATTTTAAAACAAATTCTACCCTATTATATGGCATTAAATAGCATTGAAAAGCATGCCATGAATGCGACGCCCGTTCACAAGGACAGCCAATAGAAAGCATATTATTTTTTAAAGGTTTAGAGAATAATAGATACTTACAAAAGTGGAGCCCAAATCAATCCACACTATGTGCAGGCACAAATAAATTGCAGCATTCAGCTACTTCAAATTCTTAAACCCCATACATGTCATTTCACAGGGTACGAACCAAACCCTGTGGACAAATACAGACTCCTAACTAACTAACAATAAGTTACTATTGTTTTAATACAGTTTAATAGAAGACGTCAAATCTCTAAACCTACAAAAATACATCCTTCTCAAGAAGCTTCAAAACCTCCTTCTGATCGTTCAGTTTAGCAACATCTATGGGGGTCTTCCCATCCAAATTTTGAAGTGTCCTGCAGAAGGCACAAAAATAAGAACAAAAAACTCTAGCATGTACAAAGGATTGCTCCACAAATATCCATATTTCAAGAATTCAAACATACACTGCGGCGCCATTCTTCAATAGAAGTTCTACACACTCGTTGCGTCCGTAGCCAGCTGCATAATGAAGGGCGGTATTCTTGTTCTTATCAAGGGCATCAACAGTTGCTCCAGCTTCAAGAAGTACCTCAGCACATTTTACCTGGAGAAAGATGTTTAACCAAAAATAATTTGATCATATACCATCTGGATTCAATTGAAATGCCTGAAATCTATCAAATCAACTACTTACCAAAAAAGACCAAAAATAATTTGATCGTATACCATCTGGATTCAATTGAAATGCCTGAAATCTATCAAATCAACTACTTGCCAAAAAAACGACCAACCACCATACATATTGTGTGATTCATTATGCTTTTACAAGTGTCTAAAACATACACTAGCAAATTCTCCCAAAAGGTGAATAATCAAGGCTACCACACAAGTCAGTTTGCACAATCAAAATTTCAATTTGTGATAGATGATTAGTGCTCCAACATCTTGTAACGAGAAGCAACTGAATCAAGTACACATATAGTCAATCAATTACAGCATTAAACTTTATTTGCCGAGAATTATAAGAAACTTTTGAATAATGAAAGAGATAATAAGAGACTTCAAACATTCCTAGACGATGAACTACATTTCCATTATCAGGTACTAAATTCAAATTTATCATCGAAAAACCTTGTCAGTTGTCCACACACCAGGTATTCTTAACTAAATACCGAAGATCACATACAGGTAAACAGCCTATATGATGTTGTGAATAAAAGCATCTTCCTCGCCATTAAGAAAAGAGAAAAAAAAATCCTGTTAAAGAAATTCACCTACCTCACCATAACCACAAGCAAAGTGCAGGGCTGTCCGACCTTCTGAGTCGGCTCCATCTTTGTCTGCGCCACTTGAGAGGACATTCTTCAATCCCTGCATGCACCCCACACAAACGAAGCCAAGCAATATATTGTAAGTTTCAAGTAAACAATGACTCATCAAACAAGACAGTTCGTGAAAAAACTTTAGGAAACATAAAGTGATTGTAAACAATTGTACAGCATATAAGAAGTACAAAGATAACAATTGTAGTAAACAGATTGACTTGATTTAGTAAAAAATGTAAGATAAATTGAAGTCTAATAGATGCTCAGCCAGGCCAAATAGAACTCGTAGTTTGAAATAACACTCATAGTTGATCTGTAACAATTATATATTAAAGCAAACAATCAAAAAAGCAGGTTAATTTTAAATTTATTATAAAATCAAGGACTTTGTCAAAAAATTAAATTTGATTTATCTGAGTTGTATTGCCTAGATGATTACAGATTTTAGACGCACCGAAATTAGCCATATGTTCAAGATTTGTGAGCATATAAGATATTGTCTGTGTTTATATGCTGTGACACGGAACCTTAAGATACTCGGCCCTAATGAATCCTTTATCTTCTTCTCCCTTAATGTGTTTAAGTTATGCATATGATTGTATACATTTGATGGATAACTTTAAAATAAGAAAGAAATAATCTTGTCTTGTGGATGCCCATTACCCTATGCCCAGGATGTTCCTGCATCAGGTGGCCTTAATTATGATGTGTATTAATAAACATACCCCAGCCCCTGTACACATGCCAAGCCTCAGGTACGCAGCTAGCATTTCATAGAATTGCAGGCTAATATGGATTCCAAATTAAATTGAAAAAACTAGGCATCATCTTGAGGAATCATCTGGATACAATTTTTTTTCCCGGTCATTGAATATTAAGAGATTTCAAATAAAGACCAAATGTTGGATAAGACAATTACCATTTGTTCCTCACCAGGAAGAATTTTATTAACCATGAACTTATTGATGCTTGATCAAACTCAAATGAACATACACAATGTTTTGGACGTTCAGTGTTGGACACTTAAGCCATCTACATCCAACTTAGGACTGAATTCATGTGACTAATTTTCATTTTATTGGTTGGATTATGGGTTATAGCTTTGTGCTCCTTTAATAGTCTACTGCTAGAGGTTTTTTCTTGCCTTAGAAGATTGAGATTCTTTCACTAAATGAACTTGTCTTCGTATATTTTGTTCTAAAGCAATTTAATTGTCCTGTGTCTAACAGTCTTTTATGTACAGTATATCAATAATTCTGATAACTCGCTACCAAAGAAAGTTCTCTCAATTGTTTCAAATATGCTTGTCCTCTTTTCTTTACAGTTAAAATGAATCTTGACATTTTAAATTTAGAAAGGCACGCATGAGCACACAGCTGGTACCCTGGTTTACCTGGATTTCAACAATGGCATGATAGGACCTACCCATGCACCAGATCGCATGCATGTACACCTAGGTAATTACGTTTTAGACATATTTCACATCAGCATTTAGAATAGTAGGGGGCCATAGAATAGTAGGGGCCCCCCCACGTCAATTCATTCTTTCTCACATAGTAAGGCACTTTACTCGGAGCACCATTAAACCGGATCTTCACCTAAGAACCAGAGCCATATAACCACGAAACTCAGAACCAGAACCAACTCCTCGCTTCTCCTTCCCACTCTTCAATTTACCATATCCCCGTTCTCAGGCCAAAACCCCAATACAAATAGAGCAAGCTCATATCCTCACTTCCAGGTTCATAGAGAGCAATTTATACTATTATATCAAAAAGATAAATCATGAATGTAATCATACTGTTTTCTCCAAAGTAAAATGAGACCAAACATTCTAAATTAAGAAATGCAGATCACACAAAGTACCCTTTTGTAACTGGAATTTCACTAATGTCATGCAAGTATCTACTCCTAAACCAGAACACATACCCATATATGCCTACAACCATGTTTTATAGTTATGTGATTTTATTGATAATTATATAATGTCGAGAAGCATGCCACTGATGACCTACATTAAATGTTTAACAATTTTAGCATATACCTATAAACCTATATCTATCTATACCATGCTTCTAGAAATCAGCCATGTTCAGGAGTCCAAACATCTTAAGTTGAATTTGTTCAAATAGTATCTAGAATATATTTAATTATAGATGTTTTCCCAAAATTGATTTCGATCAAGCAAGAGCACAGTGCTACTGCTGATTATTTACCTGTGATTTGAGTACAACTTCAAACATAAGCATCTAATTTTGTTTTTCAAGATGTTGTATGTTTTGAAAGATTTGAAATTAAGCACATTAAATTATATTTCCCACACTGGAAAACAGAGCAATTTTTCAGAAGGGGCTAATTATTATGCATACAAAAAGTAAATACTAGATACAGGCTTTACTGTCTGAGCAATTACTTCTGGATAAGAATATTTGTAGCTATTCAACTTTGCTTCTTTGATGCCAGGAAGAATAGAGGTCCTTAATGAAATGACTCTGCTTAATAAGCATATTACAGATGCTTCTCATTTACATATAATTTGAGAACTCGTTACAATTGTCTCTTTAAATCGTCATTCTGGATCTTGGAGGGTGAATAAAGAATCGCAGTAACTTTCGCATGCTCCAAGAGATGGATCAACAAAACTATACAGAAGGTTACAGCAATTAAAGGTCCTTTTTACCCATGTTTCACAGGGTTTCAGAAGTGGGGACACGGGAATAGTTTTCAGTGACGGGAACCGTGGACCAAAATTTGGGGTGTTTTCTTTGATTAAGGATGGGGATACAAGAACAAAACGTCACCACAGGGACATTTTCCCAAATGGCTAGAAGGACATCATTATGAGATTAATGCATACTTTCTACATGCCCTCAGTAAAGGTGTCATGTCTTGTAGCAAGCTGACAGTTGAGGAGAGGAGTGAGATGATTAGATTATTTCATGAGGATATCATTTCATTTATACACCTACATTTATGACATTTGAGGTGAGTATAGTGGAATCAAGGAGAAAACAGAAAGCCAAGGGTTCACAATCACCAAATCCTATTACATGTATTTTCAATGTGCATGCAAGGGAGGTCGCAAATGAGCCCATTCCCAATTTCTATTCCAGTAATGGTAATCCTCTCCATGTCACTCAATCTCCTTTCAACACAAAGCTTATCAACAAGGTAGGCAGAGCTAGTCTTGGTCATGTGGGCGCAAGTGAGACTAGATTAAGAACAACTTTCTTGAGAGACAGAAAAAATTACTCCAAGGTTATCCTGTTTATGGAGAAGGCTAGATTGATAACATGTGGCTCAAGCATAATCATGGATAGGTGGATATACACTAGACACTACCTACTCATCACCATTTTAGTTTCATGTATCTTCCTGAGGAGAACTGGTTGCTCAAGAAAACATTAGGAAGCAGAATTTCAACTTCAAATCCTGTGAGAAGCCATTAAGGTAATTGATCCTCAAAATGCAGTGCATGTGATTACTAATGTAGCATCTGTTTACAAGGCAACAAAGAAATTCATCCAATTTACATATAGACAAATCTATCAGACCCTTTTGTTGAGTTTTAGGATCACAGTAAATGTAATAGCACTCTCTATATTGTCCGTGTGTTTCAAATGCAGCAATCTCTCTTGCATTTATATTAAGGATGAGGCAAGGAGAGACATGTCTATTCATTATTATATGATTAATATAATGATGATTGATTATGTAACTATGCCTTTAGAGAGGCATGTCCTTTAAAGGACATGCCTCTTCCCATTAATTATAATTTAATCAATCTTATGATGTTTCATCAATCAATTATTAATTTAGAATAATATAATAAATTAATATTGAATATTAAATTTCATATGATTAATAATAATATAACATATATAATATATTATTATTAATCAACATATATGTATTCTAAATGATCATACAACTGAAGCTACAAACATTAACTCTCCCTCTTAGCTAGGGAGGATGATCAAATGTATAGTGGTCTCCCGTGCCAACACTTATTACCCTCACCATAGCTACACAAAACATCAACACTCCCTCTTAGTCAGAGAAGATAAAATCCATCAAGATGCAAATCTCAATAAGTCCATTAATTTTGAAAGAGAGGAGATACCACCTTACTGTGATATTAGGAGATATGGTATATGCAAGAATATCAAGTCACATGATATTCACCATAACTCAAAAAAAATGTCATATAGGTAATGTGCACATGTACTGGCCTCAATAATAATTACCATAGGAACATTTATCATCTATCATGATCTGTATCAGCCATCACAAGATGTCTATCTCAATAGAAGGCCATGGTTTGTTTAAGGAAATTAATCCACCATGCAAGATATCATCTATCATGATCTGCATCAGCCATCATGCCTCAATTTTCTCTACGTGGCAAAAGCCATGTAGGTTTATGACCCTACATGGTCATAACTATTTGTTATGTGCTATAACTCTAACACTCCCTCTCAGAGAGGGAGGATATGCTTAATTACATAACTGGTGATCTGATTTTGAGCAACCTCAACATCGTTGGGCATCACAAACAGTGTTGAACAATTCTGAGATCAGATTGAACCATTTTGAATAATCAATTTATAATCAATCTCACACTAGCATTATTAAGATGCTTATCAACACATGTCCTAGAAGGATGTTAGTTATCTAATTTCCAGCACATTCCGGGACAATAACTGAGTATAGTCTTTTAGATAACAATCTTGATCTCAGAGACAACATCAACATAGTATCATGATCTCCGGCTCATTCCGGGACTAATGTAGTCTATCATGATTCACTTATTGTCATGATTTCCGGCACAGTCTGGGTCAGCAAGTTAATGTAGTCTATCATGACAATGGATCAAGAACTCAAGAATTTAACAACACAAGTAGCATCATGATTTCCGGCTCACTCTAGGACAACAACCTAATGAAGTCAATCATGATGCTTTTGTTATCACTAAGCTTCAATCCGAATGAAGCTACTTCCTTAACACTCCCTCTTAGCAAAAGAGGATTGAATAACAGCCTAGGAGTGTGAGTGTACTTATAACAACTCTGAAATGCTCACAAGTAGAGTACATTACAACTCAGAGAGATGTGAGTTATCTGACCTCCGGCACTACGGGACAACAACTAACTGAAGTCTATCAGATAACAACCTTGATCTTCTGGATAACAATGAAGTCTCCAAGATCGTAGGTAGCACAAGCTTAAACACATAGTTCATCTTAATGCATAAGTTATCATGACATCCGACACATTTCGGGACAACAATTTAATGAAGTCAGTCATGATAATAGATCAAGAATAACTATCAGTATCATGATATCCGGCACAATCCGAGACAACCACTTACTGGAGTCAATCATGATATGAGTGTTATCACAATCCCTGACTCAATTCGGAACTAGATTTAGTGATAACCACAACAAATTCAGTATCAAGATATACGGCACATTACGGGACAACTTAATGTAGTCAATCTTGATACATTCGTTATCATGAATTTCGGCACATTCCGAGACAACTAGCTAGAGTAGTCTATCATGATAACAGGTCAAGCTATTGTTAAATTCGTCACCTCACAATAGCAACCTTACACACATATGAAAGATCATCACCTTTCATAACACACAAATGCAATATTGCCATAATTTTCACATTTAAATATTCATGAATATATATTAAATTCAATCGCAGGAATTACAATTACATCTTAGTCATACCAAGTTTACCTCTGAAGTGTCAGACTCCCTCTGAATCTGATATCAATCTTCTTTTCCTGCAAGAGCATCAAGGAAAAGATCAAGGCAAATAGTGTTAATGTTTTCAGATTATAGAAAGGATTATACAATCTATAGAGGTCTTTCAAATACTAAGACACGGGATATAATAAATATTCTCAAGTAAAGAAAGATAATACCCGGATTTGAAGGTCTAAATTTATCCCTTTGTTGGCTTCAAATCTGCACTTTATATTCTTCAAATTAGTCCCTCAATCTTGTCCTCAATGACTGTTATGAATCAGCTCTTGAAGGTCTTCAATTCGCTCTTTTAGGGCTGCTCCAATTTGCCCTAGTTCGCCCTTCTTGATCTGCCTTAATTCGCCCTTTTAGGGTGCTCTAATTCTGCCCTGATTCAACCTTTAGGGCTGCTTAAATTGTCCTTGAATTCTGCCCTAGCTTTTCTGCTCTTGGTAGCCTCCAATCCGCTCTTTAATTCACTATCAAGGTCTGCTCCAGATTTGAATTCACTATCAAGGTCTGCTCCATATTGGTATAGTTCGCACTTCAATATCTGCTCTAGTTTGCTCTATGGGTCTGCTCTTCTTCCAATTCGAACCTTGAATTTCGCTTCTAAGTGATTTGAAATAAATTGCTCAAGTAGAGGATGAAAATGATTAAGAATATGCAATTGTAATTCTGCTCAAGTATTTATCACATTATGTTTTTGGTGAGTTCCTTGAGCAGATCTACTCTCTTTATTTATACATAATGATGACTCTCCAAGAGTCATAACTCTTTCCCTCAAGGACTGGCCGACT
>MU227968.1:1467788-1500150 GCA_018584345.1 Thuja plicata | reverse complement strand
TATATAAATTCCTGCATGCCAATGCCAACATATTTATGTTCCCGCATATCTAAAGTATGCCAATAGCATATTAATGACATTTAACCAGTTATGCTAATAGCAAGTAATCAGCCAATAAATAATCAGCAATGTCAATCAGTTATGCCCATAACAAATAATCAGTTAGATATGCTAAGAAACAGTTATGCTAATCAGCTGTGAATGTTCCCATACATATGTCCAAGCAAAGTATGCATCCATGCATAATGTATGCTCCTCATATATGCATGTCAAGGTATCATAATGTATGTATCCAATAATACAGTTAATGTTCCCATACATATATACCAAAGAGAAGTATGCAGTCCTACACATTCATAATCAGCTAATAACAATTAACTAGCTATGTCAAACAACCATATCAATAGAAATGTCCCGCACATTCATACAATTAGAATGCAAAAAGTAAAGAAAGGAGTTTATACTCCAAAACCAGGTTTAAGTGAACACATGATTAAACTCCCTCTTAAGTCTAGCACTAAGGTGAGTTTCCTTCTACAGAACCACACAGGGATAAATTGTTAGTATGCCCATGATTCATATTATTCATGAATGTTTAAAGTCATACCAGGTTATGATCTTTGGGGCCTGTGCCACTCAAGATGATCTACTCCCTCTGGTACAATATGGTGAGAGGTTTATACAGATCCTATCTTCTCCCTCTGAAGCTTAGGTTTACCTTATAATCTCCACAAGGTTAGACTCCCTCTCAATGTATGTTTCTAGATATTTTGCAATTTACCCTAAGAAGGTCAATCGTATAGTTTCAAAACATGCAAGAATATATTGACACAATTTTACCCATATCTTTCCAGCCAATTATGAGATGGTTTCACAACATAGGAGCCAATCAATATTAGAAGTAGAATCCTAGATCTTGATGCAAATCAAAACCCTCATAAAATGTAAAGTCAAATTACTATTTGAGCCAAACCCCGATTGCCATAGTATTTCTTAGTTTTGAAAGAGTTAGACTGAATTCCTAAATCTGAAAAATGGATCTTTTACTTTACCTAGGCTCTGATACCATGTTAATGTTTTCAGATTATAGCAAGGAATATACAATCTATAGAGGTCTTTCAAACACTAAAACACAGGATATAATAAATATTCTCAAGTAAAAAAAGATAATACCTGGATTTGAGGGTCTGAATTTATCCTTTTGTTGGCTTCAAATCTGCACTTTGTATTCTTCAAATTAGTCCCTCAATGTTGTCCTTAATGACTGTTATTAATCAGCTCTTGAAGGTCTTCAATTCGCTCTTCTAGGGCTGCTCCAATTTGCCCTAGTTCGCCCTTCTTAATCTGCCTTAATTCGCCCTTTAGGGTGCTCTAATTCTGCCCTATTTCGACCTTTAGGGCTGCTTAAATTGTCCTTGAATTCTGCCCTAGTTTTTCTGCTCTTAGTAGCCTCCAATCTGCTCTTTAATTCACTATCAAGGTCTGCTACAGATTGGTATAGTTCACACTTCAATATCTGCTCTAGTTTGCTCTATGGATCTGCTCTTCTTCTTCCAATTCAAACCTTGAATTTTGCTTCTAAGTAATCTGAAATAAATCGCTCAAGTAGAGGATGAAAATGATTAAGAATATGCAAATGTAATTCTGCTCAAGTACTTATCACATTATGCTTTTGGTGAGTTCCTTGAGAGGATCTACTCTCTTTATTTATACATAATGATGACTCTTGGACTCTAACTCTTTCCCTCAAGGACTGGCCGACTTGGTCCTTAATAATAATACATTCTTTTATATTATTTGCTCCATATTTAATTATTAAAATCAATCCTTAATAATAAATATAACCTTTTATATTTATTATTATTATTATCCAACTGATTTTATCGTAATTAAATATATCAATAATATATCCAATATATTAATTAATATTATTGCCACTTTGTCCAATGCGTTGATCTTTGCCATAAAGGCCAAAACATTAACAATAGCTCTTATAGTACGTATAGAAATACAAATAAGAGAGAGACTACAATGAGTAGATAAATGTAATATTCCCGGTTAATAAATTCTTATATGCGCATCAACATCCTTGATACAAGTTGCTCCAATGAGGGTCCACATACATCAAATCAGAAAACACCTTCTCAGATTATTTAAGAGACATCTCCCCTTTGAATCATCTTCCCACTAAGGATGGTTCAAATGGGAATGTAACATTGGTTATTATTCGCCCCACAAAATTCCCACTCTTATATCGTTGAAAAATTCTCATGTCTTCTTGTGAAATGAATTGATTGCTCCAAGAGAGGTGACACTCTATAATTAATGCTTTCTTTATAGAAAGAGACACCCTTCCTTGAATACGTTCTTCTTTGTTAATGCTTGACCACGATCATAACAAATTAATATATCTCTTTAATGAAAGCTGCTTTCAAGAATTTCACATAGACCCGTACACAGTCCATCATAACTTTTGATTGCTACACTTTCTCTCGAATCGCTCCGGTGAGCTTCTTCAAAAATTGTTTTTCACCAACATATCCAAAATTTAGAAAAATCCAACAGTGGATTTGTGAGATATGGTCCTTGTACTGAGACTGTATTTTCTGATACAGTCACACATTCACCATCAACAAACTACCCTCTTACATTTGCAGTCTGGCTCTGATACCATGTTGAGTTTTAGGATCACTACAAATGTAATAGCACTCTCTATATTGTTTGTGTGTTTCAAATGCAGCAATCTCTCTTGCATTTATATTGAGGATGAGGCAAGGAGAGACATGCCCCTTCATGGGACATGTCTATTCATTATTATATGATTAATATAATGATGATTGATTATGTAACTATGCCTTTAGAGAGGCATGTCCTTTCTTGGACATGCCTCTTCCCATTAATTATAATTTAATCAATCTTATAATGTTTCATCAATCAATTATTAATTTAGAATAATATAATAGATTAATATTGAATATTAAATTTCATATGATTAATAATAATATAACATATATAATATATTATTATTAATCAACATATATTATATGTATTCTAAATGATCATACGACTGAAGCTACAAACATTAACACCTTTAACTGCATACTATGAAGTTATGAAAAATGCACTCAAAGACATTTGAAAGATAGAGTGAGACAAATAAGTTATGGTGGACGCAAAAGAGGTGTGAATGTTCATTTATAATCACCCCACCTCGTTATCATTGTTCAGACCTTTGCAAGAAAGGAAATCCTCGAACTAGTTGAGACTCAATTTGCTTTGTCTTTCATTCTACTACATAGGAAACTTGAGTTGCAAGAGCCCTTGCAACTTATGATTACAATAAAAGAATGAAATATGTGGAAGAAGTCAAACAAGTCAAAAGGGTGAAGGGCATTGTGTTTAGTGATATGATTTGGTCAAACATGAAATACATCACATCACCTATATAACATGTTTTCACTAACATCCGACTTCATGATTTTGACAGTTCTAATCTTAGGGAGATCTACAACGGGATTGATAAAATGCTTGCCTAGACAAAGGCTGTCATTCATAAGAGACATGTTGTGAGGTTTTCACACCATGGCCACAGTGCAAATGGGGACCCCCTCTTTTCGCTGGTATGTCTGGGTGGTAGAGCAAATTTGGCAACAGTTGGAAATTTTGCAAGCCTTCCCAAAATCAAGATGTCCAAAAATTTGAAAAATGGCGAAAAATTGGCTAAGTATGGGAACTAGAAAGATTGGGCCAATGTATGAGTCAACCTTATAAAATTGCCTAATTGGCTAAGTATGGGAACTAAAAAGATTGAGCCAACATATGAGGCAGCCTTTTAAAATTGCCTAAGTGTAAATTGCCATAAAAGGGAAATATTAATATATAAAAATTAAATGTTATTTCCCCCTTTAAGATTGACACATGAAGGAGTGGAATCCACTTTCTCATGTGGCAATTGACACATCAAGGAGTGGAATTCACCTTCTCAAGTGGCAAGATTGCCACATCAAGAGGTGGAATCCACCTTCCCATATGGCAAGAGAGAACATAATGTTCATTGGGCAAGGAGATCAATCTAAGTTAATGAATTCAATTAAGGAAGGAAGATTCAATGCTGAGAGGAGAGGCAAGAAACTATCAACCAATCACAAGCCTCCCTCATCAAGTTTGAACAAGCCTTGAAAGGCTAAAATTGATTACAAGTGGATGATCATAGGTCCTACCTCGAGCTTGCAGCCCAAATGTCAAACGTATGAAGCCTTAACCAATCAGCAGAGCCTCAAAATGAAACGTATGGCCCCAATAATCAAGGATAGAGCCTCAGTGTGAAACGTGTGGGCCTAATCAGACCTATATTCGAATGCATATGGCCCTATAGCCCAACCGTGTGGACTCAAAGTTCTAAGCATCTGGCCCTAAACTGAAACATGTGAACTTGAAACCAATGGACAGACCCTAAGTCAATTAATGTGGCCCCAAATCTGGGCTGAATTCAATGAAATAGGCCCTAAATCTCAAACACCTGGACCCTTATTACCAAACTTGCAGCCATATCTTCAAAGCTAGTCCCAAATTTTGTACATGAAGGCCTAAACTCCAACGTATGAGGCCTCAAGTTCGAAATGTGGAAGCCTCAAATTTAATAATTGCTTGCCCCATATAATTTGATCCAAGCCAAGGTGCTATATTATAAAATTCAGCGGGCCTCATGAATAGAATTTAATGAGAAAGATTAATATTGAATGCAAGGTGTGAGGTTCGAATTGAATTTGGACAAGATATTAAATTTTAATGGTTTTGGATTCAATTTCATGAGACAAAGTCAGCCTAAATAAGGAGACGCCACCTTTGGGTGGTAAGACTCCTGTAAATTGGGTGTTGAAATCCTTTCAACACCCAATTCAAAATTCAATCACATACAGGGCAGCGAATTTACTCCTACAGAAATACCCACAGTTTCATTACAAATTCAAGTCTCAAGGAGTTTATTTGGAGGAAAATCTTAAGCACTTACCAACCTGAGTGACTCGAAGGAAACATACATTAAATCAAGCAATAATTGGGCTTATCTGAATTTGAATGATTAGCAGATCTGAGTTCATTTTGGAGTCGGCAAACAGCAAGTTGAATGAATTTGGGAGTGATACTGTAAGCATCTGAAGCCAAAATTGAGGTATTTCCAGGGACAAGGACAAGACTTAGACTTAGCAAAGATATCAAGAACTTTGGGAGATTTGGATTAGTTTCAGACTTAGCCTCAAATTCAGAATTTTATCAGCATCAAAAAGGGAGGGTCAAACTTTGGGAGATTTGGATTAGTTTCAGACTTAGCCTCAAATTTAGAATTTTATCAGCATCAAAAAGGGAGGGTCGAACTGAGTGATGAAATCCTCTCAACACCTCAACTCAAAACTAATTTCTACAAGGAGCAGATCGAATTATTGCAGGGAAGGTCAAATCCGAGCAACAGCAAGATTTATGTAGAATAAACCAAGTTTGTGAAGTCATTTAACAGAAAATCAATTTCAGACTTGGATGACATCAGAAATCAAAAGCAATCATTGAAACCAGCCCAGGTGATTGAATGACAGAGATACATTGAATATTCATAAATCTGGAAATAAATCAGGCCTTCTTAGATTCAAAACACTCACAGATTTAGGCATCAAAACTCAGAATTTATCATACACAGCAAGGTATAATCTGGTTTCTTTTGGCAATCCTTGGATAGTAGAGGGTTTATGTTTGCAATTTTGACAAGCATTTTGAATGAAGAGTATGGCTATAACTGCATTGCTTAGGTTTGAAATCTTCATTTGTTTAGGTGAAATCAGATCTCAATGATAAAAGTTCTATATTTTGAATTCATGGAATGATCATAACAACTCTCTAGGAGGAATGTTTTGTCAAGAATTTTAATTTCCTAACATTAATTTGGACTTGATATGAAAATGTGAAATTCAAGTGTTTAATGAAACAATGTTGTCTTGCGAGGTGAAAGGGTCGAGGTGAAATACTGGCAAGATGAGGTTGTTCAAGAATATGAAAGACAATGGCGAAGACTTCAACATGAAGGTTTCATACACCAGCAGGCTACGAATTGAGGATCAAGGTCAAGTTCAATTGGATAGTCCAACTACATGCCACACTCGTATCATTGCAACAAGTATAAGACCAAGATCAAGACATCATTAAGATTTCAAGTACAAGTGCAAGTTCAAACACATGCAATGAGAAGGTTTCCAAGGGTAGAAGACAGCATGAAGATAAAACTATTGGAGAATATGAGCCATCACAATTGAAGGCTTAATAATGTTGAAATATTTTCTCATCATCCAAGGGTACTTATTAAGCCTATAAGATAAGCTTGCTGAGGTGGTGCCCATTTCTTCAACCATTCAGATCATGCCAAGTGTCCCAGTAGGAGAGCTCAATAATACTATGTCCAAATTCATTGAAATTGCAAAAAGGGGAAAAGTCTAAGAAAAATATCTTCTAAAGGAAGATTTGTTGTAAGCCCATGTGGCATTTTATTATTGGCTCATTGATTGGTGGCTTCTTCTATAGGCTTCTAACTAACATCTTTTCTTTTTGGCACACGAAACATTGTAATTTTCTTATTGGCCCACAAGGTGGTGCTCTTTTGTAATTGGGTGGACATTTAATAATTGTTAGTGGAGGTTATGAAGTCCTAATTAAGGTTGTGTTGGATTAATCTTGGCCCTTGATTTCAAATTGATCTTGGCCACTCATTGGTACTGGGGACTACTATAAAAGGCCAAGGCCTTCTCATTTGTAACTCATTAAAATTAGATTAGATCAGCTAAGGGAGAGACTTGTTGAAATTGTTACCATAATGCTATCAAAGTAATTGATAATTCATTGTTGGTCTCCATGGTGGATTACTTGTGTTGCTTTGGAGTATTGCATGGTTTTTACATTTCCTCACTTAGATTAGGATTTCACTTCATGTTGATTAGAAGCAGTGTTTAGTTGAATGGAAGATATTTTGGATGCATCTTTGGTGAACTCACTTAGACCAAACCACTAGTCGTTTGTTGATTGTAAGTACGCCTTGTGTGGTCGAATGACATAATTATGAGCTTTACTTCAACTATGGCTTGCACATTGATATGCATCGTTGGATTGTGTCAATAGAATGGTGATAGTTTGAACATCTTACATTCACCTTAGGAGATTGCACTAGTTTGGTTGATGTCGATGGCTAAACTAAGTCCAGTAGAGGCACAAAGACATCCACAGTTTCTTGCATTCTAGGAGTAGAATAGCTCTCTAAACCCTTTCTCTTTATTTGGTTGGAAGACGTTGAAGTAGTTGATATCCATTTTTGTGATAACTAGCATATCACATCATTATGACTGAGTGAGAGTCCACATTATGAAGGAACCTTGAGGTTGTCTCATTTGATCACACAATTCATCTACATTGTTTAGCATATGAGCATCCTTATTAAAGAGAGTTGGAAATTTGGTATTTCATCTTGGGATATTAAGTCTTTGATTTTGCATGTTGTAGTGGAATAAAACTCACATCAAGACCTCATCCTTCAATTACCAATTGAGCATATTCACGCATCATCTAGTGAAAATGGGAGAAGCTTGGCAAACCTCAACACATGATGCATATACTTTGAATCCAAAGTAATATGTGGGAAGACCTGGCAGACCTCTTCCATTGGGTAATGTCCTCTTTTTGTAAATGCACTAGTTTCTGCCCTAAATCAGAAATTCCAAGTGGAAAAAGAAGTAGAATAGAATTAGTAACATTATGTATTGATTGAGATCCTGCAATATGTTAGGAAATCACTGAAACATAATCCAAAAAATAGAAAGGCTAAGCATAAGGTATATCTAATTTATCGATGGAGTGCAACCATAGCAGAGCTGGGAAAGGGGCATATTAGGGTGCCTTAAACAATCATCTACCCTAAGCCCAAAAGTAGATATCATCCCACGTGGCCATCATATGGCCTTTTGTCATCCATATGAGGGGGTGTACCTAGTGAGGAATCCCATAGTTGTTCCCCTCTTCCATTGTCACCCTTATCCTCCTTGTGATTAAAGTTAACCCTGGTAAAGGTTTGGGGAAACTACAATATGGTGTCCGGAATGTCCTTCCCTTCTAAAGCCCAAGGGCAGGGCACTCCTTGCACCCCCTTGGCCTCATGGGACTATCTGTCATCACCATGAGATAGCATGCTTAGAAGAGGACCTCATTATTGTTTCCCCTCCTTGTATTCCCCTATTATCCCTTACATGATTGATTACACCAAACACATAAAGAATTACAAATTATTGCCCATATTCTTAGATTGCATATAGTATTATTCATTCATACCAAATTAATGATATAATGAATTAATGATATATAGTATTAATGATATATAGATCTGAGTCCTTATATCTTATGCTCCACGGAATTTCAAGGACGGGGACGTGTTTTCCAGTACGGGTACGGTTCAGACCCAATTTTTAGGGGACGACTATTAAAAAAATAGGGGATTTTTTATATAGAGAGAGAATTCAAATATGCATATCATAACATTGTTACACCATTCACCATAGACATTTCAGAAGCTCAATACAATGAATACATAGCAAATTAACAAAGTTCAAATACTTCCATTGTAAAAATATGGCATACATATAGCAAAAATGCCCAAAGGCTCCAAGTTTCATGCATGAAATGACATTAAGTGAAGTCCAAATAAAATACTAAACAGTAAACGATAACATAGAAGTTCAACTCCATAATCAGATGTCTATAATAATCAAAATCAATAATGTATCTGCAAATGATATATGCCAAACCCTCCTCTTGCAACTCAAAAATGAAAGCTTTGTTGCTGCTCCTCTTTCTTCTTCTTCTTGGAAAGAATGAATGAAATGAAGAAATGAAAGAGAGTTAGCCTTTTTATCATCCAAAATAGGGTTTAGTATTTTTTATTTGATATTAGAGTCCATGTGGGGCCCGCCCATAACCAATTTTTTATTTAAAAAATGCACTTTTTATGATTTGCAGCCATTTTTTTAAAGTTGGGAAATAGGGGACGGATTTGGGTACCGAGGACGGTCGGGCCCAAATCCGTCCCCTATTTCGGAACCTTCTCTTTTTGGGGTTTCCAGAACGTCCCCGATTTGGGACCGGAAAGGGAATGGTTAGGGGATGTTGAAATACCATCCCCATGTCCCCGTTTCGTACCTGGGACGGGAACAGGGGTTCCAAGGCAGGGGACGCATCCTCGTGGAACACAGCTTATATCTTGTTTTCCTTCATCCTTGTCCTCCCTTGAATGTCGATCTTCAATATATATCTCACCCTTGAATCGGAAGAGTCATATCTCCCCATAGTCATGTCTCCTCCTAAAGGTAGTGGTAGTGTCTCTCTTATGCTAACTGTTGACTACTGATGACTAAGCGGCTGGTTGCTAACACCCATGCCTCTTCATTGATGGCCTACAGCTGCTTCAGTAATCGCGCCATAATTAAACATACTCATCTTTGTTATCACTGCATAAAAACTTATGTATTTATATGCAGATAAGAAAGTCTATTGTATGAATCAACGCAGATTTATAAGGAGATTTGCAAATTTATAGGATTAATACATTAATTTCATATATCAGAGTTCATCAGAAAATTGTGAAGTATTATCAATAAGAAGATTTTCTGATAAATGATATTTACTTGAGTGCTCTTTATGTGGGGCCATGACAATTTGATGACCACATGGTGAGGAATGGCCTGACTAAAAAAACATATACTTTAAAGGAAGTTGTGTTGATTAGTGTTGAATGGATTAAGGCTATAGAACCAGATGACTTTGGCAAGGATTGATAGTCACACTTGGCACAAGACAGCCTAATTGCTGGTGAACTTATGGACCTTTGGGATTAATTTGCACACTCACCATTTGTCTTCTCTCACAGGTGTTTGGTTCTGTTACTGAGAGAAACCGATCCACATATAGGCAATGCTTAATGACACGTTGGAATGAAGAGCCTAAGAAGTCACAAGAAGTTGATAAGAGCAAGTGCAAACAAGATTTGATGGCATTGGGAGCACATTGCATGATGAGGTTATAGTTTCTTCCAATAGTTACAATGGTGAGGACTTTTCCTAAATATCCAATTGATGATAATAACTCTAATTTTTTAGCTTCTTGTCCAAAAACAAAAACACCTATTGTTAGCTTTCTTGGTAATGTCATTTTGTCATTTTGATGCTTTCGCTTGCAGACTCTACTTGGTACATTCAACTTTCAACTTATTTGTAGTAAATTACGATTTTCACCTACTATAATCATTGACATTCAAATGACTACAACTTGATTTATGATTTAACAATTGGTATTATTAAATTACTATAACTTAATCAATTAAAATGGATTGTAGTGTGTTCTCAATTCCATATTTATTATTTAATTTCCCACCGTTTTTATCCCAAAAACTAAGAGAAACTATATGTATGTATGTATAAAATTAAAACTAAACAAGGACATTTGGATGTCTCATACTCTCAATTTGCTTTGCTCACAAAATGGCACACAATGATGCCCTATAGGCTCATGACAACAACCATGGTTCCACAAAGGTTGTTAGCATATTTAGAGGTTTGGAGACAAAAAAATAGTCATGTGAAACTCTTTATAGCTATTTAGGCTCTAAGCAAAAATTATTTTGTCAATTGATACTGTAGACATCTAAAAATGACTAATGCATTTTTCATCTTGTTATGTCATCACCCTCTCACCAGTTATTTAATTAAGCTAATTTTCCTCTAATATTAAATATTTTTAAATTATTTGATTATTTCATTAATCTTTTCCATGTATAATCAATTAAATATCTTCATTCAATTCATTTTACCTTTTTTCTAATATTAATTAAATAATTTTATTATTTAATTAATTTCTCTCATTATTTAATTAATTTCTCTCAAAATTGTATAACTTTTCAAATATTATATAATTGGCTAACATTTCCCTCTTAAAATTAATTAAAATCAAATTTACTTAATTTTCCCACCTTAAATAAATAAAAATTCCTCTATATGCATTCATCTTACCTTATCCTTCCACCTCAGCAATCCATGTGCAACTATAGATCCTACCCTCTCAATTTTTTTATGTGAGTTCATTCATTTCTCCCTAGAGCTACCACTTCATGAGATCAAGTGCAATACTATCATTTTGAGAAAGCATCTATCATTATCATTATAAAGCATCAAGCAAGCAAGCTAGCATCTATCAAGTATCCATTGTCAAGCATCAAGTCTTCATACCATCGTGATAATATCAAAGTTATGCTACAAAATCTAAGAGCAAATCTATATCAAGCATTCAAGTATTTATGAAGAACAAAGGAGCAATCTAAGGTCTTCACTGTGGTAATATTGTTTATCATTTGATTTATGCATGAATTTTAGGCTTTATTGAGAGATTTTGTGAATGTGGATTTTGGATCTTGCATTGCATTATTTCCATCTTATTTGATTCACATTTTCATCATTCACAGTTAACAATTGGTGGCTTATCTTAGTGCTAGATGTACTACTCTAGCAATATGTAATGTCCCCTTTTTGGCTAAGATAAGAAAGTCAAGACAATCACTTTAACTTCCTCCTCTCACTTCAATAAATTACGCCAGTGATGGAAGATGAACCAATATCACTGCAATTTCTCCTTATCATTAATGCCTTATTAACTAATGGTGGAGGCAATGCTTGGCTTGTAATGAACAATCTCCTATTCAATAATTTCAAACAAGGATATGAACTTGAAAATTTAGGCTTCAAAGATATAAGCGCCCTCAGTGGTAAAGATAAAATTATCTTTTTGGAGATTATTCACTTTGTGATGTGCTGCGTTTGACTATGCTCTGGAGTACTTGGACGTCCCCAGTAAGATGAGAATATGGTGATTGCTGATTTATAAATTATGATTGCTAATTTATAAATTTGATCGCAGGAGAGTATGTTCGATATTCAACGCAAGATGTACACTGACCACTGGTTGGTCTGTTTTTATATGTTCGATATAAATCTGGGAACAGACGTTGCTTCTTTCTACTATCTCACCGTAGATTGACCTTTCAATCTGCTGACGGAACTCAGTGTTTGCTGACTGTGTATATCGAATCCTCTGCTGACTGTGTTTGCTGACTGTGTATATCGAATCCTCTGCTGACTGTGTTTGTTGACTGTCCCTTGATAACTGTATCCTCCTCTCCTACGTAGCTGATTGTTTATTAACTTCGTTGGCTAGTCCTATAGGATGCGTATCGAGCCTCTATCCCTTCTGAATATTCAGAATTGATTGAATTCTCCTTCTCTGTGTGTGGAGATGTTTTTTGCTGATTGATGATTTTTATGGAATATATATAACCTGCCACTGCCATTATATGTCTTCCTCAGATATTCGTAGATATAAATTGTTTTCAATATCTACCATTGTACTCACTACTTATTCCCTTCGTTCTTTTATTTGTTCTGCTGCTGACTAGCTTTTTAGTTCCATCTCTTCCTCCTCCGTAGTTCCTCCCTCCCCTGAATGAATACGAGTCTCCATATGTACGTGGGGGAGTGCTGAGGGAAAGGTTGCGACCTTTCTTTGGTCGCGACTTTCTTTCAGTCGCTTTAGATATACATTATTTGTATTAATAATTTATTATCGCTAGTTATTATTAAAATATTAATAGTATGTATTATTATCATACATTGTTAATAATATATCTATATTATTATTAATTACTATTATATTGCTAATTGATATTTTCATTATTGTTAACAAAAATAATATCTCATTTATATCATTATATTAATGATATATTAGTAATGGAATAGATTTAATATTAACATTTTATCATTATTATTATTTAAATAATATTTAATTGTTTAATTATTATCAAAGTCCTATTTGAACAAGGACATGACAGTCTACCCTTCCTCAAATTGCTTGTCCTCAAGCAATTATACACTTCCAAGAATGTCTTCAAGTGATGGTGGTTTATATAGGTCTTTCTACGTGAGTTGCTTCTGCTGCACATCTTAAGTATAGCTCGTCTCAATATCTCCAGATTCACTTTAGGTTATTCTCATGTTTTATACTAACTAAATATGTGGACACACAACGAACAAACATTTGGTAATGCAAAATATACATATAAATACATGAATACTCGAAGCATAAATGCATGAAGACACAAAGCATACACGGAGTAGACACGTGAGTGCATGAAGACACGAAACATACACAATGTAGACACAATACACGTATGGTTAGAAACCCTTTTTTACAATTCACAATGAGCCAAGGTTAGGGAAATGATATACAACATTTACTTCATTATGCTTTTGATTATGAACCCTGCAACCACAAAGTAAACATAAGTACATACATATGTATATATAAGTTTCAAAGAGAAATTGAGTCATGGTGAGTTAATCCCCAAGCCAATCCCATACTAAGCCCAAGAGCGAAACTTTGGCCCCCCTTGGCCTCGGTGGCAGGTGTTAGGCATCCACACGAGGTGGTCTACTTAGCAGGATGCTTGCTTTGTTTATCTCCTTTGTCTTCAAAAATTAGAGCGACTTTCCTTTATCTAGTACTGCAATAGGGTGCCTCAGCAGTTCTCCCTTAATTGCAGACTCATAGGAAAAGTACTTACAAAATGGTCCTTAGCAACTCTCTTTTATCTAGTACTGCAATAGGGTATCCTAGCGGTTTTTCCTTAATTGCAGACTCATAGGAAAAGTGCTTGCAAGAATTTGTGCTTAGCGACTCTCCTTTATCTAGTACTGCAACAAGGTATCCTAGCGGTTTACCCTTAATTGCATACTCGTAGGAAAAGTGCTTGCAAAATGGTGCCCTTAGCGACTCTCCTTTATCTAGTACTGCAACAGGGTATCCTAGCGGTTTTCCCTTAATTGCAGACTCGTAGGAAAAGTGTTTGTAATGGAGGTTCCCTTAGTGACTCTCCTTTATCTAGTACTAGAATAGGGTGCTCTAGCAGTTCTCCCTTAATTGCAGAGCAGCAAGGGCCTTCATAGTAATTCTCCCCTCCCTGCTACCACAATAGGGTGCCTTAGCAATTCTTCCTTAATTGAAGACTCGTAGGAAAAGTACTTGTAATAGGGTGCCCTTCTTTAATTAATTCGTTACTTGAATGTTTTTTTCTTTAATAATAATTGAAATTACATTGTAAAGTACATAAATAAATTAATCATTATTTCTACATTACCAATTAAGACAATTTCCAAGTTGTTGTCGCTATTAGGGTTGAACCTCCTCGAAGCTCCATTGGCTTTTTCCCTCATTCATTTGTTGAGGTTCCCTTGATCATATTTAATTTTCTTGGATGGTGTTTCTTTTGTTTCCATGTCAAGTGTTGCTTCTATTCTATGAATTTGACTCTTTTTTCCGCACTTATGCCATGGTTCCCATGATTCCTTGCATCTGAAACATAACTTCTCCCTTCTTAAGTCTTCTCGTTGTTTTTGAGCTTTCTCATCCTGGCATATATGTTTGTATTCAAAGTCCTCATTGCAATGGAAACATTTACTTCTTGAGGGTTCTTGCTTATGTTTTTCATCTGGTACATGGAATTGTTTGGTGTGGTTGCTTGAAGGTCTATTGCTTATGCACGAGGTTTCTAAATGTAAGGCTATTTCAATAGCATCGTCTAGGGTAGTTGGTTTGAAGGAAGCCACCAATCCCTTTATTGATTCTTTTAGTCCATCTACAAATAAATAAGTTAGCTTTTCCTCATCTATCCCTATGACTCCTGTTGAAATTCTTTGGAATCTACGGATGTATTCATCTACTGTCCCTGTTTGTTTTTGCTGTGTTAATTCTTTAAAATCCTTTTGGGGATGCTTATGATCAAATCATTTAATCAATTTTTGTGAGAATTCTTCATAAGAGGTTATGTTGTCATATCACTGGGTACGTACCCCATGGTGCCACCAGACATGGGCTGCATCTTCCAAGTGTAGTACAACAAATTGAATTGCATCTTCTTCCATCATGGGATTAAGGGTCATGTAAGTATTTAATTTTAGTAACATCCTTGGGCGGTGATTCTGTCGCATTCGTTGAAATTTGGAATGGTGACTTTATTTGCTTTGTGTTTTAAATCCTTATTAGGTTGCTCCCTTTCCCTACTAGGAACTTCTGATTTCTTTGCTTCACAATATTCCCTAAAATATACATCTCTTTTTCTTTCCGGATCTAGTCTTCAGTCCATTGCTGCTAGCTCTTCCGTGCTATGGCAAGTTTGATTGTTCCCTTCATCCTCTCTTGGCACATTCCTCCGAGGTAGGAAGGATGGGTTTTGAATTATTGGATTGGATGTCCTACTATTATAATCTGAGTGATTTGTATTAGCATCTCTTCCACTAGGGTGTGTTCTAAGTTTGTTGATTGAAGCATTCATATTTTTCAGAGCTTCCATCTGTTCCCTTAAAGTTTTGGTGGTTATTTACATGAATGACCTCATTTCTTCGTCGGTGGGCTCCTCCATTGTCTTATTTGATTTTGAGTTAGATTTTACTAGTTTTCTCTTTTCTCTTTCCAATGCCCTTTGAGCCCTTTCGCTAGTTTGCATCAACTACTTTCCACAGAATGGCAGGAAAGATGCTCTGATATCAATTGTAATGTCCCCTTTTTGGCTAAGATAAGAAAGTCGGGACAATCACTTTAACTTCCTCCTCTCACTTCAATAAATTACGCCAGTGATGGAAGATGAACCAATATCACTGCAATTTCTCCTTATCATTAATGCCTTATTAACTAACGGTGGAGGCGACGCTTGGCTTGTAATGAACAATCCCCTATTCAATAATATCAAACAAGGATATGAACTTGTAAATTTAGGCTTCAAAGATATATGTGCCCTCAGTGGTAAAGATAAAATTATCTTTTTGGAGATTATTCACTTCGTGATGTGCTGTGTTTGATTATGCTCTGGAGTACTTGGACGTCCCCAGTAAGTTCAGAATATGGTGATTGCTGATTTATAAATTATGATTGCTAATTTATAAATTTGATCGCAGGAGTGTATGATATTCAACACAAGATGTAGGCTGACCACTGGTTGGTCTGTTTTTTTTATGTTCGATATAAATCTGGGAACAGACGTTGCTTCTTTCTACTATCTCACCGTAGATTGACCTTTCAATCTGCTGACAGAACTCAGTGTTTGCTGACTGTGTATATCGAATCCTCTGCTGACTGTGTGTTTGTTGACTGTCCCTTGATGACTGTATCCTCCTCTCCTATGTAGCTGATTGTTTATTAACTTCGTTGGCTGGTCTTAGAGGATGTGTATCGAGCCTCTATCCCTTCTGAATATTCAGAGTTGATTGAATTCTCCTTCTCTGTGGGTGAAGATGTTTCTTTCTGCTGATTAATGATTTTTATGGAATATATATAACCTGCGGCTGCCGTTATGTCTTCCTCAGATATTCGTAGATATAAATTGTTTTCAATATCTACCATTGTACTCACTACTCCTTATTCCCTTCGTTCTTTTATTTGTTCTGCTGCTGACTAGCTTTTTAGTTCTATCTCTTCCTCCTCCGTAGTTCCTCCCTCCCCTGAATGAATACGAGTCTCCATATGTACGTGGGGGAGTGCTGAGGGAAAGGTCGTGCCCTTTCTTTGGTCGCGACTTTCTTTCAGTCGCTTTAGATATACATTATTTGTATTAATAATTTATTATCACTAGTTATTATTAATATATTAATAGTATGTATTATTATCATACATTGTTAATAAATAATAATATATCTATATTATTATTAATTACTATTATATTGCTAATTGATATTTTCATTATTGTTAACAATAATAATATCTTATTTATATCATTATATTAATGATATATTAGTAATGGAATAGATTTAATATTAACATTTTAGTTTTAATATTTAATCTTATTATCATTATTATTAATTAAATAATATTTAATTGTTTAATTATTATCAAAGTCCTACTTTAACAGGGACATGACACAATAGACTTTTTCCAGGAGCTTCTAAGTTTTCACAGATGCTGAAAATGAGACGGTCATTTTTAACAAGTGGTATTTTTTGAATTGAGGACTTTTGGTTTAAACTGTACTTTTAAGTCAGTAACATTTCAGATCACACTAGATGATCCATCATCAAGATGAAGGCAAATAAAAAGTGGAATGCAAACCTAGGTTTGTTTAATAAAGGAGGGAAGGAGTGGGGGAGAGGGGGAAATAAGATATTGGAAAAAGGGACAATAAGAGGTAAGTCAAGAAGAATAATCCTAAAAAACAAGAGCACAAGAAGGCACACAAACACACACACGTGTAAGTATATAAATATGTATATTAGCACATTTCTATATACAAAAAAATGTTCATCTATTTGAAAAATGCAAATAATTTATAAATGTTTAATAATATGCAGATATATGTTTATAAATACGTTCCTGTAGACTAACTGTTCAGAACCAAATTGTTTCTTTAGATTGAAATGATCAAAATTTGAATTGTCTTAAAGATTTTACCGATCCTTGGTTATACATATAAAAATGTACATACATAATCATATACAGATATTTATTTATAAATATAAGGATATTAATTATTTATCTATTAATAAGTATATACAAATGCATATTCATATATTTATAAATACGTATTTTAAAAGCTTAAAATACACACAAATGCATAATATATATATGAAATGTTCTTAAAGATTAAACATTTATACATAAAATGTTCCTTTATGCAGGCAATGCCACTGGAATGATGAGCAGATGTTTCATCCCCATCCCACCATCCGGAGAAGTCCCTGTTCGTGAAATGTGGGGTTTAGGGACCTGGGAGTGAGGGCACAGAGGGCACATCTCCATGGAATACTATATTTTACTTAGATCTGGCCACATTTCGATATTCAATAATCATGAGACTTCTGTGAACCAAAAATTCTGTACTAATACATCACCTATAAATATGTTCCCTTAGACCAACTGTTCAGAACCAAAATGTTTCTTTAGATTGAAATTATTAGAATTTGTATTGTCTTAAAGATTTTAGCAGTCCTTGGTTATACATATAAAAATGTACATACATATACAGATATTTATTTATAAATATAAGGATATTCATTATTTATCTATTAATAAGTATATAGTAATATACAAATGCATATTCATATATTTATAAATATGTATTTTAAATGCTTAAAATACACACACAAATGCATAATATACATATGAAATGTTCTTAGGGCCCGTTTGGGTGCTGGAATACTAAATGCTGGATATGGTCAATTCTGGTAGATGCTACAATTCTGGAAGATACATATCCTAGAAATGATATCCGGAATATTGGCTGGACCCGTTTGGTTCACCCAGAAGATGACTGACAAGATGCATAAATAATTTTAATTGTTTATTTCTTAATTTTTTTGAATACGGTGTGTATGTGTGTAAATATACACACATACACACGCATGTGTATATATACACATATGTGTATATATACACACATGTATGTATATACACACACATACACACGTGTGTATATACACACAAATACACTCATGTGTGTCTACACACACACATATACACACATTTGTCTATATATATATTTACACATACACACATTTGTGTATATATTATATATATATTTACACATATACACATACATATTCACACATACACACATTTGTGTATATATACACATATAGACATATACACACATATACAACACATATACACACATTTGTGTATATATACACATATACACACATTTGTGTATATATACATATTTACACATACACATTTATGTATATATACATATTTATACATATACATATTCACACATATACACACATTTGTGTATATATACACATATAGACATACACATATACACACATTTGTGTATATATGCATATTTACACATATACACACATACACATTTACACATATACACACATTTGTGTATATATACATATTTACACATATACACACACACATATACACATATACACACATTTTTGTATATATACATATTTACATATATATACACATATACACACATTTGTGTATATATACACACATACGTACATATACATATATTTGTGTATATATACACATATACACACATACACACATTTACACATCTATCATGTCACGGATCCGACAAGATATTAAATTTGCTTTTGTAAAAATTGGAATTGGAATTTTCAATTCTAATTCCACCTATTTAGGTGGAAGATGATATTCCCATTTTGGGGGCAAAATGGGAATTTCGGAATTCCAATTCCATTTTTATTCATGGACCGAAACATGAATTTGGCATTATCCAGAACTAGATAATGCCAATTCCAGTCTAATTCCAGCCCCCAATCGGGCCCAGATTAAACATTTATACATAAAATGTTCCTTTATGCACGAAATGGCACTGGAATGATGAGCGGATGTTTCATCCCCATCCCACCATCCGGAGAAGTCCCTGTTCGTGAAGCATGGGGTTTAGGGACCTGGGAGCAAGGGCACAGAGGGCACATCTCCATGGAATACTATATTTTACTTAGATCTGGCCACATTTAGATATTCAACAATCATGAGACTTATGTCAACCAAAATTTCTGTACTAATACATCACTTACAAATGGCTGCAAACCTGTGACCTTTCCTATTGCAGCCATGGTGTATGTTGTCATGTCCCCTCCAGGACATCCGACTAGGATATTTCTAATGGATAAATAAAAAAATGTTTACTGACACTATATTCTACAATTAAATTACAATATTAATATTGATAAGTTTAAAATTTAAATTTGAATTCCCCCCCTCAGAGCCAACCTATTTTCACCAGTGGCAGGTATTTATGTTGAGTTCACTTTCTTTTGGAGGTATGCAATTTGGATGAAAAAGAATTCTGTCAGGTTCAAAACTTGCTCTGCTTTCTGGGACGACAACCCAATCTGCAGCATATGGTAGGACGCAAACCCTACACTCACTTCGGCAATTTCACCCATAAATCGCAGATATCACTGAATGGCATGTTGGTGACATTTACAGGTATTGTGGCCTGGATTGAATGTCAAGAGGAAGGGTGTATTTCTGAAGCCACCCTGAATTTCTGAGTGTTGAAGGGCTGAAGGCAGACTCCTATGGACAAAGTCCATATTCCTGGCAACAAACCGTATAGGTGTTATTTGTGCAAGCACCCAGCACACCTCCAAGGGCTAGAAGGAAAAGGATTCTAACCAGCAGTCCAGCTAAGATCAAACCATAACAAACCCACGACTGACACAGCCCAGTTTGGCACCAGAACTGAGTTACAAGGGTTCAGGTCAGAGTCACAATTGATTGAAAGTCAAGAAGAAGGGTACATTGCTGAAGCCGCCCTGAATTTCTGAGTGTTGATGTACTGATGGCAGACTCCTATGGACAAGGTCCATATTCCTGGCAACCAACAGTATAGGTTCTGTTGGTGCAAGTGACCAACATACCTCCACGGGCTAGAAGGAAAAGGATTCTAACCAACAGTCCAGCTAAGATCAAACCCTAACAGACCCGCAACTGATACAGCCCAGTTTGGCACCAGAACAGAGCTACAGTACAGGTGCTGCTGGTGCAAGCGCCCAGCACACCTCTAGGGGCTAGAGGGAAAAGGATTCTAACCAGCAGTCCGGCTAAAATCAAACCCGCAACTGATACAGCCCAGTTTGGCACCAGAACTGAGTGACAAGAGTTCAACTTCAGATCGGAGTTACAAGGGTTCAGGTCGGAGTCCATGTAATTTGTGATATGAAATGATATTTAGTTGAATAACTGATATAAATCTAAGTTTGAATATGATGTTTTCCTATTTATATTCCATTGTGTTGGTGCAACATTTCCTAGCACAACACTAAAAATCATCTCAGGCAGCCCTAGGTCCATCACACATGTAAACCATAAACCAATCAAGGTAGTGACTGTCCTGGTATAAAAATATTTGTCAAGAAATCTCTGCCCCAAGGACATCTGAAGGGTAATAGTAGTCAGGAGAATTTTTAGAAAGCTTGCATTAAGTGATCCAAAAGAAAGACGAGCGTGCAAAAATAACTCCGCTGTCCAGGTAGCAGTGCCCACCATCCACCCAAAATAACATACATGAAAATATAAAGGAACAAGAACAAAGATTTAAGAACTCTGTATCCTCTCCATTAGCTTAGTCTAAATGTAAACCATGCCAACCAAGAAGAGTCCAGATTTAAACCTAGAAAATTGTTCTAGTACCATGCCAGCCCACCTAGAACCTGGTTATACAATAGAAATTCTAAAACCTATCATGATGTTTTGTCATGACATTTTTCCCCCAGTCAATTCCTCCCCAATTATTCAAACAATATATACCTATAACTAGGATAGAACCCAAATATGGAACTTCAAATCTTCAGAAGAGCTCTTCCTAGTTAAAATTTAAATGTATTACACCAGATACACCACTTTGCTTATCCTGCACACATATCATTTCTTAATTCGCCACCATTACTATTACTAAAAGTTGTCTTTAAGAAAATGCATACCTCAACATCACCAACACTGGCCGCGTGATGGACAGTAGTCTCATCTTCATCCTCGTACCCATATTCCTCTTCAATTTCTTCTGCACTAGTTGCCTCATTGGAGGTAGGAATGTCACCTGGAATTCCAACACCCATAGCCTGACCTAACTTGGTCAACACATTTGGATCATTCCAGTACCTGAAAACAAAAGGCATGATCAACCAAAAATTTAAACAAATTAACCACATTTTAACCCTTATCATTTTAAGCAAACGGAGAATTTACAACACCATAACTATTTCGAAATGATTGTCCTACTTCATCATTGCAGCTGGACCTCCAGTCTCAATCTCCTCAAGTATAGGCTTCAATGCAGGATCCTCCTTAATGTGTGCCATGCGTTCCTCCATCTGCTCTTTGTGAGTAGGATTTGAAAGATTCTCTAACATACTAGACATTGATGGGTCCTGTAATAACATTGCATAGTCAATAACATATTAGTCACTACAGAAGTTGTAGTTGCCAATATTTAAAAAAAAAACTTCAATCGGGATTAAGTCTTTTCATACTGGGTGGCATGCCACCATCCATACCTGCATAAGAGCACTACCAAGCCGCTCAGCCATGTTCATGAACTGAGGATTCTGCATAACTTGCTGCATCGTAGAAAAGTACTGCTGTGCATCCAGCTGAGGAGCACTATCTTGCCCTGCGCCGTGCACACTCTGTTGCAACTGCTCGGCCATCTTATTGAATGCCGGATCCTTTGCAATCTGCTCAGCTAGTTCTTTTATGCTTGGATCCTATAAACAATTGAACCAACAGCTGGTTTCAGGCAACTTCATCAAATAAACAAGATAAGGAAATGAAGATTAGGAGGAAAATAAGCATGGAGATTCCACCAATCAAATCCTGTTAACACAACTGCAGGTAACTTGACTAGGAAATAAAAAACACAACATTCAAGTTCAAGACAATCTCAGTCTCACACTCCATCTACAGAATATCAAAGATTAAAAACATCTCATCAATAGATTGACAACTGTCATAAACCCAAATGTTACCATAGATGTCCATAAATCCTAAAATAATTACCAACTACATAGCAGTATTTGGATGTTTATGATTGAATTTTTTAAGTATGCCTATATGTAGGTTTTTTGGACTAATCTGTGTAATGTTCAATATTACCTATGTTCTGGGTCTCTTTTCTTGACCCATCATTCAGGTAAAAAGAAAGAAGCCTGATTATTTTTGGATTGTAATACAAAAACTATGATAGCTTGTCAATATTAACATCCCAATACAATTAGAACCACAATCCAATCTCCAAAATGCTGAACAAGCGTTTTGTGTCTTAAAGAATTTAAATAGCATATGTGGTAATGTTTAATGAGTTTTTTTACTATAAACTGTAGGTTGTAGTGAATGCAGCAATCCTATGTCCTTAGGAGACATAGTTTGTCATAGGCAAATATTATATAGCACCCACATAGTAGATGCAGCATGATTTATTAGATTTAAAGGTACAATACTTTTCTTTTGGGTGTACAGGAGCCACCAACTGTTATGTCTTGTGTACTGCCTTCTTTTGCATGTGGATTAGGTGCTGTTTATACCCATGAATTTGATTACATTTAATGTGGTGACTGAACTGCAAAATCTTAAATCAAAAATTACTGTTAAAATGCTTATTTCTGAAACAATAAGCAGCATTTCTAATTAAAAATTATCTCAATGAATTTTTACATTAAAGTGAGCCAAAAACTTCAGATCCAAAAGAAAAGAATACTAGAGTAATATATCTTTAAAAGCCAGCAATGATAGTGGCAGAGAACATTGAAATCAATTATTTTCAGATGGCCATGAACAAGTGGCATTCACTGCCACATATGCTGCAGATGTGATATTCCTGATACTCTTAGGTGAGTGTGGATTCAATAATTGCTACCATTCTCTTAGCCATCCATAGGCATAGCCTATCGTATTTGTGCTGATATTACTTCTCCTCGGTCAAATATTAGTCCAAAAGGTTGCTCATTGGCAGAGAATGTTGAATGCAGCTAATTTTAAATGGTCATGAATAAGAGTTATTCGCCATCACATACACGACAAGGGTGATATTCCTACTCTTAGGAGAATCTGGATTCAGTACATTGCTGCCATTCTCTTCACCATTCATATGTCATAGCCCATCCCATTTGTGCTGACTACTTGTCCCTGGTTAAAAACTAGTCCAAAAGGATGCTCATTTAACAGTGTTCTCATAATCAAATTTCAATTGATTCTTCTTGTTTATCCTCATACCTAAATGTTCTTTGCAGGGTAAAACAGTATGTAAAGTGATTATTTTTCTCAGACTCTCAATAGTCTGACTTAACTTTTGGGAATGAATACAAAATTCTCAAAGGCAGACCATAGTTTGTGTTTGATGTCTTGGTTTCCAAAGTTTTCTCCAGCACTTCTGTTGATTTTCATACAAATGTAGGCAAAACTTCTGAGCCTCTCCATTCAATCTTCAGAGGAGAAGCTCCGAAACAAAGTCAACAAAATATCTGTCTACCTGATTTACACATAGAGATGAAATTGAGCAAAAGTACTCAAGAAGCAAAATTTATAGGCTGCAAATGTCTTATACGGCATTAGTCTATTAAGTTAAGTGCCTCAAATATCCCCAATATCAAAAATTAAAAGCCTTATCAAATAAACACTTATCTAAGAAACGTTATTATAGGAAAAAAATGTCGTAAATGGCATTAAACTTAAAAGATAAGAGCTTCAAATGGACCCACTATTGATAGACCTTAATAATGCAACATTTATCCAAGGAAAAGAGCATTTTAAAGATTTTCATTATTAATAGGAAAAAGAGCATATGAGAAACAAGCTAAAGAGTCTAGCTTTTGTTTCATTTGCAAGAGGAAAGGATATATTGCACAAGAATGTAGGTTTCTAATTCCTTGCACTAGTTGTGGAAGGAGTAACCATCGTTTAAAGAGAATGTAAAATTAATGCCATTAAGGAGCCTACTTTCTAACTTATTTTGGTGGAAATTAATATCAAAAATACTCAACTGTTCAATATACAATAATATAGTTTTCTCACTTGTTCGTAAACATAATCTCTTGATGCAGGAGCATACAAGGTGAATTTAATTGTAAGCTTGTTTTGTTTGATTTTTGGCTTCCTGCAGGCAATTTCAGGCACCTATTTCTTGCACTTTCAAAGTACGAAATTTTAGAAATTATACTTGTCCAGCTATTGCTTAAAAGTTAAGGGGCCTAGGAATATTTAATTGATAATGTTTTTCTTTGGGTGCAAAATGCTTGTAATTGGCAAATTGTAAATAGAAATTACTTAATTGCCAAAAGACAAAAGTTGTAACAGAAAAAAAAAACATAATGTCCAAATACATAATGATATTGTAAATTATTCCTCCAAGCACAAAATTCAATGCCATTTGCAGCTGGTAACATGTATTGGGTGCCAAACTTATTGCAGGGGAGTTACAGGCAGGAGGAAATTAAATTCATGCATGCATTTTTTTTGCCAATTTGCAGATAGTGTGTTGCCAAGGTTTCCAATGCCATATTGTGAGTGATTTAAATTCTAAATTGGCAGCTCCAAGCAGAGAGAAATCCAACACCTAGGTGCAGAGAAGAAGAAAAAAACAGTAAAGGCGGAGTATCCTGTTTTCAGGCAACATCTGTAGAGAAGAAACCAACGCCCAAGTTGAGTGGAATAGAGTGTTTGAGCCATCATTGATCAGGATCATTTGTTGATTTCTATCAGATTTGATTTGTTGTGCCAAAACCCATTAATGAAATTCTAGTTTGTGATTGAGAATAGTTGCCAACAAACATTTGTTGATTAGCAAAAAATTGTAAGTTTGAATAATTTTTAAATAAAAATCATTTAAAAGTAGCCTGCAATTTGTTCTATGAGGTTATATGTTGTTATGGCTACCTATATGGGTGGCTCATAAGACCTCCCATCCTTGAACTGCATTGAAATGGTATCAAAGCAGTTTCCCTGAATGTGTGGAGAACGATGAAAGAATGATATACTAAAGAAAGGATGTTTGTTGGAAATATTAGAAATCAAGTAGATTGTTTGCCTAGAAGTATGTAAATTTATTTTGTTTGAATGGGAAAGATGGTAGTCTGAAATGTGGGAAGTTGTTGCATGTGGAACTTGCAACTGCAGAGGTACTTGTGAGTCTTTAAAGATGTATTTAAAGAATAGGGCAAGATGGGTCATGAAAAGACCTGTGAGAATTTTATTTGGAAGGAATGACAAGAGACTCCAAGCTAGAATGGATGCACTTAAAAAGAAATAGACAAGAAACTGTGAGAAGAAATCTGTGATGTCCCCTTTTTGAAATAGGATTTAATAATTGATAATAAAAGAACTAAATAAAATATAAAGAACAAAAATAAAATTAAAATTAAAAATATAAAATAATAAAACTAGAATATAACATAATTAAATTTAGTTAGTTTAATGAAGGGTCAAAGGGCCTGAAATGAAAAGTTGTGACTCCCTCCAACATGAGATATAAAAAGGGAGAAGAGAACTACATTTGAAAGGGGGAAAGAGCAAGGAAGAGAACGGGGAAGGTGTGAAGCAAGGAAGAAATAATAGAAGAGAAAAAAGAAATGAGAAGAAAATAAGGAAGTGACTCCTTCAAAGGGCAAAAGTTATGAAGGGCTGCGACTCTTTGAAAAGGTGGTAATTATGAAGGTTTGAGACTCTTTCAAAGAGTTACATTATGAAGGATTGTGACTTTTTCAAATGACATAAATGATGAAGGTTTGTGACTCATCCAAAGGGTGGTAATTGTGGAAGGTTGTGACCTTTGCAATGGGTGGCCATGATGAAGAGGTGTGTCTCTCCCCACATCGGAAGATATAAAGGGGACAATGTTTCACTCAAGGAGAACATCCAAGGGAGAGCAATTTGGGGAATAATATATTATTCTCAAAGGCAACAATGAAAAGTGGTGACTCAATTCTAATGAAAGGTGGTGACCATTTCACCAATAAGAAGATTTCATTCCAAGCCAAAAAGGAGGAGCACCAAAAAAGGAGTATTATTCCGATTTTGAGAGCAGACCTTGCAGAAGAATTCCATTTGATTAAGGGGATCAATCTAAGAGATCAACCTTATATGAAAAATCAGACTTCAGATATTTATACAGCTTATCTCATATTATTCAAGTAAGATTACTTATCTAACTACATTTTTGCCCCTGTTTCATTTTGGATTTGTGAATTTTGGGCAAAGTATAACATTAAAAAATCAAGTGAAAAGAGGTTGTGTGACATGGCATAGAGGCAAGTGACAAGTGGAAAATTGAAGAGGATGAAGCCGAGATAAAATGCTATCCTGAAGGAGAACAGTTGAGTATCTCTTATGAACAAGAGTTATTTTAGAAGAACATCCTCTCGAAAGAGGTTAATGAAGAGAAGAAAGAGGAAAAATAGAGACTTGGCAAAGAGGACAATGAAAAGAGGAAAGAGAAAATACAAAGTTGCAACACTATGAGGAAAAGGGTATGGAAGAAGAAGCATGTGGGACCAGCCCACACAATTATAAATCACAGAAAACAGGGAAGAATGGAGAAAGAAAAAGAAAAGGGAAGAGAAAATGGACTTTGAGAGTCCTATGTTCGACAAAGAAAAAGATGAAGACAGGAAGATCTGTTAAAGTTGAGGTAGCTGCGATAGAGCTCCTTCATACCTGTGGTAATCTGCTTTGAGCAATCTCAGAAATACACGTGTGATGATGGACTGCGATGTTCTAGTTTCTCTCTATGCATCTTCGAGAGCTGCTTCTTCAACTCATCTGAGACTCCTCTGGGTATATGTTCGTGCCTGTTGTTTGCTACTTCAGATGCTTCATATTTCATCTGGATGTGAAGTGTCATTCTACTGTTATTATTTACGCTCAGCTGAGAGCTTTCATGGACTTCCTTGCGTGATCAATTTTTTTCCTTATCATGGGGTTTCTTCTATTATTCATCCTCTCTTGACCACTGGGAATATGGTGACATGGCACTGTAGCTCTTATTACTTGGCAATGTGTTTTCTTCATGTGTTGAGTGTTGACCGATTATGTTATGGATTCCATCAACACTTATCGTTGAGTGTTGACCAATTATGTTATGGATTCCGTCAACACTTATCGTGGGTTTTTATCAATACGTCATCAGCCTTTCTTCCTTCAGCGGTTACGGGTGTTACTTTGTGTTCATTTGGCCATGTGGATTTGTGATGACATGGCATGGGTCTTCATCGTGTATGAACTGGCTCCAATATGCTTGTGTGGTGATGCCCGACTCTTTAATGTTCGTCAGTTCATTAACATGGGTCTCTTGGTGTTCAACAATAGAAGACTATTTAGTTTGGTTCATTGAGGGTATCGTATTTCATATGGAGTGCATTGATCATTCCAAGTTTTTTTTAACGCAGATTGTAGAGCATGAAGGTTGTTTTCCCGTGTATGAAGAAATCATTTTCTACTGTGATAAGTGTGTTATTTCTGATACTGTATATAGTTTGTGAACAGAAGTTTATGTGAGAGAGACATTTCTTATTGAAATTTGGAACTGTGAGATACTAGAAGGATATTATATTCTGTATTAGCATTGCTAAGTGATCGACTCTGTATAAGGTTGAAGGATTGATTGTTTAGTATTAACAATCAGAAATTTGAGATCTCTGTATTTTGAATTTGCACACAATAAAGGATCTATATTTTTGTGGTCTGGGTTTTCACCCTCAAGTTTTTTGTGCACCTGTTTATTTTGTATTTTTTTTAGTTTCAGTTCCTTGCATATTTTATGTATTCTGGTTCTTGAAAATTTAACATGGTATCAGAGCCAAGTTCGGCAAGATCATGAACCAGAATGTTTTGTGAGATGATAGAGAAAGGTGTGAGGATGGATGGTAATACAGTTGCGAGTGTTCTTTGAGTGTGTGCTTCAAATAATGAACTTGGGTTGGGACGACAGGTCCATGGTTGTGTTCGTTCAAATGGAGTTCCTGAATAATGTGATATTCCCACCATGGGTATGAAGAGGAGGCTGTGAGATTGTTTGGTGAACTGCAGTTTGCAAGGGTGAAGGCAGACCATTTCACCCTTCCGACCATTCTTCGGTGTTGCAGTCGGTTGGCATTGCTGAGACAGGTGAAGCAGGTTCACGGAGTTGTGTCTAGATATGAACTAGAGCTGGATATTGCTCTGGGGAGTGCGCTTGTGGATTTGTATACCAAATGGGAAGGGTAGGATATGCTCGTGCAGTGTTTGACAAAATGCCTGAGAAGAAGATTTGTATACCAAATGGGAAGGGTAGGATATGCTCGTGCAGTGTTTGACAAAATGCCTGAGAAGAATATTTCTCATGGAATGCATTGATTGCAGGATATGGTAGTCATGGATGAAAGAAAGAAGCTATACTGCTCTTTGAGCAAATGTGAAGAGAGGGGCTAAGGCCAAACCATGTTAGCTTATCATCTATTCTTTCTGCATGCAGCTATTCTGGTTTGGTTGATGAAGGATGGCATTACTTCAATAACATGAGGCAGGATTATGGGGCATTACTTGGATAACATGAGGCAGGATTATGGTCTTTCTCCAAGAGCACCGCATTATCCGTGCATGGTTGAAATTATTGGTCGCTGTGGGCACTTGGATGATGCTTATAATTTCATCAGAAATATCCCTATCAGGAATAACGCATATGTGTGATATATCCCCTATCTGTATTAAGAATTTATAAATAAATAAATAATTATTAATTAATGAATAAATAATTAAAAGTTTATTAAATAAATAATTATTATTAGTTAATAAATAAAATAGTATGTACCTCACTGTTATATTTTTATACAATTGTCAGCTTTTTTTTAACCTTTCAACTTAGTGCTGTGAAGTTATCCTTTTGAAATCACAGACGGCAAGAGAATGTCTTGAAGAATCAATACATATGAGATATTGAGCAGTGACAACACATTACCACGTAGGAGTAATCTTCTCTGTCACCGATTCATACTAAGTCGATCTTTTCCCGTATTAAAAGCCATCGAACATAGCACCAATATCAACGTCGGTAATTTTCGGCATCCACTAAGACGATGGAGGCAAATATTTGACATCAAATAGTATCATAATACCTTAGCGTCTATATAAGACACCCAGTCTACACTTCAGCAAATATGTGATGACTCGACAAGGAATACCAACACAATTAGTTAACTATTAAGAGAAGAATGATTACCTTCATGAAACAGCAAAGAAGTGATACATGTTACAAAGAGAACTAATATCAATGATTAAGGAGAAGGAGACTAATCAGTAGGATGACTAATCGATTTACATTTGGAGTTAGTGTGATTAGTATAAGGAGGGAAGTGTTTACGTACAGACATGAGTCATGTCTTTTGACAACGTGGCTTAACATTCCTGTTACAAGATATAAGAAGGCATCGAACTTAGGAGAAAAAGCATCAGAAGGGATCAGGAATTAAATCAATAAAATAACAATCAACATTTGTCCACTAACGGCAGCCACCACATGCGTATATACCTATATCAAAGGGAATAGTCCATCTGCAAGTAAGACATTCTATAGACTTACTGTAAGTCTGAAACCAACAAGCAGCGTATGGTGCTGGTATGTGCCGAAACCTGGAAACTCTCGTTGATAATTGATGAATACACTTGAGACATACAAATGAATATTTACAATTACATATATATATATAAATAGAAGCCATATTCAAATCTTAATTACTACTTAGCTTTAAGAAGAGAATGCTGTGATGTTTTTAAGGAGGGGCTTGTCTAAATCAAGGCAATGGCTATCTGTCCCAAAATAGGGTAGGGGTCAGTGTCCCGGAAGCCTTGAGGGAAAGTCCAAAGATAGGATACG
The DNA here is from genome assembly GCA_018584345.1 of Thuja plicata. NCBI lineage: Eukaryota > Viridiplantae > Streptophyta > Pinopsida > Cupressales > Cupressaceae > Thuja > Thuja plicata. The sequence goes on along the minus strand of MU227968.1, from coordinate 1,469,657 downwards.
GGCACAGATCTGTAAACTTTGAGGGAGCCCATTGCAGTTGGTCTCTAGGCACCTTGAATAACACCTACTCCTTCCATCTTTGAGCTGGGATAGTAATTAAGATTGGATATGGGGGTATTGATGTTACGTATAGAGAAATTGACATGATCAAATGAATTAATAATTATTTATAAACATCTTAGCTTGAATTATTATATTTAGGACATGCAACGTAGAGTTGAGTTAAATATGTAATAACTAAGTCTAAATCTATTAGGGGACATTACAATATGTGTGGGGTGTTTTGCTTGGTGCTTGTAGAATCCATGTAAACGTAAAGCTAGGAGAAGTGGCTGCAGAACATCTCTTCGAGCTAGAGCCTAACAAGATTGGAAATTATCTAGCGATGCTAGACATATATGTTGGTGCAGATGGTGAACAATCAGTGACTTGTATGAGAGTTGTTACTGTATTAGCATTGGGGGTCCTTGCAGCCAATTTTACCAGAGACTCTATTTCAGAAACTTGTCAATTTATTACTGGAGCATTTAGCATCATTATCTGCTGTTCAGCGGCAAGTTGCATCTATTGTTCTTGTATCATGGTTTAAAGAGCTTGGTGTATGTACCTCAAAGGAAAGAATGGCTTGCGCAATTGATGTTGTCAGGTCTCTTCGTCAAAGACATTTAGACTTGCTACTTGTGACCTCTCCTTACCATATGCTGAGCTTTCTCGGACCTATTCAAAGATGAGATCTGAGGCCGCTGCTTTACTCCGAATTGCCAGTACTTCAAGATGCTTTCAAATCATATTCTCTGTAGAAGTCCCTCCAGCGAATGACTTAAGTATAGATACTGCAGTAGATCTAGCATCAAAATTTGTGGTGTCAAAGGATGCACTTTCTGAAGATGGGAGAGAGAAACAAGCTTTTGAGAGTTTGAAGGCAGCAAGACAATGGCCACTGTAGGATATTTAAAATGTGTTCGGGCAATTTGCATATCAGTGTTACTGTCTTAATGTCAGGTGCAGTTACCAGGTAAGCTAAATCTAGTCATAAAACCTCTTATGTCTTCTTTGAAAAGAGAACAGGAAGAAGTCTTACAAATGATGGCTGCTGAAGCAGTAGCAGAAATCATTTCACAGTGTGTTGGACGCATCACAAATGAATACAAATGAGTTAAATATAGAGGAGAACGACCCTGTTCTGATGAGTTGATATTGCTGCTGCCAAAGAATTGGATGATGCCCATGCTAACATATCAAAAGGGGAAGCTTATGCCATCTCAAACATAGACAATCAGGAGATAAGTATTTTGTAGCTCTGAATAATGTTCATGAATCTTTTATGTAGTTCTTACTTTAGAATAATAACTTATGTATCCTTTTTAGCACTGGTCTGATTATTTCTCTTCAAGGTAGTTTAACTCTATGAATTGTTATTAATATCCCTTGATTGCAGGATCGAATCAAGGAGCATAAGGATGTTAAGTAGATTGCATTTTTTAAGGGGCTTCGTATCAGCACAGCTTGCTTGGGAACTTTTGTGGTGATAGATTTGGGCGGCGTTTTGTATTCTCTTGTCATGAAATATCGACTTACTGGAGTTTGAATCACCCGTATTGATATCTTCATAGTTGTTTCAGCGAGTAGAGATGGTAACTTCATATCTGAAAGTGACAAAGATGAGACACAACTACAGGTCTAGCTCATCTGGTGTATCAACAACAAAGAGACAAGATGGATCGAGCAGTGTGAGGAGGATGAGCACTGGTCTGATTATTTCTCTTCAAGGTAGTTTAACTCTATGAATTGTTATTAATATCCCTTGATTGCAGGATCGAATCAAGGAGCATAAGGATGTTAAGTAGATTGCATTTTTTAAGGGGCTTC
>MU227968.1:1438941-1467182 GCA_018584345.1 Thuja plicata | reverse complement strand
GTCATCTTTCAAAGAAGAAGAACCTTCTCAGATTGTCTTATGATCAGTTTCTTCTAAGAGGAGGAAATGTTATTTAGAGGGGAGTTCAATTCCAGAGAATCTCCTTGCAATCTCTGAGGTAGCAGGGATCAAGAGGGAGTTGTGAAGAAGTAAAATGTCAGCTAAGAGGGTTGTAGTGTCGCAAGGCCAGGTGCTAAAATCTGTGGTAAATCTCTTCAGCTGCAGAGAACGGAATTGCAAAGTCAATTTGGATTTGACATTAGTAGGTTCGCAAACTTTCAGTTTAGTGTAATCTGGGATGAGGTCAAGAAGGACAGTCCTGGACTTTAGCACATCAGAAGTTTCGAAGGTGTGTGTTGTAATCATTTCTCTAAGGCAAGCATTGCAGGCAACCTTGATCGAGGAGGTCAAGAGGTTGATGGAAGTGCTTGAAGATTCAGAAGGAGCTTGAGCAACAAAGGGAGCAACAAAGGGAGAGTGCCAAATCCTTTGCAGAGGTTCAGCAAGCTCGTGTAGTAGTGACTGTCAAAGCTTCTTGTTTGGTCAAACATTGGAATCAGCTCTAATTTATAGTGATAATCAAAGTTGTGAAGAATGATGCTCTTGCTGAGAGAAAGTGTCAGCTTCAGTGATTCTTATACATGTTGTGTATGAGTTCTTCTCCATGAGAGAGAAGTTCGAGGTGCAATCCCTTGTTAATGAGTTCTTCTCTATGAGGGAGAAGTTTGAGGTGCAATCCCTTGTTAATGAGTTCTTCTCCATGAGGGAGAAGTTCGAGGTGCAATCCCTTGTTAATGCATTCTTCTCTACAAGAGAAGTTTGAGGTGAAAGCCCTCGTTGCACCCTCTGGGAGTAGCCATGGTGGAAGTCATGTGTGAGACTCCATGACTTAGTTTTTCTTGTTCTTTCACCCTCTCGGAGTAGCCATGGTGAATGTTATGCTGAAATAACAATTTAATGTTGAGAAAATCTGTGATGAGATTTTTTTTTATTGACATTCCTTTTTTGGTTGCAGCTCTTTGTACTTGTCATGCTATATAAAAGATCTCTCTCTTGCTAGGAGGGAGTGTTAGAGTTGAGGTAGCTGCGATAGAGCTCCTTCATACCTGTGATAATCTACTTTGAACTATCTCAGAAATAGACGTGTGATGATGGACTGCAATGTTCTAGTTTCTCTCTATGCATCTTCGAGAATTGCTTCTTCAACTCATTTGAGACTCCTCTGAGTATATGTTCATTTCAGTTGTTTGTTACTTCAGATGCTTCATATTTCTTTTGGATGTGAAGTGTCGTTCTACTGTTATTATTTCTGCTCAGCTAAGAGCTTTCATGGACTTCCTTGCGTGATTTTTTTTTTCCTTATCATCGGGTTTCTTCTATTATTCATCTTCTCTTGACCGTTGGGAATATGGTAACATGGCACTATAGCTCTTATTACTTCTCAACGTGTTTTCTTCATGTGTTGAGTGTCGACCAATTATGTTATGGATTTTGTCAACACTTATCGTGGGTTTTTATCAATACGTCATCAGCCTTCTTCCTTTAGCGGTTACAGGTGTTACTTTGTGTTCATTTGGCCATGTGGATTTGTGATGACGTGGCATGGGTCTTCATCGTGTATGAGTAGGCTCACGATATGGCTTGTGCGGTGATGCCCGACTCTTTAATGTTCGTCAATTCATTAACGTGGATCTCTTGGTGTTCAACAATAGAAGACTATTCAATTTGGTTCAGTTTTTTTAACGGAGATTGTAGAGCATGAAGTTTGTTGATTTCCTGTGGATAGTAGAGCATGAAGGTTTTTGATTTCCCGTGTATGAAGAAATAATTTTCTACTATGATAAGTGTGTTATTTCTGATACAATATTATATTGTATATAGTCTGTGAACAGAAGTTTATGTAAGAGAGACATGTCTTATTGAATTTTGTATCTGTGAGATACTAGAAGGATATTATATTCTGTATTAGCATTGCTAAGTGATAGAACTTTGTATAAGGTTGAAGGATTGATTGTTAAGTATTAATAATCAGAAGTTTGAGATCTTTGTATTTTGTTTTTGCACACAATAAAGGATCTATATTTTTGTGGGCTGGATTTTTCACCCTGAAGTGGAGGGTTTTCCCAGGATAAGATTTTTGTGTATCTGTTTATTTTGTATTTTTTTAGTTTCAGTTCCTTGCATATTTTATGTATTTTGATTCTCGAAAATTTAACAAGATCTCCTATTGAAAGAAGAGATAAGATAGAAAGAAAAGTTATTTAAAGGAGAAGTGTTAGAGAAAATTAAGATGGGAAGATGAATCCCATAGTTTAATTGCTAACATTGCTTTGAATGCAAGAAGAAAAGAAGATGCACAAAGTGTCATGCATATGGCACTATAATGTCCCCTTTTTGCCTAGCACGTCAATATATAAATAAATAACAATGTTAACCTATTATCTATTCTCCCCATAGGGTAAAGCATTAAGTTAATAAAGGGTGTTAACTGTTTAATTAAATAAAAGGAGGAAAAAGTTATAGTTATTACTAATATGAATTTAATTATTCATTGGCAATCATTAAAGAGGGTCACTTAAATCATGACTTAATATTCCTTAAGTGATACTTCATGGTGGGACATTAATTAAAGATAGCCCTATATTATTTATTGCCTAAGTAAAAATCAGAGAATAGAAGAGATGATTAAATGCTTTTCCAGCTAAAGGATCTTCTTACATAAAAGGCATTGAATTGGGATTGAGGATTCATTCTATCTATCAATCTTTGTAATGAATTTTCTCTGCAAGTATTGCATTATGCTTTTCACAATGAAACCCTTAAAAGGTGCATGCTTGGACGCAACCCCAAGCAAACCTTGTGCTTTTTCATTCAGCCGCACAGTATCGAAGCAGCTGCAGCAAGTATTGGGATCAGGTTTCAATCTTATTTGGGTAGAAGTAAGTTTCAGCAACTTCAGAAATTCAAGACATCCATTAGAAGTAAATCAGTCATGAAGAAATCGCAGCTTTTTGCAACTACAGAGATCGCAGCACATGAAGGTGCCATAAATAATTTAATCACAGGTCTGCAACTATTTGAGATAATCTTCCGTATCAAGCAGTCAGGTCAGTGAATGATAGTTTTAATCTTGGTGTAATCATTTGCAAACTCTAAATGTGTAAATCAGTATACCCCAGGGACGCGTCTCCCCCCAAAATCCTCAACGTCTCCAAGACAGATGCACCGGGAACAGGGGACGTTGTTACGGTGTTTCCAATGGCGCCACCCATCCGCTGCCATTCTAGTGGAGACACGGTGACGTCTCGGCGTCTCTGAAGGGGACGGGGGGGATGGAAACGCTTCCCTCGACCCCTCCAGGGGACACACAGGCGTCCCGTCACAGCCCATATAAAAGTGATTTAAAAAAAAAACATTTATTTTATATTTCTTTGGTTGTTTTGTAACCCTAGGGCATGTGGGGCATAGCTATGTCTTGTGATATATTGCTTGAAAACACTATGTGGCATCATTTGCAATCATTTTTTGGTTTCTTAGTGTTTGCAACAGTAGCAAGAAGAGTGAAGAGCTGAGTAAAGGGTGCTCGTAAGAGTAAAAAGAGTGATTGCAAGTCAAAGAGGAGTGACAAATAGCAAGAAGAAGAGGAGGAAGATTCTTCAACTTGTTCAAAAGATTTTTCAAGTGAAAGGTAGGGTTTCTCACTGATTTTTTATTTTATTTTCTGATTTTCAAATGAATGTTCATTGTTTTTAGTTTTATATTTCTTGTTGTTTCATTTCTGAATTCTTGTTGCTTACATTTTAATTTAAAATTTTGTCATTTTAAAGAAGGGTGAAGGCTGAAACCATGTATTTATTGATTTTTTTACATTTGGTGAAATGCAGTGTGAAAATGAGCTCCCACACTCATGAAACAAGTCAAAGTGATGATGAGATGGAATTGGAAACTCATTCTCATAGTAGCCAAGAAGATTATGAAGTTGAGCATGATGATGACACCAAAGAGGGGGATGAGCATGAGCAAACTGAATCTCAATCCAAAGATAATTGGTCACCTAGTCCACCATATACTAATTGCCCCTCCACACTTTTGACAAAGTGGGCTAGGGGTAAATATGATCCTAAATCTCCTCTTAGACAGTTTGCAACAAGGATAGCTACCCCAACACAATCTGGTGGTGGCACGAGAAAGTGGAAATGCAACATTTGTAGTACAGAATGGTTTGGTAGCATCACTAGAGTGAATGCACACTTCCTCTTTTGGACAGGAAAAGGTGTAGGAGCATGTGAGTTTTTGAAGCTCACTAAAAATTTGCATTATAGAATTGAATTCAACAAGCTTTGGGGTATTCCAGATGACTTGGGAATTGCAATGCCTACTACCTTATCTGGTAGGCAACAGATTCAAAGTATTCAGCAGTAACATGAGCAGGAATTACAGGGGAAGACACGTATTCCTACTCCTAGATCGCAGCTGACAGCAACATCATTAACAGGGGCTGCCTCGAGACCTTCTTCCACTTTTAGTGTTGTGGTTGAAGCACAACCCAGCAAGGGGAAATGGAAGGTGACAGCTGATAGTAACCCCATAGCAGATTTATTTAATGCGCACTTGAAAGAAGAGATAGAGAAATCCATTGGTAGATTCTTTTTTTCCAATGGCATACCAATTCATGTAGCTCAATCTCCTTATTATGAGATGATGTAGTTGGTTGTGAAGGGGGGAGGACCATCATTTGTGCCACTAAGTGAGCACAAATTAAGGACCACAATCTTGGATAAAGAGTATGCCAAGATCAGTACAGCAATGGAGACCATGAGGGAATGTTGGGAGGAGTCAAGATGCAACATTATCATGGATGGGTGGACAAACATTAGGAACTGTCCACTCATCAGTATCATAGTTACATGCTCAGAGGGCTCATTCTTTCTCAGGGCGATTGATTGTTCAGGGCATTGAAAGGATGCTAATTTTCCGTTTGACATCCTTCGGACAGCTATTGAGGAGATTGGGCCACAAAATTTGGTCCAAGTAGTGACAGATGCAACACCTGTGTGCAGAGCTACATGGAGACTTATTGAGGCAGCATAGAGACATGTTTGGTGGACTCCATGTTGTGTGCATGCCATGAACAATGCACTCAAGGACATGGGGAAGATTTACTGGATTAAGGGAGTGGTCAGCAATGCTAGAGATGTGCAGATGTATATATGCAACCACCACACTTCACATGCACTCTTCAGGAGCTTCGCGAAGGAGTTCTTGAAACCAGTTGAGACTAGCTATGCATCCTATTTCATTCTTTTGGAGAGAATGCTTGAGTTGCAAGAGCCACTCCAACTCATGGTTATGACGAATGAGGGGAAACGGTGGGATGGGTCCAAGACAGAGCAGGGGAGGAGGGTGAAGGAGATAGTGAAGAGTGATGTATTTTGGAGTGACGCAAAATACATAGTCTCTATCATCAGTCCAGTTTTCCAAGTCATCAGCTATGGGGATGGGGATGCACCTAGCCTTGGAGAGGTGTACGAGTGCATTGATTCTATGCTTGGCTAGATGAGAGCAGTTGTGCAAGAGAGGGACCCCACTTTAGCATTCTACAATGAGCACATCGGCCTATTATTCAGTGCAGATGGAACAGCCTAAACACTCCCTTACACATGGCTGCTTATGCATTGAATCCGAAAAGGTACATGCCTAAGCCTGGTAGAGTTACACCGATTAAGGATGATGAGGTGATTCATATCATACTACTCATTGTAATCATCTTTATGTCTTATACACCTTTTCATAACTAGCATCTTCTATTTGCCAATAATTTGAACTTTTAAATTTTTTATTCTTTCAGGTGAAGGAAGGGTTCTTCAGGTGCATTGATATGATGAATGACTCTGAGACAGCTGGGGACGATACGCATTGAGTGGACCAAATTTGCTACTCTTAAGGGTTTTAACTTTTAAGGTTGCGGCAAAGACGAACATAAAAACTATGGCACAGGAGGATCCGCTTTTGTGGTAAACTTGTCATGGACCGAAATCAACGACTACCACACTAGTCATTCGTTTGTTGTCTCAGGTTTCTAGTTCTTCAGCTTCTGAGAGGAACTGATCTACATATAGCTTCATCCACTCTCTGAAGAGGAACAAATTTACCTCTCAAAGAGTAGAGAAGCTAGTGGTTGTACATAGTGCCTTGCATATCACTCATCGCAAGACACGTGTGTACAAGGAGACCCCAGCAGCACAATGGGATATAGAGCCAGAGGAGCCATCACAGATTGATGAGGATGAGGATGAGGATGCTACAAATGCAGGGCTGGTTGGTGATCCTTTCACGGCTCTTGACCTTGGAGAGTCTGATAGTTCCGGTGATGACGAGTTTGTCGACCTCCCGAGGGATGATTAGAGGCCTCCTTCACTACATTTTGGGCCTTGGCATTTTGATTTTGTAGTTTGTACTTGTTTTGATATTCATATCATGCTACTCAATGTAATCATCTTTATGATTAGATACTCATAATTTTGATATCTATAATACAAGGTTGCACGGGAATGAGGCTACTTGGGTACTTCGGGTATGGGTACTTCGGGTATGGGTACAACTGTTTTTCAAAATAGGGGACGAGGGTACGTGGGTACGTCAAAGAAAAAAAAAATTAATATAATTTTGATATTTTATAGAAAATCTGAAAATATGAGTCATGACATTGAGTTTTCAAAACAAGAACAGTGATAAAGTTTGTAGATGTAATGTATTGTTTTCAGTTTCAGATTTGCAATATGCTTGTATTTGTAATGATATATATGCTAAATGTTTAGATGCATAACAGAGAACTTGAAGAAAGAAATTCCCTGAACCTGTAAATTCAAAATTATAGGCATGACTATGAATTGCAGCAAACAGATCAGATTATAGCCAGCCAAAAATATATTCAAAATATTGAAAACAATCAAAATAAATAAGCTTAAAATGTAATAGTCTGAGAAGGAAAACTTTAAACATGAACAAGAAGATCATAAATCATATAACAAAATGTTGCAAATGATAAACTTCCGACTTGAATAGTGAAAAAGTTTAGTACTTTACTGTTAAATTGTTAATCAGTATTGTATCAAAGTTTTAAACTGCTTACATATTGAATTAAGCTTGATAACCAACAAGCTGATATGCAAACAAAAAACTGAAACAAAAAGAAGACATCCTAATCTATCACCTAGTCTTCTATGCCTTGATCATCCATATCAAGGTCCTTAGCTATGATGTTGTCCAAATAGTCATTGCTCTCAAGCTCAGGTTCCTCTGTTGGTAGAATAACTAGGGGCAAGTCAGTAAGGCCATCTACTTCAACCTCTCCGTCCACAAGGGCAGCAACTTCTCCATCAGGTGGAAATTGATCCCATTTTGATGAAGGACCCTCATTGTATCTGGGATCTACACGAGAGAGAAGACGAAGTGAGCTATGAATGTATAACAAGTTCTCTGCTTTCTTTGACCCTAACCAGTTCCTCTTTAGTGAATGAATGAACCCGTAAGTATCCAATTTCTCTCACAAGATGAAGAGCTAGCTACTTGTGAGAGCAATCTTATTGCAAATGATTGCAATTCAGGAGCTTCACCTCCATGGTTCCACCACCACTCTATAGGGTCTTTCTTTAGTTTCACATCATATAAAGCTTCCACAGAACCAAAATCACCTTGTCCGCGTGAAAACTTATTCCATTGAGTCCTCAAAGTTGAAGCATCCTCACCTCAGCCATAAATATTTTTTACTGCAGCCCAAAATCCTTTCATTACCTCTCTATCCTAATGTGGAGCCCTCTTCCTAGTCACCTCTAAATCATACCATTTAGGATTAAGAGCATATTCAACACAATGAAGAGGTGTGTTAAGCTTATTTCATCTTCCATGTAACTTCTCCTCTATCAAAGGATATCGAGAAGGATCTTTTGCATCAGTTATTGTCTTAACTCTTTCACACATGGAATCCATTGCTTCATAGATTTCTCCCGAACATGCCTTATCTGAATCTACAACTTTGATCGGCTCACATATGGGCTTAATATAGTCCACAACAAATTTTGCATCAGCCCAAAAATGTTGATCAAGAACCATACCTCTCACCTCAACTGCAGTATCTGATGTAGATTGTCTCCATGCTACTCATGCATCACTAACAACTATGGAACACAAAGCTCCTTTGACTTCCCAAAGGTGGTCAAGAAGAAAGAAGTAAGAAGCAAACCGTGTATCAGCAGGTTTGAGTAGTTCCACCTTGGCAAATTTACGATAGATAGCTTGTGTGTGGTTACATATGAACATCTGTATTTTCCTCCCCGTCTCTATGAGATTTGTAATCCATTGGAACTTGCCATACATCTGAATCTCTATTCTGACCCTGATTTAGGCTCTATTGTTGATGTATGAGAGCTCTTATTAGCAACTTTTCCCTCAGCCCTTTCTTGCTCCCTCACATAAACATATCGTTCCTTCTCATTTGTACAAGGCTCAACACCTACCCTAGGGATGTGAAGGAAATGAGCCTTCACCCTCCTGTAAAAACATTTCCATCTCAACAGACAAAGCTTACATTTACCTTGGCTGATCCACTTGAACCTTTTGTCCCTGCAACACGATCAACATACTTCCACAATGGATACAACCCTTGCTTTCCTCGGCCCGACATTCTACATGGAAAGATTAAAATAAAAAATATTAGACTGTTGGTCTGTTAGTGTCAAATAAAATACTTAGTTGTGGACATAAATTTAAAATACAAAGAAAAAAAGACTAAGTTGTTGTAGAGGTTAATTTAAGAAGCTGTAAGTTTAGAGTCTAGACATATAAATTTTTTAAAATTCAGAAATTGTGTTGTTAGTAGCCATGTGTCTGAATTTTAAAAAAAATTTAAAAATGTGCATTCTCTCATATTTGTATTATAAAAAAAATTGAATTTGGATTTACTTTTTTAAATTTTTAATAATGCTAATTATTTTAATTTATAATTTTGTTGTTTTAGTGTTTACTGTTTACAATTTTAATTCTCTGTTTTTTACTTCATAGTATACCTGTGTATTTTACGGTATTATAAAACTTCTTTTATTAATATTTAGTATATACTATATACTATATAGTTATATTATTATATAATATAAACCTATATTACAAATTGGATACTTATTTTATAAATACAAACACGAAACTTATATTATTAATATTAAATAATAAATATAAACACAAAAACTGTGTTTTACCGCAACTTTTTATTTAATAAATATAAACACAGAAACTGTGTTGTACCGAAACTATGTAAACTCCTATAAACTCAATATATATTTCAATACTTGATATTTCTATACATATGTCATACTGTGTTTTATGTATTTTGTATTATCAAATGGGGTATTTTGTATTAACGTATTTGATATTTCAAACAAATCATTGAATCAATATATATTTCAAATGCGGTATTCCGTATTCTGTAATATTTCGAACAGATTATTTAAAAGTTTAAAACGAAAACCTACCTCTGTGGCCGTCACTGTCTTAGGGCAAACTCAAATTATTTCGCCTGCGTTTTTCTTTCTTCGTTCATCTTGGCCTGCGTTTTTCACTCTTTGCCCACATTTTTATCTTTGCTTTTCTTTGCCCGCATTTAAATCTCCAGATATCTGTGTTTTTATCTTCGTTTATCTCCGCCTGTGTTTTTATTTCCAACCGCGTTTACCGTTTTAATCAACGCATTTTGTCCGCGTTAGGGCTTTTTTGCCAGTGTGGCATTTTTTTAACATTTTTCAAAAAAAAATGCCCAACACTGACGTGGCATTTCTAGGTAAAGGGTACGTACCCCAATGAGTACCCGGTATGGGATACGCGTCCCAATACTTGGTACGTGTACCACGGGTTTGGGTACGTATGCCCATGCAACTATGCTATTATATAATAGAACTCTTCCATTTGCTAATTCAACTATCTATAATTTTATTGTTCAATGCAATGTTCAAGTATTTAGTAATTCTAATTTACTATTTTTAATTTTACAGTTACTGTTTTCAATTTTACTATTTTGCTTTTACATCTTTGTCTTATATTGTTATACTTATTTTCATAACTCGCATTTGAAGTACCACATATATAGTATATAGTATATACAAACCCCCTCCCCCCTGGTCCCCCTGTCGCCATCCCCAAATTGAGGCCCCTCTGTCCCCCCTACCCGGAAACCTGTCCCCCCATTCCGACGTCCCTCCATCCCCCAGGGCAGTGTAACAATGGTAAATTGATTTTCCAATTTCAATAAAGGGTATATTACTATTGATTGTCAATGCATCTATTTTCCATTTGTATTTCTTGAGCTTTTTGATGTAATAAATCAAACCCTTATTGCTGTGAGACAAGTTATCTAAGCAAGCAATACCTATTACAATAAATTTCATTTAATGTGAGGCAAGGATATTTCATGCACTAAAGAAAAAGAGATCCTTGCGCAAGAGGATAGAGAAGAGAATAAGGAAACAAAAGAGTTACTAGCTGATATATATCTTTTAGAGGGAATAAAAGTGGAAGATGAGAAGGTTGCATGCACAAAAGAAGAGGTTGTTGAAATGAAGAATAGATCAGTCCAAGAAGTGGCTCGTAGTATGTTGAATGAGTCTAAGGTGAATGGTTCCTTTTGGAGAGAGGTTGCATGTAATGACCCTTTCTAAAATGAAATTTAATAATAACTAATAATACAATATATATTTAATTTCTCATATGAATAAATACATTAATCAATGTTAATAATAATAATGAACAAATATAATATATTAATCCATATAATATAATTATGTCATTAATAAATATATAAATAAATAGATCAAATAAATATGAGAACGAATGATACAATAATATATTTCAAAAATAATATAATGCTTAAAATACATATTGACTATGTGAAATAGTCGAAGAGGAATGTCGATCTCAATTACTACAAACGGTACTAGTGAGAAGGACCATGGCATGGCTGTGTGGATGCCGCAAGTACGCCCAGTCCTATGAGACTCCCAAGCTCACTTGGATAGCTCTCCATAATCAGTCGCACTTCCTAATTTGGATGGTATGACCTTTCTTCATTGAGGATCTTATGAAGGAGCAGATTTATCATTAGTCGATGTAGACACGTGTGCTCAACATAAGAGGAATCACTAATGGTAATACAAGGCAACACTTAATAAAGGAGAATTGATGTTAGATTTAGATAACATAATAACTAATAGAATATTAGTTATCGATTGGACACTTCAACAGACGGTGCAAACTCCTCAAAACATGAGACACGTCTCACGTAAGATAACTCCTCAATCCTGAAGAAAGATATATATGGATGGGGGGATATGGATTAGAGGGAAGGGAAAAAGTAATACTTTGGGAATCACAGAAATATAATTGAGAGAACGAATTGATATTTATGGATGTCGTCTCATCTAGATTGACTGGCAGTGAACAGGAGAACAATGAATTTTGTTGTTTTAAAATTATATCCATTAACATATGTGATGATCCAATTAACACTCGTGATTGATGGACCCTCTATGATATATAATTCTTGTTTATATGCAAGGAATCTGGTCACTTATGGTTCGATGGAATACTTAGTTCCCAATCACTCTAATAGTGGTTATTCATATTAGAGAAGATTTAGGAAATACTAGTATCGCTGCTATAGGAGTATATCAAAAGCTATTAAGTGGCGGTGACTAAGGATTATGAAAAGTATAAGACCACCGTGATGTATTAATAATAGTAACTATGGTCTTGAGAAGGGAGATATGAGAGAGCATGGTATATATAGGTATTATTGATAAAATAGATATGGACAGGTGAATAAGATTATAATATACATCAAAGGATAGAAGGAGATCATGACGAATTATTACTTATACTGATTAAAGAGATGAATCATTTCAAGTGTATTGCTGGCAAGCAATCAGCAAGTAATTCTGGCTGCTAAATATTATATCTGAACTCTATTATGGGCAAAGGACCCATATATGGTATTAGTTCCCAATCACTCTAATAGAGGTTATTCATATTAGAGAAGATTTAGGAAACACTAGTATCGCTGCTATAGGAGTATATCAAAAGCTATTAAGTGGTGGTGACTAAGGATTATGAAAGTATAAGACCACCGTGATGTATTAATAATAGTAACTATGGTCTTGAGAAGGGAGATATGAGAGAGCATGGTATATATATAGGTATTATTGATAAAATAGATATGGAAAGGCGAATAAGATTATAATATACATCGAAGGATAGAAGGAGATCATGACGAATTATTACTTATACTGATTAAAGAGATGAATCATTTCAAGTGTATTGTTGGCAAGCAATCAGCAAGTAATTCTGGCTGCTAAATATTATATCTGAACTCTATTATGGGCAAACGACCCATATATGGTCTTATATACAAAGTAATATTAGTAAAATCAAAATTATATATTCATATATATATATATATATATATATATATATATATATATAATTAAAAATAATAAGAATTATATCTATATTATTATTGATAATGTAATGTCCCCTTTTTAGGGCACATTATTTATGTGCCTCGTTAGCCATTTTATCTTGGCCCAATAAGCTAACCAGGGCTTGACTGGGGTCAGTATGATATTTGGCCTAGGGAATTCCAGTTTTAGGCCAAACAGAGTAGTTTCTGCCGGGTTTCCAGATACTTACTATTTATAGTAAGTCGTCAGAGTTAAGTCTTCGTGGCATTTCAGTATTGGACTTGGGAGCGTATCGCCAAGAGCTTTCCGGCAAGCTATCACACGTCTTATTCCGAGTTTGTTTGGTCATCCATTTTAATGCCAAAAGATTTCATACTTTATTATTGTCACTTTATTAATAAATGGATGTATTACTTTAAAGTGACAAAAAGTGAGAATATGAAAAGACAGAGAAGGGAACCTGAAGAGTCACAGCTATTGCTTTAAAAGAAGGAATGGAGACTCATTTGAGACATGCTTAGTTTTATGAATTTATTTTCTCTTGGAGAATCCAGGAAACTTCACCTTTCGGTTCTGAAACCTGACGGAAACCTTCAAGCTTTCTCGGTGGATTGGACGGAAACCTAGATCATCTCTGAGGTGGATTTGCGACGGAGTTCACCATTGAATGTCCAAGTTCTTGTTATTTGATATTCTCTTGCATTCTATAGTTCGGATTTGGATTGTGAGAAATCCCACTGTTATTGTATTGTTATTGTATAATGCAATAATATTTGCTAGGGGTTTTAATGGAATATATTGTTGGTTATTGTTGTTGAATCATTGGTTTATTGCATGCATTTATTTGTTTAAACCTGCATGAGATATATTTGAGGAAATCTCGGGAAAATACCGGATTGGGACATTTCAATGGTATCAGAGCTGGTTTTCTTGCCAGTCTGTGGAGTTTTAGCAAAGACAGGTTTACAGAAGGGTTTTTATGAGTACAGAAATCGGAGTTATTGGATTACATTTCATTCTTATTTGTTAATCAGTCTTAAGCAAGCAAGGAAATAGGAATCGTTCCAGACTTTTATTCTCAGTCGAATTCAGTCTTTAGTATCTCAACGCCAAGCCTAGCATTGGTGACGTGAACTGCTATTAAAATTTGTATCCACCTTCACACTGGTAGTCATAATTTACAGCGGTCTATTGAGACATCCGCGTATTGGTATCGGACTGCCTTGGTCGTACAGTCAACATTTTTGGGTAGTATCAACTCTTGCTTTTGGTTACAGGACTCCACGTTAGGGGTGACTATGTATATTTCCAGAACTGCCCATGGTGGGATAACGCGCTAAGCACAGTCACAGTCAACACTCCCACGATATACCCCGACTATTTGACAGTTTGAAGGGCCCCGCGACTTCACATACGCTTGCTGAAGGCGCGTTGATAGTTTCTTTGACAGCCGCATAGTTACGGTTGTATTCCAGGGACACTGCCAGACCAAACAAAAAGTGATTGCTCAGTGCGGCTTGGAGGAATACATCGCAAGTTTGGGGTATATTATAGAGGTCGCGCTTTACCTTATGGCAGTGCGGGTGACATAGCATAGTGCTTCGTGGGTTTTCATTCTTGGTGTTGTGTTGGACCGAACCCCTCTAATCCATTCCGTGGGCAATATACAGAATAACATAGTTGAAGAGTGAGAAGGAATTAATAAAAAGCACGGGAAGTCATTGTGTATGCGATAGGAGATAGGGAGTTGTGACGCCTCATTGATTGGTGCCATGGTTTTTCAGAAGAACAGCCCACACGATAGAGGAATTACCGTGCGAGCTACAGGAGACAGCCGACTGCATATAGACACCTACAGGAGCCGTCTGTTCCACACCCGTGAATGCCTGTAGAGAGTGAGCTGCAACATGTGGATGCCGTGAGACGCTTGGAGCATAGCAGAGGTGACCACGACAAAAAGGTGTCATCTTCACAGGCTTACAACAAACTGCGAACGTATTGCAAAAATCTGAGAAATACAACGGGTATGCAAAAAGTCTCATGTCATTTTAGAAAGAGTGGTTTATATCTTCTTTGACCACAATATATATATCGTGGAGAAAAAACAAGTTGTTATGGAACATATTTGTACTTGCTGCTGTAACGTTACAATTAGCATATTTATGAATCAGTTGTTCTGGACCATTGCATGTACCTCTCAACATTACATTCATTAGTTAAAGGTTATGTGTGTGTGTGTGTGTGCGCATTGCATGGGCTACTAAATCCTACGGCAAGAATCCCTCGCACTTGATGTTCAGCTAACTTTTCGGTCAAACTCCCATACACGAAAACATTCAGAATCCTACGTTCAGAATCAAGTGCAGCCCATTTTACAATTAGCCATTCCAGATCATTACATTGGTGCTGAAGGTTTTGAATCAAAAGACAGTACAAGGCAGGCCATTACGTTGGGGAAAAGTTTGAAAAGGAATTAGGAACAGACCCTGCATTGTATGCAGAGTTCGGAAGGGATAACATTGAGTACAAACACCTTGTCAACTGCTGTTATAAATTTCTGAGTCTTGCAATGCTATTCATGACAAGATGCAAGATGATGATAGTAGATGTCAAGTAGATGAAGAAGAAAGTGTTGTTCAACAAGCACCTTCAAATGTACAACATGGGACAGTAGATGTAAATTTTGAAAAATACACCTTCAAGTGTTCAACATTGGACAGCAGATGTAACTACAGAAAATACACCTACAAATGACCAAGGTAAGAACACATTTAGGACCTTTTTGAAGACTTCATCAAAGTTTGTTCAAAGAAATCATCCTAGAAATCATCCTATTGATCAGATTTTGCAAGAGGATAGACCAAGAGCCACAAGAAGAAATGTTATCTATTCTGAAGATGAAGATATATCCTACCTATCCATGATTGAGCCTAAAATTTTTGAGGAGGCAGCAGAAGATAAACATTGGGTGGTGGCCATAGAAGAAGAGCTTGCTCAGATTCATAAAAGTGAGACTTGGGAACTTGTTCCAAGGCCAAACAACAAGGACGTGGTGGGTACAAAGTGGGTGTAAAGAAATAAGTTGAATGAAGATGGTCAAATAGTGGGAAACAAAGCAAGACTTGTTTTCAAAGGCTATGCACAGGTTGAAGGTATCGACTTCGAAGAAACTTTTGCTCTTGTTGCACGTTTAGAAGCTATTACAATGTTCTTAGCCTTTGCTTCTTTCAAAAGGTTTAAAAATTTTCAAATGGATGTCAAATCTGCTTTTCTCAATGGTAATTTGAATGAAGAAATTTATATAGAGCAGCCTGATGGGTTTGTTCTAATAGAAAACCAGATCTATGTATGCAAGTTGAAAAAGGCACTCTATGGGCTTAAACAAGCCCTACTTGCTTGGTATAATAGACTAGAGTCTAGACAATTATTTGCAGTAGCGAGGATTCAAAAAAGGGATAGCAGACAATACTTTGAATGTCAAAGAAGGCAATCATATGCTAATTGTCGTATTCTATGTTGATGATCTGATTTTTGGTAGTAATTATGAAGAGATGCGTAAAGATTTTGCTACTAATATGAAGGAGTTTGAAATGTCCATGCTGGGTGAGTTGCCATTCTTTCTTGGTTTGCAAATTCATCAATCAAATATAGGTGTTTTCATTTCTCGAACAAAGTATATTAGATAGATGTTGAAAAAGGTTTGGAATGGAAGATTGCGATCCTGTAAGCACTCCAATGGTGATAGGATGCAACTAAAAATGATGAGTCTCTAGATGCTAATCAAACTTTGTACAGGTTAATTATGGGAAGTTTATTATTTGTTACAACTACTAGACCTGACATTATGCAAGCAGAGTTGGTTATGTTGCTAGATTTCAGCCTACTCCTAAGGATACTCACCTTCATGCAATTAAGAGGATCTTCAAGTATCTTAAGGGTACCATTGATTATGGGTTATGGCATCCTAAAGGTAATGATTTTACACTCGCAGCTTATACAAATGCAGATTGGGATGGTCATGTTGATGATAGTAAAAGCACAAGTTGAGGTGCATTCTTTCTAGGTTGTCTTGTATCTTGGTTGAGCAAAAAGCAAGCTTCTATTTCATTATCTACAATTGAAGCAAAATACGCTATACCAGTGTCTTGTTGTACACAAGCTCTGTGGATGAAGCACGTTGAAGGACATTAAGGTAGAGTATAACCATCCAGTATCTATTTTTTGTCACAACACAAGAGTTATTAATATCTCTATGAATCTAGTTATGCACTCTAGGACTAAACATATTCCTATTAAGTATCATTTTCTGAGAGAACAAGTTAGTAATCAGCAAGTTAAGTTGGAATATGTTTCTAATAAAGAGCAGATTGCAAATTTGTTTACTAAGCCTCTACCAAAGGAAACTTTTGAATTCTTGTGGGAGAAGTTGGGGGTGATTACACTCCATCCTAAATTGTTGTTTTGACTTAGGGGGAGTTTTCATTGTTATATTCTTCCAGCCCCATTTCAATTTTCCAGGTTGGTATTAGTCATTGATGTCAAAAAAAAGAGTAGTGAGTCAAGGGGAGCAGCATTATTTCAAAGCAATTTTCGTTTTAGTTTGGTTTCAGATGGAGTTGCAATCAATATTTATCTCATAGGTATCTTATGTCCCAATTTCACTTGCTTCTTATTAATAATCCCAATCACTCAATTGCAGATCATTTTTCATCAATCACATCATTTTTCACTTCCTCCATTCAACAAATGAATTGCCATCCTATTTACATCTTTGTGTGAAGGGGGGGTCACATCTCTTCACCAACCCTTGCTTTGCAAAGACACGCCTCCTCAATACCAAGCACTCCCTTGGGTTTGATTTTATTAAATTTTGTTTTACTTTAATGCTAGTTGCTTCCCATAATTGATGTCATCGACCCTTTGCCTCTACTGCCAAGGTTATGTGCAATTTTCTTCATGGTCTTCGACCCACATTCAAGGCTTGCAATCAAGGTGTTAAGCTGCAATTTGTTCTTTACCAGGCAGGGGCATGACTTTTAAGCCTGACCAATTAAAGCAAAAGATGGAAGTAACACAGGCTTGAGAACAACAATGGACACATTGATTTAGTATCAATTGAAAATATGCACAAGAGAAAAGTAGATGAAGCAAATTAATAACCCATAATGCCACCAAAAATAGAAAATTACTGTTTTGATTTCCTACTCATCTAGCTGCTTTCTTATAGTGACTGGATAGTTGCAAAAAAGACTGAACGAAATTTTGTAAGAATTTGCATATAGCAATAAACCAAAAATTTAGAGGCCAATGAATAGCACAAAGACAAGAGAGATGATATAGACAAGAACAAATTGTATTCTCATCAATGATGCAATAATGAACCAACTGGATTCAAGAGATGAATTAACTGAATTCAATTATATACAATGTAGAAGTGTCTACTTATATAGGCAAGGCAATAAAAGACTATGATATGGAGTAGATAAGCTATCACCCACATAAGGTGCAATCACATGTCCACCAAAGGTAGATCATCCTCCATTATACAAAGAAGTATGTGCAACATGTGGAGGATGATAATGTGATAAATGCACTAAAGGTGGAGACAACACATAAAGTGGAATGTGATAACTACTATCACCACCTAAAGTGGAATTTCGCCTACACCATGTGCAAATAAAGGTGCAAACTCCTAGGTGTCTCAAATGCAAACTACTATGTATGCATTATCCTAAGTAAGCTTAAGTAAAGTGTAATTAGTGAATATTTAATTACACCAATAAATATGCATAAATAAATATTACAGTGAAAGCAACTTACCAACTCAAAGAAACATGTAGATACAACTGCAAATCCCAATTTTTTTGCATAACGGAATTAGTTCATCTTTCAAGATGCACACAAAAGATTTAGATGCCAATCTCAAATGTACTTTGGACATGTACATATAATTGTTAACACCGCTAAAGGAACATTTCATAGAAAATCATCTATCTTGTTTAGCATTTTTTTTCTCTTCAAGTGGATATGATTAAGTCCTTGTATAGCAACATGTTCGACATAGCTACATAGTAAATATATATATATGTTGAAAAATTATTTGCAACAAAAATAGAAACTAGTTAAAAAATATATAGTAGATTATACAATTGCATGAAATGTGATCCATAACTTCTTAAACATGGTAAGTTCTATTTGTATGTGGTGACCAGAGCTGTAGGTTGACTTAATTGGAAAAGATTGGGCGTGGGTTTTTCATTGGGTCACTCAACATGCTATGTGCCAATATTTCAACATTGAACTGGGCAGATATGTCCTCATGTTTCATTCAAAGAGTAAAACTATGACATATATATTAGAGATCATTGATGATTTACATCAATAGAGAAAAGCTATCAGAAAATCTACAGAGAAGAGTTCACAAATATAACATTAGTAGGTTGACAAATGTATACGCTTCTTTTTCACCAAGCCTTCACTCCAATTCATTATATCATCACCAGACTAATTATTTTAAATTTTAATGGTCCCTCCAAAAATAAAGTGACTCTAAAGTTGGGAAGCATGAAAAATTGAAGATTCTGGTCACTTCCTGATACTTTGAAATGCATTAAAAAAGAACAGAGATAGTGTGTATAAAAATGGAATTTATATATTTATCCATAAATGAAAACCTAGAATGTTTAAAATGTAAAAAATAACAGTCAGTGCAATGGTGTATTGTGAAAGGAATAACATACATTCAGCAGGCCAGACATTGCAGAGAAATCAAATGCATTTGATGGCATTCCCTTTTCTGGCTCGGATGTGGCTGTTCCATGTCCACTACTTGAAGCAGATTTTGGTGCCTGTGCCTTTGCCTTTTTGCTATCAGACGCATTTGACTTCTCTGGAGTATATGCAATCCAATAAACAACATATCATTAAGGTATAGTCAGAAATGTTGTGACTAAAAAGAATAAATTAAACTAAAAGCATTAAAGTGCTTCAAGATAAATGCAAACAAAAGAACACCTTGGAGAACCCAAAGAAATAAGTTCAATAGAGGCCCAATATAATAATACACATTTCATAATCTAATGATGAGAAAAGATTTCCAGTATGCCAAAAAATTAATAATTATTTAATAGGTGGGTACATTATTTTCTGATCAAGGACAAATTGCAAATACTTGTTACATGTCTATGGCAGTAACAAAAAGACCGCATGCACAACCATATCACACAAGATTCATTTTCATAGAGAGATCTTGCTCAAGTGCCCTGAGATTTTAAAAAATTATTGAATTGGACGATCCTGCAGTCCTTGTAAAAATGAGCTTGAAGAGTGTTGCAGATTCTTTGTTCTGATTTGAATAACTTCATATAAAAGTTGTTGAAAATTGAAAGTTTGTTACTGCTATCCTGTTAGTAAAGATGCAGGATACAAAATCAAGTTTTGAAAGATGTAACACATAGTGTAATTGTAGACTATACATGTTTTGCCATGTGCATGTATTGAGGTTAGATTTCAATAACATATTAATATTAGAGCAAACAGACGAACAAATGTCAAAAAATGATCTCAATCTAACTCCTCAAGAACCACCATGATCAATTAAGATGGATGAACTTCTATTTTTAGCTGACAGTAATCTTAAATTTTGAAAAACATCAAAGATACTATTAGCAAACATAGATAAATTAATATGTAGGTATCTTCCCTAGTAAATTTATATGACTTTCTCTCCAAATGGCAAACCATATTTCATTTTATTGTAAATATGCGTGCAATCATGTGTAAACATACTAGAAAGCACTAACGACATGGGTAGAAGCAGAATCATAAATTGAAAATGTCAATCCTTAATTTTCACATGAAGATAAAGCTAAAACATATTTTAGGCATGCCAGCCAAATTTGGGATTATGTGAGTGAACACATTTTTGCATATTTAACATCACTTCATTTCAACCACTTGACGTCGAACTATTCTTGAAACTAACAGCTTACCATTCCCATACAGAAGAACAAATTAATATGAGTCTGAAATACTCCAGACACATACATTGACATACACCTTCTACAGTAAATGGATCCAAACCAACAAACTGAATGAGATTTAGCAACCAAAAACTCCTAGTTGTCTAAATCAATGTTTAAAGGCCCATGAAAAGGATTTTTTAGAAATTGTTTCCAGACATATCATAAATGACATCCCTGAGCATAAATTAGAGAGACGAATAACCTATGTCAGATCGATAGCACTACCGTAAGGTCATTAAAACTTGGTGATAACATTAGGTCACACACTTTCAAATTGAACACCGCATGGATGTCCAACCTTATGCAAAAAATAGAAAAACAAATTGACAGATAACAACAATGAAATGAAAAGCAAACTGGAAACACTATAAACGATAATTTTATGCAAAAAAATAACTCAAGGTAAAGCACCTACTTTTAAAATTACTCTTTAGCCTCTCACAATCACATAATTTCAGATTCTCAAATCCCTTGTCCTAAAAACTCAGGCAATTACTCTCAGCAAATAAGAGATCCAACATAAATTGATTGAACTTGAAGAATATCTAGAAACAAACAGTCCCGTAAGACAAACATGATGACAAAAACACCCATTGCAAGCACTCATAATAGACCCTAAAATCAGCCTAGCATTGAAACGTGATAGTTCACGCAACCCTCTTCCCCCTAATGCAAGAACCTTGAAACCTCATTCACGAAGAAAGGCACACAGGCGTACAATCCAATCGAGGCACACACCCAATTGAAATAAGTTAGCAAGATTTGGGCTAAAAGCTAATTAAAATGGTCATAAGTTCAAAGTACATTAATTCTACCCATAAAACTATAATGAAAATCCTAAAAACACCCTCTACCAAAAATTGGCAACAGCAGAGCATTGTGGTTGAAGGAGACTGATAAGCACTCCAAAACCTCAATTCAAACCAAAAAGAAGAAGAAGAAGAAGCCACTCCGATCAAAGAAAATGTAATATCGTCAAACTTGAAACATCAAACGTACAACAACCAAAAAAACAATGCGCAAAAATTCAATAAGAAATCACTGCATAAGCCATTGTGATTAAAAAAGACTCTCACCTCTCTGAAACCTGAATCCATCAATTAATGAAAACCAATATCGCAAACCTTAAAAACGTCAAATCTTAAAAAAACCCACTGTGCAAAAAATCAATAGGAAATTACGAACACGTGCCGTTGTGAATGAAAAAACCTAATGACCTTTCCAAAACCTCAATTCATACAAATTCATCCAGCAAATTAGATCAATGAAACTAACGTACATAAACATTGAAACATCAAATCTTAAGGCAAAGTCCACTCTAATAATACCACTGCAAAGATAGCTACATATGCAATTGTAATTGAAACAAATTGTTAACCTCTCCAAACCCTCCATCCAAACAGAACCACCGAACCAATCAATGAAAACCACCACTAGAAACAATAAATAATCAAACCTAAAATACCCACTATGAGAAGCCAATAAAACAATCACCTGCAGAGGACATTGTGATCGAAATTTTTCAGATAAGCCCTCCAAAAAGTTGCAGAAGAGTCTAATCGCAGGCAGTTTCCTGCCTTGCTTCCTTGTTTTACAAGAGCTATAACAATTTTTGAGGATAATAGCCTTCACTCTAGATCTGATAATGCTACCTCCCTTATACCCGAAGTCTTTGAAGCCCTACTCGCTCCATGTGATATCCTGATTCTCTCTTTCTTTTTCTTTCTCTCTTCGCTTCCAAAGGATTTTTCTTTCCTATTCTTTAATGAAAAATAAGAGAAAAAATTAAGGTTGAAGACTATAATACGACTAGAAAATCAATCTCTTGGAGTGATTCCCAAAGGCTCGATGACATGGATGTATGGAAACCATGATATAGAAATCTTATCTCCATATGCCAGCTCACCTACAGTGGGCTCCACATAGCTTTAGAGAGCATTGAGATGCCACCTGTTACTCTCTCAGTGCCACCTCTTCTTCCCCCATTGGTACAATTGAATTGGATGTTTTAATGAGTAAGTATGCATGCTTAGGTGAGATAAATTATTCCTACCTCCCAAAATTGAGTATATGGGATGCTCAATTATATTCAATTATATTTTGAAAAATAATAGTCAAATGGATATTTATTTTGTTGGATAAATATTGTTGTTTTTGATGGAATGGCTAGTATTTGCCTATAATCAATTAGAGTTATAATATTTAAAAAATTTAATTAATTTGTAGACAATTTTATTAGAAGATAATAATATGGTAAAATCATTAAAAAGTATTCCATCTAATGCAAAGATAAATAGCTAAAATTAAAAAGATAGATGATTTTTTATTTTAATAAATATAAAATTTTAGTTAATTAAAAATAATTTTAATGATTTTATAACTTAAATATTTCACATGTATCCTTTAAAAAAATTAAAAATTATTTAAAAATCAAAATACTGAAATGTAATTGGTTGAAATAAGTTGTTTTAATAACTAGTTAAGAAAAACTCATTGCAATAGTATCTAGCCTATAACCGCAAATGCTAATAATATATCCATAAATGGTGTATTGTTGTTTTAGAGTTGGTTTATGATTTGATTCTTATTTATATCTATTTTATTATTATTTATATTTGTTATCATATGTCATTTATTCATATTTATCCATCTACCTTTGTAATTTTGATCCCACATTATGCTTATCTGAGTTTGATCTTGTCTAATCCTAAAGTACATGAGAAAGAATCAAAAATTCAAACATTCAAATTAAATTTCAAAATTCCTATACATTTATACTAATTGATGTATGCTAACTTTGGTATTTGAAGACATTCAATGTGTCATTAATTAATTCATGTAATAAGTTTTGGGGAATAAATTAAACATCTAAAACAAACTTTAATTTTATAAAAAATGAAGAATCATGTGCATATCAATTGTATATAGGTGAATGTGTTCATTTATATCACTCATTATCATTGATTTAACCTAGAAAGGGATTTGACCTATATGAACATGATTATTTATTGAGTCAACAATCTCCCTAATGGTATCCTTAGTTACTTGACCTGGATGAGCATGATCATCTATTATGTAGAAGTTGGTGATCCAACCTCACAAGCCAAGAGTCGTCTACAAGCAAACCACCTGTCACAAAAAAGAGAGATCAAGCAAGAATATTATACTCACTAGCCGAACTTTGTATTGAATATACACAAGAATATGTTACAAATGAATGATTGAATCCCTATGAAAGGATGAATGAACCTTCTATGTAAACTCTAAAGCGAGATTAAGTTATCTAGTGTCAAGTATCGTGATCATAATAAATGAGACAACTTAAGCCATTATTAGCCTAATTTAATAAAAGGAAAAAGCACCTAGATTTAGGTTAAGAGGATAAAGTAATTAAATGAGCTAATTAATCAAATAATTACATTATGTCCTAATTACTCCAACACCTCCTTTGAGATTAACTTAGGAATAAGCTAAAAGAGCTAATGATGAATGCAAAAAAGCAAGCATGAATGGGTCCCACAAACAAAGGCCTGATTGGGTATCTGTGATCAAACCAATGCAACTCTTACAAACAAAGAAAAGGAGAAAAAACTTAGTGGGAGAAAACTCCTCTCCGGAAGAGAGAAAAAGAAATGAAAAAGAGTACATGTGACTAAGCATAAAGGATATCAAATGTCCCCCAAAATATTGATTCAGTCACATAAGAGAAAAATTTAAGGGTGAAAACCATTATATCACTAGAAAATCAATCTCTTTGAGTGATTCCCAAAGGCTCGATGACATGGATGTATGGAGACCATGATATAGAAATCTTATCTTTGTATGCCACCTCACTTACTCGGGGCTCCTCATAGCTTTAGAAAGAATTTTGGTGTCACTTGTTACTCTCCCAATGTCACCTCTTCTTCTCTCATTGTTACTATTGAATTGGGTGGGTTTAAAGACTAAGTATGCATGCTTAGGTGAGATATTATTCCTACCTCCCAAATAGAGTGAGTGCCTTTCTAAATGTATTGTATATGGGATGCTCAATTAAATTTAATTATATTTTAAAAAATATTATTCAAATGGATATTCAGAGTGTTGGATAGATAATGGTGTGATAAGATATATTGTTGTCATGGAAAATTTACATTATATTGTGTTTATTTTGATAGAATGTTTCAAATAGAATAATACATTGATAAATGATGTATTGTTGTTTTAGAGTCGGTTTATGATTTGATTCTCATTTATATCTATTTTATCATTATATATATTTATTATCATATAATTGTCATTTATTCAATATTTATCCATCTACATTTGTAATTTTGATCCCACATTATTCTTATTTGAGTTTGATCTTATTCAATCCTAAAGTGCACGAGAATGAATAAAAAATTTAAACATTCAAATTAAATTTCAAAAATTGTATACATTTCTACTAATTGATGTATGCTAATTTTGTTATTTGAAGACATTCACTGAGTCATTAATTAATTCATACAATAATTTTTTTGGAATAAATAGAACATCTAAAGCAAACTTTAATTTTATAAAAAATGAAGAATCATATGCATATCAATTGTATATAGGTGAATGTGTTCATTTATATCACTTGTTATCAAATTGATTTAACCTAAAAAGGGATTTGACCTATATGAACATGATTACTTATTGTTTCAACAATCTCCCTAATAGTATGATGACATGTAACTGATTAAATGTTTGATAATGTTAAGTTGAAGATAATGCAAGACATTAAATTAGTTAATGGTTTGTATTGTCATTGATGTCAACTTGATATCATCTATACGGTCATGTATATAATGCCAAAGACTTTAGAGAATCAATGGAACAAAGATTATGCTTTCAACAATGCATAAAAGTCAAGTATTCACTAAGTGATAGATAACACCGACGGAGTGCACACCATCGATAAAGGCAAAGAACCAAAGTCACAATGATACCCGACGAGCAGAAGACAGTATTGCCCGATGATGCAAAATCGCAGGATGCCTGATGAGCTAAGAATAGAGTTGCCTGACGAGTAAAATCCAAAGATGCCCGACGGACGGAGATCCCGAAGCTGACTGGAGTCACGCCGACGAAACTGGCAGTTGTCACCGGCGACTAACTGCAGAGTTGACCGACAAAATAGAGAGTTCAGAAAATGACAAAATATCTAGCTGGCAAAAGATAAAAGATAGACTTAACTGGTTGCTTTCATTGTTTTATTCGACCAGAGTTAAGAGATTGATTTAAAGAAGATTTGTAAAGTTGGCATAAAGCTAACTATGAGATAAATCAGGAGTTATGCTTTAAATCAGATTGGCTGAATTGTTTTTCACGCCAAGAATCAAGAATCAAGAATCAAGAAATGGTGAATATCATGTCTATATAAGAGACAAGCTTAATTCATTTTTGTATCAATCACATAGAGGGGGAGTGAATAGAAAGAGGATGTTGAAGAGAAATTAATGAAGGAAAACTTCATACACTCCTGATCAAATCAAGCTGAAGGAGAGCTAAAGAATTCTGCAGACACCGACGAATAGTGAAGCACAGCATCACAAAGCAAAAAGTGTGGAGCACAAAGAATTGAATTGATACATTTATCAGAGAGGTAATGTACTTAAATAGATCTGAAAATCTGCAATTCAAGTTGCATTAGAAACAGGTCATTATGTTTCAGTTTAACCATTGAAGCATCAAGTCTCTTAACGGAGCAGGACTTAACAACCTTCTATATATTTAGGTACATCCCAAGGAGTGCCAAAAAGGTTGATTCATGAAAGTAGCACTAGATTTGCCTAAAGCCTATTGACAGTCTAAGAAGGAGGCTGATTCAAGGATGGTAGCAAACTGAGTTGCCCAATACTAAGTGACAACCTCTATGTATAAATCCTCTAACAAGGTCACACCTAATAGTGTGTTTGTAACCTTTAATAGGGTTGGCTCCTAATAGGGCTCACTTCAGAAGAGTGAAAATTTGGGGTACCGGTCCTAGTGGTTTTTCCCTTAATAGGGTTTCCACGTTAAAATCCTTATGTTATGTGTGTATGGTTTATTACTTTACTGTTTTACATTTCACATATGCATTTCTAGATTTATCGGTATACTCTGCATATTTACTGAGTGTCGGTAAATAAGTTTTACTGCTTATCAGTAATCAAGGACAATAAGGTCAGAAAAGGAAAACTGACAGACAGTTAATTATTATAAAGTATTTCATGGCATGCATCTTGTAAGGGACATAATAATCTGAGGTTTATTTGATTGGTAGTTAGAATAAAGAAAAAATTTTGAAGCCACTGATTCACCCCCCCCCCCCCCCCCACCCTCCTCTCAGTTATTACTAACACAGTATCCTTAGTTACTTGACCTAGATGAGCATGATCATCTATTACGTAGAAGTTAATGATCCAACCTCACAAGCCAAGAGTCATTTGCAAGCACACCACCTATCACAAAAAGGTGAGATCGAGCAAGAATAATGTGCTCACTAGCCTAAGAACTTTGAATTGATTGCACACAAGAACTTTAAATTTATTGATATTGATTTATTATAACTAGTATTAATAATTGCATTAATATTATTACATTGATTAATAATATTAATTCTTTCTATATTGATTAATTATTAGTATTATATTGATTAATAATATTATCAGTATTGATTAGAATATTGAATATTAATTTGATTAATATTATTAATTATGAATTGATAAATAATATTATTAGTGTTGACTATTTAAGTAAAGACTTAACAATATTCAATCCAATTTACATACACACATCAATTATGACTCATGACAGACCGCCCCTCCCAAAATTGCTTGTCGTCAAGCAATTTTTGTCATAATTTCCTTATTAAACTATTTCATAATGGTGTCAATTTAATTTAGAAAAACCAACATTTTCATAACAATATGCCTTAAATTCACATATTTTGGTTCTCTTCTAGTTAATATCTTACTCTAGATCAACCAAAGATAGAAATCACACATGGAGCATATATTTGAAAATCTGAAATATATGTATAAATATATGAAGACACAAAGTATACACATTGATGCATGAAGACATGAAGCATACACATAATACACATTGTTATATTTATTTTCACTAAATAGAATTATTCCTTCCTTTCCCTTTACCCTACAAGATAGCAGGATCAAGGCTCTGATACCATTATAATGTCCTCAGTATTCTGGGTTCATTTCTTTAAAGATGAACCTGTAAGAGAGATGTTAGCAAGAATAATTTGGAAACAAGTATATATATAACTTAAGAAATCAACTAGCTATCTACCCCATTTCTTATCCCTCCCAAAGAAATTTTATCAGGTCAGGACCATAACCTTAATAAGGACCCTTTTGATCCTTTGATTAAATCTTGTTGTCATTCTCTGGAGCACATCCTTAGAGACTTCCTGAGCGAATTCTACTAGGTCGAGCTCATGACCTTAATAAGGATCTTCTATAGTCCTTTGGCCCGATCTTGTCATCGTCCACTGGAGCACATCACTCAGGGCTTATAGGTTGACCATTATCTAGTCCATTCCTCTTCTTCGAAGAGTCTTCCTCTATCCAAGGCTTGGTTACATATGCATATGTGGGTCATCAGTATATGCTGGCTTAGTGAGGACTTTTATCCTCCTTTAATTCTCAATGTGACAATGGAATTTTTAATTCTCCAATTGTCTTTGAATCTTCCCCTATATAACTTGAAT
>MU227968.1:1417977-1432453 GCA_018584345.1 Thuja plicata | reverse complement strand
ACTTTCCGATGATGGAGGTTAGGGTTTTGGGTTCTTCCGTTTCAACAACATTTTTTTTTGTTGAAGTCTGATGTCTTTTTTTTCCTTCCGGGAGTCATATCTGGCTCATCCGGACTCCATTTTTGGCAAACGAGATATCGTCGGAAAGCTGGTTCAGTGTACTATTCAGTGGCAGAGGTATTTTTTCTTGATTCTGCTCTAGGTTTTCTCTCTTCTGAGTTTGGCAGTTTATGCACTCTGGTGGATTGCTTGGTTCTACAGGTCTTGGGATCTCTTCTTCTGATTTCATAGCTCACTCTTCTTTCTGACATCTGAGCATTGTATGCTTCTTCTGATGCATTCTTTTCTGTAAACGCACTGAGATAAAGTGCCTTATTCTATATTTCTTGGATCTTGTACACCTTGTATGGTTGTTGTACTTGCACTTTGTTATAAAGTGCCATGGGGGGGTTATGATGCTTTTGCCGCTTTAGGCGCATCCACCTTTGTCAAGTGAGCGTACCTTCCATGATATTAGCCCATGCTGTGTGTCGATGACACCGCCCTTTATCCTGTGTCTGTACTTCTGTTGCACTATTGGTGTTCCTGGTTCTTCTTCTGCAGATGTTTCTGGCATTGCATTTCAGTGTTCATGTCACCTCTCCCAGTTCAGCATTATGGGGGGGTTCACCTATTGGTTTTATTGCTTCCTGGTTCGATTGATCAGCTCTTCAGACATTGTCTTCTCTACCTGGTCATGCACTTTAGTGGGGGTTCCAGCAGTATCTTCTGACAGAGTTTACAGTTCCTTGCTTCGGAAATGCTTCTTGCTCTTTTCTTGTTCCTCTCTCTGGGACATCTTTTCCCTTTATGTTTTGGGTACCTGATCAGGCCTAGTTGCCGAGACCCATCTTTCCTACTTTCTGCAGTAGTTTCCTAGGTTTGGCTTCTCCCTAAGCTTATCTTAAGGGGGGGTGTTAGAGTAATAGTCTATCGAGTTACCAAATTAAATCATTATGATCTAATTAGTAACTCACCTATTCACTCTAGTTTGCTTCAGCTAACCTTAGGGTTTCCCTTTTTAGGGTTTCGTGATTCCTTTTATAAGGATTCACCTCTTAGTTTTCTTTACAAAGTTTTTACATCAGATTGTAATTCATAGAAACATATCATTAATATATTGTTTTCTTGAGCACATGATGTCTCTGGCTTTTTGGCCTCCATAGCTGTCTTCTCTCTTCTGTCTCTTGCTTCTTCTCGTGATAGGTTTGCATGCAGGTGATCTTGGGAGGATTTGCATTTAGCAAATCTAACATTTTTTGCGATATCATATCTTGTGTTATGTGTCAATTACTTTCATGAATATTTCTATGAATGTTCACATGTATGTTAAGTTAATGAATTGATATAACTCACATCAAGATAGTATAGATCATACAAATGGACATACAATTTATTACTAAAGGTTAATTGATTAAAGGATACAAAAGTTTTAGAGGTACTGATTCACCCCTCCCCTCTCAGTACACACTTCCCATTAATTCCAAAAATTGGTATCAGAGCTAAGTCTCTTCTTTGAGAAAAGCTTAAAGGCTTAAGAGAAAATATCATACAATGGAGAAGTATAGACTCAACAAGAATATTGAAAATAAGAAGCTAGAAATTTAGATGTTCTATGAGTAGTATAAAGAAGCTAGAATCAATATGAGACAGTTGTTAGATGAAAGAAAGATTATGGCATCTCACTGTAATGAGATAGATTATCACGAGGAAGAGATACCAAACTTCTTTGAGTCTTCATAATCAACTACAAGCAAAGCATCAAATACATAAGAAGAAAGCATCACAAGCCTAACTAAAATCAATCAACATCTGGCTGGACAATTTAAATCTCACAAATTGGTCAAGAGACACAGATGGTAAGGATGATTGATGTCATAAACAATGTTAGACAAGCTAAGCAAGAAAGAACACTAGCTATTGATGACAGAAGAAAGATTGCAGAAAAAGCTACAAGAGAAAGAGTCTGAAATACAAAGACTTACAAAGCATCACCATGAGATTACAAATCAGATTATTCTTATGAGTCAAGAGGCAAACAAAATGAATATTGAACTCATTGAAAGAATAGAAGCTATCGGTGAACTAAGGGATGAGAATGAAAAGTTGAAACATGAAATAAGAATTTAGCAGCAATATAATGAAATTATCAAGAAAGCTGAAGAAAGCAATAAAAGAATGGATGATTTTCTTGAAGGACAACGAAGACTCAACAACAACACCGGTCTAGGTTTTACCAAGAATGGAGAATCATCAAATCAAACTGATCCAAATAATGTCTATACAAATCCAAGACCAAGAAAGCTGACATGCAATCACTGTGGAAAGCAAGGCCACACATCAAATGTATGCATAGGCAAAATGAAAGGTATTCCTAAATCCACATCTTCATTCATAGGATTCTGTTATAAATGTAACAAGAAAGGACATAAAGCATATGAATGTAAGTCTGAGATGAGACAACCAAAGAAGGAAACCTACATGGACAAATATTTTCCTACATGCAAAATGAATGGGCACACAACTCTTGAATGCTGGAAAAAGAAAAAAGAAAGCATGGAATCCTAAAGGTCAAGAAACTCCCTATCAACCAAAAAGAGTCAGTAACCAGTATGTATGGGATTACAATACTTGGAAAAATTGTACAGCATGTGGAAGATCTGGTCACATTGCTGCAAACTGAATGAGATAGTGGACTAGAAAGTCTAGAGGTTGGACTAATCCCGGAATGGCATGCTTACATTGTCATAAATTTGGTCATCTCAAGAAAGACTGCAAAGACCGAAT
Organism: Thuja plicata; assembly: GCA_018584345.1. NCBI lineage: Eukaryota > Viridiplantae > Streptophyta > Pinopsida > Cupressales > Cupressaceae > Thuja > Thuja plicata. Next base: position 1,429,627 of record MU227968.1, on the reverse strand, counting down.
GACAGAGACCAACACATTTCCCAATGGAAATACCATTGAAGACATCTAGAGAGCAAGAGACAAAATGTGGAGAAGAGCTTCAAACAATGATGAAGCTGGACTGAGCAATGCGAATGGTGACACCCCATCCAATGGATCCAGTGACATCACCACCCCCACCTAAGCAGAACAAGTAAGTATGGAACTGCATTACACTATGTATTACTTTACATCAACTCCATAATATGTTGATAAAATGCCAAATTAGCATAAGTAAAGATGCATCACGGTATTACTTGTTAAAATCTGTGATAACTATGTTGTCGGTCATACATACCCAAATTCGTCGGTATACACTCAAAGTTGAGACTGCCTACACTTACCGAGAAGCGTCGGTTAACATAAGAAAAAAAAGTTGTTAAGTGTAAACCAAGCCTTGTTGGTAACCGAACAAAGCGAACAAGTTGTTTGCAACACCGAAACCCATCGGTATAAGCAAGAGGTATAATGACTGCCCTAAAACATCATGTTGTCACCGAAGGAAAGTTGAAGTCTTAACTGACGAACTCTCTCTTCACACACCGATGAGTTGGTAAGCATTAATGACATGATTTTTAGGGCAAACAACTATAAAATGGTAATGAAATATACTCATTGTTCACCACGACCATAGCAGAGCGACAAGAGCGATTTTTTGAGCAGAAAGTGATAGGATCATAGAGCCACTACAACTTGACACAGAGCACTCTAAGCAGATTAGAAATCATTGCAAGTGTATACAGTAAGTTCTACGACAACCAACAATTCTACTTTAGGTATTTCACATAAAGCCCTAAATCAAAAATGTCCACGACTTCAAGAACTGCAAAATCCAAGAACACCAAGAAGGATGAGTTCAAGCTCATCAAGAATTTGGCATGTGAGGAACCAAACTACAAGATTCACCCCAAGGCTGCCTCACAACCCGATGATGCTAGAGCATTCTCACAAATACCAGCTAGGGTTTTTCTCATCAAAGATGTGTAATCTTACATCCAATGCAAGATTGCAGAGATAGGTGATTTGGAAGTAGAACAAACTTATAAGAAGATATGCAACGAAGATGGATCTTTAAAAGATGAACACAAACACATACAGGTGAAAGGGATTACTAGTGCCCTAATGTTCCTGAAGGTCTTCAAAACCGAGTGGATTCAGTTAGTACTAAGCCGAATGCACAATCACAAACTTTGGCTGGATGAACCAAAGATGATAACCTGAGATCTTATCCATGCAGTCACCGGTTATCCTGTAACCGAGAAGGTGAAAGCACTAAAACACCCACCCATGGCTAAGACCAAAAAGATCACAGGAGCCAAATGGGATGGCAGAGGATTATAGGTTTCAACCATTACCGATGATGAGATGAAATTTGGAGCATGTGTTTTGGGCTACAAATTCTTTCAAGCCAACAAGATGAACAACATTGCATCCGGTGCAGTAGACACAACTTACAAGATTGTGAAGAAGGAAACCTAGTTGGACTTATCTGAACTTCTAATGAATCAGTTAGAAGAGAATTTGAAGACTATACGGAATGCAAAGACAAACACATGTAAGTTGGCTCACTTATTATGTGCATTTTCTTCTACTTTCAAGAAACATTCCCATCGGTAGGAGATGTGAAATGGGATAGCACAAAATTGGTCACCATGCAGATCAGTGAACACACAACCTCACTGGGAGATAATTTTGAGATTGTCATGGATGAATACTTTAATGTATTCAAATACTGAATGCAAAAGAGGGTAAGGATCCCCAAGCAACTCATTGAGAAATTTAAAGATGAAATATGTTTTATGGTTGATACATACCATACTTATATCAAGTGTGTTGTACTGAGGACAACATGGCTTCAACCATTAGAGTATGAGATAAACATTGATCATGCATCCAAAGTAATTGATGCATTGTTAAATGAACCTCTAGATAAGAAACAACCTAAGTTTGGAACTTACGAGGAGGCCAAATCAAGAATCAAATATAGCCTGGTTGTTAAGAAAAATGTCAAAAAAAAGGACAAAATGGTAAAGAACCTCAAGAAGATACTGTCGGCAATAGAGGAAGAAACTGAACAGGATGAAGAAGCTGAATAGGAGGAAGAAATCAAAGGACAGCTACCTATCGGTGAAGCTGAAGAAAAGAATGACTTTGAGGCCACAAATTTAGATTCACCACCTCCTCCACCAACTAAGAAGCCAAGAACCACAACTGCTTCTAGAACAAGAAGCCAAACATCTAAGGATTCAAGTCCTTCACCTTTGAAGAAAGGAAAAGTCAGAACATACAAGAGGAATGCAGCCACACCAAAAAGAGGGTCAAACAAAATAATAAGGAAGCTTATCAGGACAAAAGAAGACATTAAGGACACCAAGAAAGATGAAGGTGTAGAGGCAGAAAATGTTAAAGCTCTAGAAAGCATTGATGAGTTATGCAAATATATTGCAAATTAATGATCTATTACATATTCTAAAATTAGAAGATGGTTGAAATTAGATCTAGAAGATCAAAACAAAATTGAAGATGCCATCATAGCAAAAATGTATAAATTCAAATATGTACCGATTCAATTGAAAGAAATAATGTACCAAGGGAAATCTTGGATAGACTATACTCTAGATGGACATTTGCTTTGAAGAATGAGAAGGAAATAAGAGAAAGAGTACTTGTTACTCTCATGCCTTCTGAATCCAAGAAAGAAGAAATTGATGAGATGATGGAGAAACACAAAAAGGAATTCTCACCGAAGTTGAGAGCCTACAAATTTATTGAAGGGAAGCTTATAGAGCTTGAACAGGAAATCCACAAGAAATTATGTAAAATTGTGAACATACCTATTGAGGAAGATAGCCCCGAGAAAGACCTGCAATAGAAAGATGTTGATAGGGCAACTCAAGATGCAGAAAATGATACATCGGTTGGGTTAAACAAGGAAGAAGAAGACACAACCGAAAATAAAAATATGGATGTTGCAGATGAGTCATGGCTAGATGCAACAAAGGACAACATTTTGGATAACACAATCATTGACATTATCGATGATCCAATGTAAGAAGAAAATAAAGATGAAGATGTCAATGCTACCAAAGGACACAACCGATGAGCAAGACACAACAGTTGATACTGCACAGGTGAACATACCAGGAAACATGCCAATATTGATACAAGCTATCAATATTCTACAAGAAATAGACAAGTCACCTGAAAAAGACACAAGCATTCCCGAGGATGTAGGGGAAGAAGGAAAGAATGAAAACACCGATGATCAGAAGGACATCAAAGACACTCAAACAGTAACTGATACTGACAAGGTTACAGAAGGAGATACAAAGCAAGCAGATGTAGACACAACAAAGAAGGATTCATAGACAAAGATAGATGAAGTGCATAAGGACACCGATGAAGGAGATAAACCCAAAGATGACACTCCTGAGGATACCAAAAATGTTGCTACCAACAATGTAAAGGTTAATGTGGAGACATCTACAGAAAATCGACAAGCTAAAACCGAAACCAAGCAGAAAAAAGAAGCACCACAAATAACTTCATCAAGCACAACGGACAAAGCAGAGAAATTGGCAATGGTATTGCATTCAAGTGCAACTCAAAAGAAGAAGAAGAAATCCAAGAAGAATAAGTTGGAAGTCACTTTAGATGAAATCATTGAGATACCAAAATGTGACCCAACTACACTTGATTATGAAGCACTGCAAGAATACAGTGAAATATGCCAAAGGCATTACACGAGAAGCTGAGGAAACAACATCGAGACTCAATTGTACTTGATGTTGATATTAATCAAAATAAGCCAATTCTTGATCAATTAGCCACTCTCACCAAAGCAATAATGACACACAACATTGATGCAGAGAAGGCAATTGAGGAGAGAGCAGAGAAGAAGTAGCAGCAGAAACTTATTGAGAACATCAGCCAAGAAGTGGTAGTCAACAAGGTAAAGCTTTCAAAATTCATTACTTAACTAGATCCAATTATAACTGAAGCTATTTCCTTGATTCAACAAATTATCACACTGGAAAATTTCACTAAAGAGAATAGTGACAACATAGCAAAGTTAGATACAGATCTAGCTAACAGTGCTCAAAGCTTAACCACCGATGGAGACAATGCACTAAAGCTACATTATGAGAAGATCATTGAAATGAAGAGGTTAAGGTAGGAAATGTGGGAAGCAGAGACACGCTTCAGGGAAGAATTCACTGAGCTCCAATCTCAACTTCTACCGAACCTTACATTGCTTTAACAACACATCAGTTCGGCAAGGCAACTGATAGAAACCCTCAAGATGTCTGTAGCAGACAACATTTATGACATGAACTCCAAGATCACACTCGATCACATGGCTCTAGAGAAATTAAAGGAACAATGGGAGAAAATGATGGAAGACATGAAGTCTTCACACTCCCACATTTTTGATAAGCTATAAGGTACAAACCTTTGCCCTTAGTATCAAAAAGGGGGAAAATGATATGTATATGTATATTCATATGGGGAAAATGATATATATTCAGATGGAAAATGATATGTATATGTATTTACAGAGGGAAAGATATCATATGTATAGATATACCGACATATACCTAGGGGGAGTCATGAAATGACTAAGGATTATATATGTTGTATATACTTAACATTTTGTTAGTATTTTGCACATATCAATTTTTGATACTAATATCAAAGGGGGAGATTGATGACCTTAATTTTCCATTAGTATGCAAAAAACACTTTTAGTAAGCATACACTAAAAGACAGGACATAGAGCAAACCAAAAATTAGAATAAAGAGATCACCAAAAATGACTAAGCACAAAGAGAACCAACGACACAACTTTGTGTCTACACCGAAAATGCAAAGTGGAAAGGATAAAGAGGAACTCGACAGAGGAACTTGATGTGTAGGATAGAGTGCAAACTGAGAGATAGTTAAAGAGAAAATCAAGAGAACAAAACTAAAAGATAGTCAACTGATTTCAGACCATAACCGACCATCAGAAACTGAGAGTTAGTTGCAGCCCGCAAAAAGTGGATCTGACTTCCACGTCAGATAAAATAGTCTTGATATATTTATAGAATCTTGATTTGTTTTTAAAACCATTTATTTAGGGACAAGAAACATGAATGTAAGTGCTTAAATCAGTCTAACTGATTTAAAACACATAGACTAGGAGATCAAGGTGAAAGTTGTAAACCTAATCTTAGAGTTAACATTGTTTTTCGTGAAACTTGATGATGTCAATCCATCTTATAAATAGATGATGTAGTCATTCATTACATAAGGATGTGAATATAGAAGAGATGACGAATGAATCCTACGAGCACATCTATGGATCAGATTGAAAGTTTCAAGAACCAGCACAACAAAAGGTGAATTTGGTTATCAGAACCAAGAACAGAGGCTATCGAGAATCAGAGGTATTATTCAATCATATTAGATGATAATCTTATTCATGTAATCTAAAATGGATCTGTATCAGCAATAGGATATTGCATTTACCAGGTCAAATTGTAATTTTCTATCATTCTAACAAGTGAAGAAAAGTGTAAAAATCCTTTCAAGGAAGGTGTATTTAATAGTCTAACTATAAATCTCTTAACCGAGTGCACACTCAATAGTGTTGCTAAAGCTCTTAACATAATAGACTTTAACAGGTCTCCACCAATACTCTTAACCGGGTAGATCATCAAAAGTGATCAAATTGTAAGCCTTAATCGACCCCTTCCAATCTGCAGATAGTGAAGATTTTGTGGGTGCCATCCCCACCGCAGTTTTTACTTCCTAACAGGAGTTTTCTGCGATATCATATCTTGTGTTATGTGTCAATTACTTTCATGAATGTTTCTATGATTGTTCACATGTATGTTAAGTTAATGAATTGATATAACTCACATCAAGATAGTATAGATCAGACGAATGGACATACAATTAATTACTAAAGGTTAATTGATTAAAGGATACAAAAATTTTAGAGGTACTGAATCACCCCTCCCCTCTCAGTACACACTTCCCATTAATTCCAACACCTATGTGGTAAAGATCAATGATTGAGAATTCCTCTTGAGGGAATGAATGATTGAGATGAAGGCAATTGAATTGTAAGAGAGAAGTAAGGAAGGTAGTTAGACTATAAGATAAAAGTAAGGAAGATGTTCCTCCTACATTTACAATGTGGAGGGAAAAGTCGAAGAAGAAGACACATGTCACGAGTCTCTCCATGACCAGAATAGGGTGGGAGAACCATTCTGAGTTGTTGCAATGTGAGAGAAAAGACAAGCCTCAGGAGACATGTGTCTCATGAGTCATATTTGAACATGATGAGGTGGAGGGACCAAAGCCTCAAGAATGGGGAATGTGGAGAATGAACAGGGAATGTGATGACAACTAGGTCATTGTCTCCTTTTGACTAGGGAATAAGGTTGAGGATAAATAAATAATTAAATACTAAAAATATTTAATTTAGCCATGAGTGAGTGAAGTGGCAAGTGACATGGAGGATGACATGGATTTAGAAGAATTAACTTTGTTTTTAATTAAATAATTTAGAATTATTTAATTATTGGAAACTTTAGAAGACTTAGGAGTTAGAAGAATAACATAGACATGAACCACATAAATAAATTAAATAATTTATTTAGTGATATATGAATTGTCATTAATTAAATAATCAATATTTAATTTATTTTTCAAGCCATTTTTTGATGTATATATTTTGTCCCTCTTTGAGACAATGTGTTTTATCATGTTGTTTCAAAGAACAAAGATTCAAGCTCCAACTTGTTGCCCTTGGTATAGGTTTAATGCTGCTAGTATACCCCCCTGAGAGATTGGTCAATGGAATTATTTTATTTTTTCAAAAAATTTGAAGATTGAACAATCTCTTGATAGTTTGTAGTTTTACAAGTTTGATGCAATGAAAAACATGTAGGTTATTGCCTTGCAAAATTTTATGTTTACATTTCTAGTTAGTAAGCCCCATGTTAGTGTAGGTTTTCATTTTCCTAAGTTGGGTTATTTATTTTCCTAGAATGCTAGGTTTTTCCTACCTTTAATTAAGATTGCTTAGGTTCATAAATCATGTTTACTTAAGTTAGTGGGTGTTGAGGTATTGTCCTCTTCCATGGGAGTTACATTTGCTTTTATTCACCATTTTGTGGTCTCTCCTTATTGATTGGACTTGTCACTTCCCCCCCTCCTTGAGCCTATATAAACATGCTACCTTGCTTGTATTTTAAAATTGGATATTGGAGATATAAAGATTTCTCTTTATGTTATTCTGCCACTAATCAATCACATCAAGTTTCTCTAGTATTCTTATTTTTTCTATCTTATTTCCAATTTTTTGTTCTAACTCTTTCAATTTGATTTTGGTTTAAATCTATTTTCTTAGATTTCAGTATGGTATCAAAGCATGTTTTTATATATTAGATCTTTGTAGTGATCTTATAAAACTCTATTGTTTTTTTTCTTGTGTTGCGTACGATCTAGAGAACAATAAGGGTTTATGAAGATCCGATAATCTTTGTCTTTACATGTTTGTCTTTCTCTTGATCTGGGTGATTGCAACATTTTGGAGGATTTTGAGAGCATTTATGTATGTTCCACTATATCTGAAAGGCTTGAGAAGTCAAGATTGGCTTTCGTTTCATCCTTTTTGGATATCATTTGCAATAGTTACAAAATGGGGGTTTGTATCACGGATCTGGAAGAAAGCTTTCAAACAGAGCATTTTCAGGCCAAAAGAACCTTGTCATTGTGTCAGGGAGGGTTCACAAATGAATTTTTATATATTATTCACCCTATTTAGGTGCCAAGAGCCTTAGTGGGATTTTTTTCCATGAAGATTGTACAACCCTCCCTACACATAGACTGAGGCAGGCATTTGAAAAAAATTAAAAAGAAATTATTAAGCATTTTTAAAGTTCTACACAAGTGTTATGTTAAGCGCTCTAAGTGCTTTATGTGCTAGCACTCTAAGCATTGCGGCCAAGCCGCTATCTAGCCACCTCCGCCAGGGGCACTGCTCACAAGCCACTAGGGATCCACGCTTGGCCCCTAAAAAGGGCATTTTTTCAAATTTGCATAATTTGGGCTAATAGAGGCAATTTTTTTCAAACGAGATATCGACAAAAAGTCAGAAATGATCTCTTCGCTTTGAAGTCTGGTATTGCTAATTTCTTTATCTAGCCACAACTTTTGCCCCAATGCCCCATTTTTTAGAAATGAATAGGTGTTGGAAAGGTGGTGAAGAGCACTACACAACTACAAAGCTTTTTTTTTTCATATTTTATTTCTGATTCATTTTGTATTATAATTTGTAATTTTGTCAATTGGAAGCCTATTCAACATTGTAACTTGGAAAAAGATTTGGAATTGTACTAAACTTTAAAGTGAAAACTTGTAATATCTAGGGGGTGATTTTTGATCTAGTAAAAAAGGGGAGTTGGCCCTATGTGCTCTCTTTACTTTTATTATTTTTCTCTTTTTCTGCACAACAATCTTATTTTCTACATTAAAATGGATCAAACAATAGTGCCAATACTCACACCCTATAACAACTATGAGTGGAATTCAAAAATGACAATTTATCTTAAGAAGTTGGGGTTGTTTAGAGTAACTATGGGTCTTGAAATTGAACCATCACTAATTGTAGAAAGCCAAAATAGTTTAACAAATGTGACAAAGCTTATGGTAATTTATGCATGGTTGTATCTCCTGATCTTCTTTTTCACGTTAAGTCTGCTACAACTCCAAATGATGTATGGACAACTTTCAAAGGGTCCTTTCCAGTAAACAAGATGAATTAAGAGGATGTCAATTTGAGAATGAGCTAATAGGGTTAAATCCTTATAATTATGATACAATTCATGACTTCTTCACAAAACTAAAGGCTATAAGATTGCAATTGAAGGCATGTGGAACAGATAAGAAAGATTCACAATTGATTCATAGCATTCTTTCCAAACTTGGTCCAAACTCTTCAGTTTTTGTTACTACACTCTATGCCATGAAAAGTGTCTTAGGAACCAACTATAAAATGCACTCTCTTGATGATTTTACAAATGAACAAGATAAGGTGATGCAAATGGGAACATTTAAGCCCTCTGAATAGCATGCCTTGGTTGAAAATTAGGGTACAAAAGATTTAAAAAAAGGGCCTTCTAAGAAAGAAAAGGAACAAAAGCACCAAGGAGAAAAGAAGCAAGAACAAAAATTGGTTGCCCTAAAATCAAGTAATAATGCATCTTCTTCAAAAAGATGATGTATCATCCTAAATTGGAAACACTTCAATTTAGTGATTGTTTATCTCTCCTTTTAGTGTATTTGCATCGCACATTTCCACTTAGAACACTTCACGAACATCTTTAATCCAATCTCCTCTTTGACCTAGGTGAAATTGAGGTAGGACCTAACATATCCTCCTTTATTTCCCTCTTTTTGTGGTGGAAAAATTGAGGTAGGAGCTAATTTCTATGTGTTTGTGTAATTTATTTTCTATTGCATATCAGAGGATCAAAAAGTTACATCAAAGTATAATTCATATCAAAATAGTTACACAGGGGCTTGATATAACCACAACCATATCAAAAAGAGGCTCAAAATATTACAATTACCAACATCGATGAGAGTATCTTAGAAGAGAAAATTAACTATAAGCTATAAACTATAGTAGCTATCCTAATCAAAAGGAACATCATGTTCATCATCTGACTCATTGAAGTCAGGGGATACAACATTGTACCCAATGATCCCATGGGTTGGGAGGCTTTCTGTGTTCTCTATTGTCCTATCACCTGTAGGTATGTTATATTGCTTCGCCTGGTCAATGAATTCAACAAACTTACTGTCAAATTAAGGTCTCAGTTTTATGGTTGTATAACCATGCACTATGTCCTTCTTACTGATGGTGGTCTCCCCATATCTCAAAATATGAAGGAACTTACTCTCCTTCATCTTTATAATAGCTGTAACTTGCATGGAAACATCAAAATAGATGAGTCTCCTTAGAGACTCAATAAGATTCTTGCTCTTCCCTACCAAAACATCATTATTGTGAGCCTTCCAAATAACCCACAATATAATAGAAGACAAAATAGACCAAAATACATTGCATAATTTGTTGTTGTTAATGCTCCCATAAATGATATTAAGACTATCAAAATGATTATTTTATGTGAGGTCAAACATCTTCCATATTTCAGCAGCAAAGAAGCATTCAAAGAAGACATGAAAAACAAATTCAGGTTGCTTGCAAACAGTGCACAAATTAGGATCCCCCCAGGCTTACTAAAAGGGAGTTTATGTAGAAGGAGACGCCATAAAAAATAGGTAATCTTGGGTTTAATAGGTCTATTCTAGAGGGAGGTGAAGTATTTGTTGCAATCTGCAAAGGGGGTATCAAGATGCCACAATGAGTTAGCATGGTTGAGGATGGCTGGGCTTTGGGTGAGAAGGTGGTATAAGTATTTGGTCTTGACTTGGTGGAAAGGGGTATTGTCAGGCCAAGAAAAATAGGAGGAGCAATTGTCAGGTGAGTAGCAACCATTAAGGGGCCCCAGCCTGGTAAGAGCAGCAAAAGTAATGGCATAAGTTCTGCTTTGTGTCATGGGCAGGTCAAATCTTACTTTCAATCTCTCCCATGTGTCAATATTTCCTCCATGTATCACATCATGGAACATACATATTCCTTTCTCTTTCCATCTCCTTGCTGAGAAGCCCTGCAGTAGGGCTAGAGGTTTATCTTTATGTTTTAGGCTCCACCATATGGATCTAGAGCCACAAATCTTACCACCACTTTCTGAGGGAGTAGTGTTGCAAAGGAATCCTCTAACATATTTCCAACTCTTCCAAATAGACTTAAAGACATTAGATCCTTGAATAGAAATGCTATTGTCTATGCTAAGAAGGTCAGAATAGCTAAGGTGGGTCCATGATTTGGCTTTGCAGGGATGAGCTCTATAAAGATCATTTCTGATCAAAATTTTCCAAGGTTTATCTCCAGAGGAGACCTTGGGAATCCACTTAGCTACTAATGAAATACCTTGCGTCCTGAGGTCCTTCAACCCTAGACCCCCCAGGCCTTTCCTCTGGTGCACCATTCCCAAGAGACATCATGAGTCTTCTCGTTTCCTCTCCCATCTGACCAAAGGAAATCTTCGATAATATTCTGTATAGAGTTGAATTGGTTCTGATTAAAAAGACATGAGGAGGAGAAATAGATGGGGTAGGAAAGTATCTTCTGATAGACTTGAACTCTGCCAGGGAATGTGAGGAGGTTTTTGTCCCACTTATTGAGTTTTTTGAGGATCATGTCTTTAGCCCAACACCACATCCCATTAATACTAGGATCCACAACAAACAGAATCCCTAGGTACTGTTGTCACTGAGGTTTGCACCCTTGCTGAAAGCTTCTCTAACAGCAACCTAGTGAAACATGGAATCAACCTCCAAGCTATGGGACTTGAACTACGAGATTGAATCTCTGGAGAAGGACGACTTCCTCTACTATCAGGATGCACCTAAAACTATCTCTTGCAAGGAAAAGGGAGAAGGAGATGCAGAAAACCAAATTACTTGAAAAGGGAAAGGTGATACACCAAGATAGGGCCTACTTTCTTCT
>MU227968.1:1352989-1400017 GCA_018584345.1 Thuja plicata | reverse complement strand
CAAGATAAAGGGCAGTGTCACAGACACACAACATGGGCTAATGTCATGGAAGGTATGCTCACTTGACAAAAGTGGATGCGCCTAAAGCGGCAAATGCATCATAATCCCCCCATGGCACTTTATAACAGAGTGCGAGTACTAAAACTGAACTAGGTGAACAAGATCTAAGAATTCATAAGAAGGCACTTTATCTCAGTGCGTTTATAGAACAAAATGCATCAGAATGAGCATGCAAGCTCAGAATTCAGAAAGAAGAGTGAGCTATGAACTCAGAAGAAGAGATCCCAGGACCTGTAGAACCAAGCAATCCACCAGAGGGCATAAACTGCCAAATGCAGAGGAGTGAAAACCTAGAGTAGAATCTGGAAAAATAACCTCTGCCACTAAATAGCACACTAAACCAGCTTTTCGACGATATCTCGTTTGCTGAAAAAGGAGTCCGGATGAGCCAGATATGACTCCCGGAAGGCAAAAAGAGACATCAGACTTCAATAGTAAAAAAACACTATTAAAATGGTGGAACTAAAAACCCTAACCTCCATCATCGGAAAGTTCTCGGAAAGATCTTTCTGACGGTATATGGAAGTCAGAAAAAGACCCCCGTATGCTCCCTGTAGAGCGAAAACAGACAGGTAGGGTCAAAAAGAGCCTCAGAGAAAAAAATTAAGCCCCTGGGGCTAAAAAAAGTCCGGCCCCTGGGCGCATGCGCGCTCAGGGGGCTGGGCCGAAGCCCCCAGACCCTCATGTGACCATGCGCTGAGCGTAATAAGCCCGCGGGGGCTGGCATAAAGCCGCCACCGGCGGGGCGGAGCTGTGGCGGAGGAACCGGCGGGGCGGAGCTGACAGTAAAACGCCGCAGGGAGCGACGGGGGCCGCGGGAAGGTGGCAGATGTGGAGCGGTGGCGGCGGGCCGGGAGCAGCTGCGGAGCCAGGAAGCGGCGGGACCGGGAGAAGCCGGAGGCGGCGGGGGCCGGAAGGAGCAGGGCGGTGGCGGGGAGGCCACGGGCAGCGCGGTGGTGGCCCACCCCAAAACCCACAATCTGCGCCATTTTTAAAATAAAAAATGATTTTTTTTTCAAAAAATTTCTCGAAAAATGAGCCCGTACGGCCATTGAAGGCCCGAAAAAATTCTCAGAGGCCCCGGTAACCAAAATGGTCAAAATTTATATGTATTTCGACTCTCCTGGGCCTTCTGGATGCAATGGCAGAGTCTGTTTCGGCTCAACCAGCTTCAAAAAATAAAGACCCCCCCAGAATCACAGAAAAAATGCCAGAAAAGCCTCTGAAGACTTCAAACCCTCTGTGCTTCAACAGAGAATGAACAACCAGCAGCAAGATGGCTCTGATACCATGTAGGATTTGATAACCATCAAATCTTCCCAAGAAACCTGCATGCAAACACTGCTACAAGAATGAAGACAGAAGAGAGAAAACTATGGCGACCAATAGGCCAGAGACTGAAAAAGCATGTTGCAAGAAATAATCTTCTATTAACAACAATAATGAAATTACAATCTCCTTAAGAATTACAAAGCAGTGATTCCTTATAAAGGATACCGAAACCCTAAAAGGGAAACTCTAACAAAATAGAAACTGCCTAAGTGAAACTTAAGCACTAAAGAGTAATTACTAAATATTACTCTAACAAGAAAGTAACATTAGTTTTGATCTGAAACATACAACTCACTTTGCAAATACAAATCTACTTTCGCTCAAATGCTAATTCACTGACTGACCTCCATTATCATCTCTATCTCTCTAATATGCTTGGAAATTCTTCAAGCAATCACCACTTCACATTTTTATACTGCTCTTCTCAGCCTTTTGCTTAGATTTGCCAATCAACTGAATCAACCTCTCTTCACACATAACCTACAATTAGGTTAATCTTATACCCTCTCTGATTAGGTAGCTTGATCTTTTGTTGCTTAATCATCACCGTAGATCTTAGGGTTTGGTCAAATCCAAAGAATCCTTTCAAAATTTCATTCTCATTCTACCTTGTAGATACATCTCAAAATTCCTTCTTGAATCCATACATAAAAATGGTTAAACATATATTAAATGCTCCATGACATTCATCCTTATCTTAAATACACTTTACATATCTCAAGAATTCAACAATGTCGGCTGGGATCTCAATTCTTTCTCAAACTATAAAATACTGACACTCGGTCATCACTGTGTTCTTCCACTTGGTCATCACTAGATAACTTGGTAAATACTAATACTCGACATGTACTGGCGCTTGGTTGACACTCGCATCACTCGACATAAACATAGGTTCCTTAATATTCTATGTTGTTTCTCGGTCAAGACTAAGCTTTTAGTCTTCCATTCTTCACTTGGTGTTAAAGATAAACAACACATTATCTTGCCAATGTGCAATATAATAAAGTACCCATTGTAGTTTCTCATAACTCAACCATTTCATTAGGTCTTCTGGTTATCTCCTCTTTTCAAATCTTCTTCATCAATCAATTGATATGGCACTTTACTAGATAGCAACCATCTTACCAGTTAAGGTTTGACAACAATGACAATATAATAATTGTTTCAATTATAGCTTCCAATAGTTAGTTGTTATCTCGATCCACTTTATGTGTGAGATCCACCTTTAGTGCTCTTATCACATTATCATCCTCTCATTGTTGCACACTTTTTCACATACTTCATTGTACAATGGAGGATGATCCACCCTTGGTGGACATGTGATTCCACCTTGTCTAGTTGATAGTTTATCTCTTGCATCACTCCTAGTTATCATGCATTTCATATGTATTCAAACAAATCTACATTCTAATTAATTGATTTTGTATCCATTATTATTTTATCATTATTGAATTAATTAATTGATCATATCATATTTGTCTCTCTTGTGTTATCTATTGAGCTTCTAGATCTTGGCAGTTTTATTCTTTGCCTTAGGAAAATTCTTACATGGTATCAGAGCCATAGGAGTTAAATTTCATATTCATTAGAGAGCTATTTGCTTCAATTTTGGAGGGCCACAATTCAGATCAAGGGTATCAGAAGCTTGTGGGAGCGTCTGGAGAAAGATCATACCTCACCATTGTGTCCGGATGGCCATTCTGGTGAATTTTAACTATAAATTTGCGTACCTTGGGCAAAAGTCAAATTTGAGGCAAATATTTTTTGCAAGTCAGAGCCCTAAGGATTGATCTGCAATTGGGTAATGTTTTTTGGCAAATTTTCATTTCAAATCTAAAATTATTTATCATATCCATCAATTTTTTGGATATGTAATTTATTATTAATTTTTGTTAATAGTTTTCTGGTGCAAAAATTTATCCTATCAGGCCTTTGGTTGTAAATCTAGGTTTCTTTAGGCAATAGATCATATTCACAGATTAATACAAGCACTAGAATCAGGCAGTCAAACCCTGACCCTGCCCCTGGCCTGGGCAACCAAATTGACATTGACAAGCAACCACTGAGGAACATCATTTACCAGTAAGCAAAACACAAAAAATATGGGGGATCAGCTCATTGTTACCAAAGCTTCTATGGCATTTCCTTTTAAACATCGATCAACCCACCAATTGTATGCATGTGGGATTATATTTGTGCACCCATGATGCAAAGTAACCAATGAAAGTAATGAATGAACTCAAACACCCACAATCCTTCCTATAACAAACCTCCAATTAGGTTCTCACCCCTTATCATGCCTTACTGTCATTCAAAATATCCTAACATACCTCTTCATCATCTTGAAGGTGATACACAACTCCTCCATTTTGATACAACTTCCCACATCAATTGCCCTTCAGCAACCCACTATGCCTAATAGGCCTAACCCTAGGTGCAAGAGTATTTTTGGTTCCAACCTCCAAGGAAATGAGTTATAATCCTCCAACTATCCTATCCTAAGATAAGAACACCTTCTTGACTCATTCCAACCATCCAATGAGCTTGATCCAAGTGTCTAGGGAGTAATGCCCCAATTTGACCTAGTTTCCTACTAGCCCTCCTTTCACATTTTTTGACCCACAAATTGGGATTACTCCTAATAACCTACCAATAAAATCATAGTTTAGGATACCCTTTTGGACACTTTATAACATATGTCAAGATTGGTTCTTAATCCCTCCAAACAATGACAAAATAATTGACTGATCGCCTAGGCCTAAAGTGCCAATTAGACCACTTTTCCAAAGCAACACTTCACAAATGGATTCATCCCATCAAACAAATTACTAGAAAATCTCCTCCCACACTCTAATCCACCAATTCCACCAATAGATAATGTCTAACTGACTCCCCAACTCTTCTTCAACCACAATCAAAATGACAGTTTAACTAGACACATAGAGATGCTTGGTTAGTCAACACCCAATGCTCCTCCTGCGCTTGATTCCCTATCTAAAACCCTGAAAAATCTCATGGTGCATTTCTAGAACTAACTTTCTGCCAAAGTTCATAATTTTTCAATAGTGAAACGTCAAGTTAGAGCCATTTAAAGTCAAAACCCTAGGTAGAAGAGGGTTTGTAGGCTGGTTTTAGGAAAATGGATGTATCTCTTCACCCACTGAACCAAATCACACCGAACCAAAAGCTAGTGAGATTTAATTCATTTTTCTATGCATCCATGAGAATTTCAAACAACAATGAATCTACAACAGTCTGTACACCAAGCAAAACCAATGAATTTGATAGGAAATCAATATATTTGTATTGCATTCAATTATCAAAACTTCAACAATTTCCCATTTGACCACCTAGTTCTTATATGGTTTCATTTAAACCACTACAATCATCCCCAACTACCATTTGAACTTAACTAACCGCTGGGACCAAATTAGCAACTTTATACAAAAAGTTGCACAAAAGTTGTCAATGTTGTCATGCAACATTTTGACAACTTGTTCACTTTTGTGCATCTTAACCCTATATATAACATGAACACCTTAAAATGACCAAACATGGTCCAAAATATCCTATTAGGCCTATTATACCCTTTCCTAGACTCCTAGAGACCCTTTGACCAGGTTTGACCAAGTAGGCTTCTAAGTGGCTATCAGAGTCAATGTCCTTACAAGTAGGTCCAAATCATCCCAATAAGTTCCCCAATGGTCCATAGGATCTTATTACATGCATGTTTACTCATTACATCACACGAGCCTTCATACTCTCCTTGGTGTGATTAGGTGCCCCTGCACCATACTCTTTGGGTAGAAATATCTCAAGCTCCACTTGAGATGAGGTCCTGCAAATTGGTGTCATGCTTCTTTATATCCTATTCATCCATCCACACTACTTCAAATTTTGGTAACCCCTTCCATTTTACCAAGTACTACTTGTACACATTCCTCATTGTCTTCTCTACTACCTTAGTGTCCAAGATGCATTCCAATTGCATAGGTTGGCTAGCTGGAAGATCCCTTAGCCACTCCACATCCTCCTTTGTTTGTAGATCTGTCTGATCACCTGCAATTACATTACCCTTATGTGGCATAAGATCTACAACATTAAAAATTTGTGAAATGCCTATGTCTGGGGGTAGTTCTATTTCATATGCATTAGGTGTAAATTTATGGTCAATTTTACAAGGTCATATTTTATTCATCATGAGTTTAGCATACTTCCCTTTAGGTAACCTATCTTTCTTCAAATGTGCCCATACCAGATCCTCCACTTGGTATTGGACATCCCTCCTCTTCTTGTCTTCTTATTCCTTGTATTTGATGGCATTGTTTTGAAGTGTATCCCTGACTTGATCATGAATCTCCTTGATTGATTCTATAAATTTTTCCTCTTGTGCACTGATCCTCCCTTCATTAGGTAACTCCCTGAGTTACAAAATTCCCCTAGGGTCCATCCCATAGAATATTTGAAAAGGGATTTTTCTAGTGCTTCTGTTAACTGAGTCATTATAGGCAAATTCAACTTGTGTAAGAATTGCATCCCAAGTCTGACCATGTTGTTTGGTTTAGCATCTTAATAGGTTCCCAAGAGACATATTAACTAATTCAGTTTTCCCATCTGTTTGTGGGAGATAGGCAGAACTAAAGGCTAAGTTTTTGCCCATCTTCCTCCATATGGTCCTCCAAAAATGACCTACAAACTTTACATCTCTATATGACATAATACTAGAAGAGAGTCCATAAATCCTTACCACTTCTTTGAAGAATATGTTTGCAATGTGGGAAGCATCATTAGTGTTCTTTCATGGAAAAAAGTGAGCCTTCTTGTTGAATCTATCAACCACCAAAAATACACTCTCATACCCCTTCCTTGTCCGTGGAAGTCCCATCACAAAATCCATGCTTATACTATCCCATGGTTTGCTAGGAATGGGTAATGGTTGGTACAAACCTATATTAGTAGTGACTCCCTTAACCCTTTGACACACCACACAAGTTTCCATAAACTTTCTGATATATTTCTGCATTTTAGGCTAGTAATAGTACCTCCTCACCTATTCCAAAGTTTTGACAAGGCCAAAGTGGCCACTCAAACTCCCATAATACTTTTCCTTAATGATGTTCTCCCTCGTTGAACACCTTGGAACACATAATTGGCTGCCTTTAAATAGTAGACTCTCTTGGACCAAATACTCTGAATATTCAACATTGCATGAGTTAGACAACTCTGTACATACCCTATAAATGTCATGAAAGTACTCATACCCCTCATACATGGACTTAAGAGACTTAACCCCAACACTTTGTAACTAAATTTATTTTAATGTCATTTCCCACCTACTCAATGCATCTACCACCTTATTACTCACCCCTTTCTTGCGCTTGATTGTGAAATTCTATGCTTGGTTAAACTCTATCCATTTCATGTGTTTATGACTCAACTTATCCTGACTATTGAGAAAAATGAGAGCTTGATTATTATTGTAAACATTGAATTCTTTTGGTAGGAGGTAATGCCTCCATTTCTTAAGATCTTGTACTAGTCCATATAAATCTAAATCATAATATTAGTATCTCCTTTTAGCCTCATTTAACTTCTCACTAAATAAGGCTACTGGCCTCCCCTCCTAACTTAATACTGCCCATATGGCCATATTACTGGCATCACATTCTATAGTGAAAAGTTTTTTAAAATCAAGAAGAATAAGAACTAGTTGTTGAGAAACTTTTACCTTCAATGTTTCAAAAACCTTGTCTATGGCCTCTGTCCAAGAAAAATTGCACTTTTACCCTCCCTTTATGGTCTCCAAAATAGGTGCACAAATTTGGGTAAAGTTCCTGATGAACTTCCAATAGAAAGTGGACAGGACATGAAAACTCCTAACCTCTCCCATGGTCCTAGGAGTTGGCCAATTCACAATGACCTCTACCTTTGATGGATCCATCTTGAGACTTCCTTTGGAGATTACAAACCGCAAATATACCAAATCTTGCTTCATGAAATCATACTTCTCCAAGTTGATTCTCCTCATGTAGTTTCCTCAACACCAAATCCAAATGTTTTAGGTTTTCCTCCTTAGTCTTACTATAAGTGAGGATGTAATCTAGATATACAACAACAAATATTCCTATGAAAGGCTTAAGCAGTTCATTCATCAATCTCATAAAAGTGCTAGAAGAATTACTTAGTCCAAAAGGTATTACAAGCCACTCATATAGTCCCTCAGTAATTTTGAAGGTTGTCTTCCACTCATCACCTCCCCTTATTCTTATTTGGTGGTATCCTCTCTTTAATTATATCTTGGAGTAATAACAATCACCTCCTAAAGAATCCACCAGGTCTTCCATCCTTAGCATGGTAAATCTATACCTTATGGTGATATTATTGATAACCCTTGAGTCTATTCATAGTCTCCACTTTCCATATTTCTTGGGTGCAAGGATTATTGGGAATACACATGGGTTGAGGCTCTTCCTAATCAACCCCTTGTCAAGTAATTCCTACACTTGTATAGCAATTTCTTCATTCTAAGAGGGAGTCATTTTATATGCTAATTTGTTTGGTAGGGAGGCTCTAGGGATGAATTATATGTGGTGGCTTACATCCCTAATGGGTGGTAAAGAGTTAGGCATCTCCTCTTTTAAGACTTCTTCATATCTCTATACCAACTCCACTTCTTTAGGAATGTCCTTTTCCCTATCATGGGACTGATCTATCTTGCCCTTGGGCTTCAACATTAGAGAAAATACTATATCTTCCTCCTTCAAGACCTATACCATCTTAATGCACAATCAGACTCTTCTTGTTCTAAACACCTAATAAGTGTACCATCAAGACCTCATATATATAATTTAGCAGTGACGAGGACATAACACGATGTTGTCCTAATTAAAGCCCATTTTTCATTTCTTGATAGGCCATTGGGTAAGGTTTGATTAGTAAGATAAGAAATTATTTTGGCATATCGGGATTGGTCTTGGGAATTTAAGCACAAATCACTTGGGATTCAGGTGTATCAAATGCTGGAAAGGATAATTCTTCCACCAAGAAGTCATAGTGGAATTGGTGTTCTTCCAGTTGTAACATAGATGCTAGCGTAGCCATAACATCTGCAGCTTTATTTTCCATTTTTGGTATTTGTTGGAATGTGACAAAGACAAAGTACTTTTTCAATTCTTCAACCAATTATTTGTAAGGCATTAGTTTCTCATCTTTAGTATGATAATCTCCATTTACTTGGTGGATAATGAGCTGAGAGTCACCATACACATGTAACTCTACAATTTTCCACTCCATAGCAAGCTTGAGTCCATTCACTAATGCTTTGTATTCTGAGATGTTATTTGTGCATGGAAACATCAATTTATATGCCTTGGGTATCTTGTAGCCTAGAGGAGTGATAAATAGAACCCTTTCTCCAGATCCTTGTTGTGTGAAAGAACCATCAAAATACATCTTCTATGGATATTCAGTTAAGTGCATGATTGTTTCATTAGGAGATTCAATTATCAAAGGTGCATCATCTTGCAATGGTGAATCAACTAGTTGATCTGCTAGGACTTGTCCTTTGATATCCCTTCTATCTACATACTCAATATCAAATTCACTTAGAATTAAGACCCATTTTTCTAGTCTTCCTATCAATGCTGTTTTACTTAGGAGATATTTGAGAGGATCCATTTTTGCAATAAGTTTTACTGTATCTGAGAGCTTGTAGTGTCTCAATTTCTAGGATGCAAAGAAAACCACTAAGAAAGCTTTTTCAATTTAATACTGTAATTGAGTTCATAAGACACCAAGGTCCTGCTGATATAATAGATTGCTCTTTCCTTTTTGTTTTCATCCTCCTATGCTAGCAATACTCCAGCAATGTAGTCGTAGCTGAGATATAGAGGAGTAGTGGTATTCCATGAATAGGTTCCATAAGAATAGGAGTAGCCAAGTAATCATTTAGTTCTTTGAAGTCTTTTTCACAATTCTCATCCCATTTGAAAGTAACAGTTTTGTGAAAGGTTGCGCTCTATCGGCTAGTTGTGACATAAATCTTCTTATGGATCGAAGTCTTCCTTGAAGGGTCCTCATTTGATTGATATTTCAAGGAGGTAACATTTCTAGTATAGCTTTTAACTTTTTGGGGTCCAACTCAATTCCTTTAGCTAATACAATAAACCCTAAGAGTTTCCTTAATTGGACTCCAAATGCACATTTCTTTGGGTTAAGCTTGAGTTGAAATTGCTCCATGCGATCTATTATATTTCTCAAGTCTTCAATGTGATTTGATCTTATTTTTGAATTGGCTAATGTATCATCCACATAGTCCTCTTTGTTTTTGTATATAATATTGTGGAATATTGTTGTCATAGCTCTTTGGTACATAGCACCAACATTCTTTAGTCCAAATGACATGATGTTCCAGCAAAATGTTCCCCATGCGCATGTAAATGTTGTCTTTTCTTGGTCCTTAGGAGCAATCTTAATTTGGTTATAATCCAAGAATCCATCCATAAGAGAATACATTTAATATCCCATTGTGAGATCTATAATCATATCAATATTTGGCAACGGAAAATCATCTTTAGGACAAGCTTTGTTTAGGTCCCTAAAGTCTTTGCAGATCCTGATAGATTTATCTATTTTAGAAACTAGTACCACATTAGAAATCCACCCTGCATAAGCGATGAATCTTATGACAACTTTAATAGTTTCTCTAGCTCCACTTTCACTAATAATTCCACACGTGGATGCATCTTCCTTAGTTTTTGTTTCACGGGTTTGATCCCAGGAGCTATAGTTAAGTGATGCATTATTAATTCAGGATCAAGTCTAGGAATATTAGTGTAAGACCATGCAAATTTGATCTTCTTCTCTTTGAGCAATTTAGTGAATTGTATATTTTCTTCATTTGATAAGGATTGTGCTAGGTGAACAAATTGAGGAGCTTCTGATGTTCCCAAGTTAACTGGTTGTGTTGGTTCTATCAGAACTGAAGATCTTTCCTAAAAGTGCTCAGGGAGGATATCAAGAATCTCATCTTTTGGTGCCTCTGAGGGGTTTTCACCATCAGATACGTCTCTTTCTTTTACTATTTTAGAATCTGATACTGCCACAACGTGGTTTTGACCATAAGTTCTTTTCTTATTTTTATTTTTCAATTTGTGACTAAGAAACTTGATATCCTCCTCTGTCATGTTCATGCTCCTTGCATTAGTGGAAGAAGGATAAGTTTCACAAGCATTTAGATAAGAGGCCAAAGTGTATTCATTGGGAAAGTTCATGATAGGAGTAGGATTTGAATTCATCCAATCAATCAAGTCAGGGTTTACCAAGGATAATGATTCAGAGTTTGGTAAGGACAACATCGCATCAGTGTCAAGACTATTAACTAACAAGACAAATTCTGTTAAGTTAGCTTCTACAACGTTTAAATCATTAAGAGTCAAATCATCATTAATAGGGTCGTTGTTAGTAATATACAAACCTAACTCTAGCGAATCATTAGTTGAGCTTGCTTCCTCTTGTCTCAACAAATTGGAACTCATAGCTTGTATCCTTTGAATGTCCTCTAGACCTAGTAAAGCACGAGTATCTCCATCAAAAATCATGGGTAGTGGTATCTCATCTGATTCTGGGACAACAACATTAGGGGAAGTTTTATAACTCTCTCCTCTTTCCAATAGAGATGCAAATTTGTGAATCACATATACCTCAATGTCCATGGTAGCATCAAATAGGTTATCCCATTCATAATCATGTGAGTTTGTTATTCCATCATCAGATCTATTTAGAAAATCAACAATAATTACCTGATGTACCCTATTAGCCACTTGTAGATCAAAGTGTGGTAAATATAAGACATGTGAAATTGTGACCAACTTCCCCCAGTTAGGATGTACATCTTGTTGTTGGGGTATTTCTTCATGAGTCTCTTCTATCTTTTGGATTTTTGGAGAGTCTTATGTTGTTTCCTCTACTCTTTGGACATCAGTTTGTGGCAATAAGGGAACATGAGGCTCTTGTTGTGCTACAAAAGTAGGTACATATCTTTCTCCTTGATATTTGGGATACTCAGTACCAATATGTAATAATCTTTCATAGGTCCATGGTTCAAGTGTTGTTTCTTCTTCTTTATCATCACTTCCTTCATCAAAGATAGGACCATCTTTAGAAGTAGGGTTTTTTGATTTGTTATTGAAGCCTAATCTTGTTTTGTCTTTGGTGTTTCTAAATTCCATGTGTATAGGTTCAACAAGTCCTTTTCCTTTATCTCCCAAAGGTCCCTTCCTTTTATATCCCATCTATTTGAGAAGGTCATATCCTTTACCATACTTTTCTAGGGATATATCCACATGTTTTACCTCATTTTCTTTTTGTTCTCCCTTATAGAGCCAAGCCAAGACTGCTTCATCTTCTTTTTTGTCCTCTTGAGAAGTAGAGGCTCTAACCATACCAATTGCTTTGTGAATGTCTTGTTCTTTTGACATTGTAGGTGTGAAAGGTGAGTAAGGTTTCCCATAAGATCTAGGAGACATGGGAAGTTCTGTTAATGATGGGGTCATGTCTAGTTTGTATTCCCCCATACTAGTTTCTTCAAGTTTTAGCATCTTTCCAAAGCTTCTCATCACCATGTCTTTAGAAGTTTCAGGTACAAATTCTTTTCAGACTTCCTTATTATGAGGAACCATACTATCTTCTTTGACATTGTTGCAAGTATAGCTTGAATCTATAGGAATTGTTACTTTGACCCCATTATGTGGTAATTTGATGCATTGGTGGTAAGTATATGACACTGCTTGCATTTCGTGTATCCAAGGTCTCCCTAGTAAAATGTTATAGGCCAATGGTAGATCGAGAACTTGACAGATCACATTTTGTTCAATTGGTCCTATTCTGATTGGTAGAACAATGAGTCTTTTAAATGATCTTTCTTCTTTATCGTAAGCCTTGATACTTATCTTACTTCTTGAATCAATCATTTGTTCTGAAAGACCCAACTTCTTTATTAGATTCAGAGTGCATATGTTCAAACCTGTGCCTCCATCTATCAATACATGTTTGACATGGTATTTATGAATCAAAAATTCAATGTGAAGGGGTTGGTTATGTGGATCAATCAAGGATTTGTCATCTTCTTCTGAAAAAGAGAGGTAATGTAGAGCTAAGATATGACTAACCATTGTGTGGAACTTGTCTACATCAATGTCTTTTGGAACATTTGCAAAATGTAGGGCTTGTTCAAGAACTTCCCTATGCATTGAAGAGATCTTTAGTAACTCAAATATAGAAATCTGAGTTGAAGTCCTTTGTAGTTGGTCCACCAAGTTATAGTATGCAGATGGGATAGTAACTGTTTGTCTTGTTGCTGCTGGTTTGGGAATTGTGACAACAGGTACTTTTGAGGATGTCGCTTGCTTAGATGAGGATTTAGCTCCTTTGATCATGACTTGAGCTTGGCTTTGAGTCACCATGTTTTATTGGGTTGATGTGTATTTAGCACCTTTAATAGTGATCACATTGATTGATTCACTTTTAATGTCCAACATGTTGACCACATTATCGTTATTGGAGTCGATGTAATTCACTTCATTTCCTTTTCCTTTAGAAGCTTCCCCTTTTTTGTAGTTAGGGAATGGTTTGTTAAATGCCATGTGATCTTCGTTAGTGGTATGCCCTTCCACCTTAATTTTTCCTCCTTCAATAAGGTCTTGTATAACATGTTTGAGTTTAAGACAATCATTGGTATTATGTCCTTTGTTTTTATGAAAGACACAATAGGCATTGTCATTCCACCATCTTAGTTTAACTTCCAGTTCCCAAGGTTTTGAATTGGGTATCGTGAGGACTTTTTTATCCAAGAGGGTCTTCAAAACTATCTCAAGGGGTTCTCCCAAGGGAGTAAATGTTCTTTGAGGTCTAGTCCATGGTTTACTCTTGTTGTTCTCATTGTTTTCTCTTGGTATTATGGTTGTTACCTTAGCTTATTTTTTCGCTTGTAAGCTGTTCATTAGATTGAACACCGCTAGTTTAGGATTAGAATTGGATGCATCTACCACTCTATCATTAAAAACATTCTTATTTTGTTTCCACCACTTAAGTTTGTTGTAGGTTGTAGATTTACTATCACTTTAAAGTGTGATTTCTCCTTTCTTAACCATGAAATCTTCAACATGGATGGAATTCTTGATCATCCTATCAAAGCTTGGTGAATCTTGCATTTGAAATGCATTGTTCATTTCAGGTACCAAGTTGTTAATAAATATTTCCATCTTTTTTGATTCGGGTATTGCTCTTGAGTACCTAGAAAAGATTTTCCTCCACCTTTGTAAAAAGTGTGTAAAGGATTCACCTGTTCATTTCTTTGTGTTACATAGATCCATTATGGTTACGTTATGTTGTATATTATAGGATTAATGTTGAACAAAATGTTGGATTAACTCCTCAAAATATTTTACACTTGGTGTGAGTTTGGAGAACCACTCCATAGCATTTCTGCCTAAACTTCCTGGAAATAGCCTCATTAAATATGTAGTTTCATGCATGTACTCAATTCTTAGAGCACAAAACTCTCTCACATGGTCATGTGGATTAGTTTCTCTCATGTACTTTTCATATTTGGGTCTTTCCATGTTGGGAGGAAATGGAACCATGTTGATACTCTTGTCAAAAGGAAATGGACATATGTGGTCCAAAGAGTATTTTTTTGTTGATTTGACCTTTTCTTGTTGAGTGTTGCAAGTTTGGATTGCATTAAGGTAAATTGTTTGGTGAGAATAGAAATAGGTGTTGGTACCTCTTTTTCTTTGAATCTATCAACATCATAATCTTTAGGGAGTTTGACTCCAAGAGATGCTAGATGTAGGAAGTATTTCTCCTTGTCTTCACCAATGATCTTTTCCAATGCCCTTTGGAATTTTCTACTTTGTTTGAAACTGTTGTATGCTTCCTCGGGTATGTCTTCATTTCTATTTGAGTCAAACAAAGGATGGTTGATATGTTGTTCTTCCTCGCTACTACTGTCTTGATATTTTTGGTTTTGGTCATTGTGATATTCATCAAAAGCTCTACTCCATCCTTGATGAGGAGTGTCCATTTCGGGTGAGTCTTGATTGAATAGGGGACTACGAGATGTCTCTCCTTGTTGAAATTGTAGTAATCTAGGAGGTACCTCTGATTTGTCAGAAAGATACTTGTTACGTCTCATGTTGACCATGAAAGATGAATCTCAACTTTGTCAAAGGTTTTCCAATAGTGTCATATAGGATCTCAAATTGTCCAAGTAAGTGTGTCCAAGTAGTAAAAGTTTGTTTGTGTTTGTTGGAAGTGAATGAATCCAGTGTTAGAGGGTTAGAATGCCCTAATAGTGAGCTGGGAATTAAGAGGTTTTGATAAGTGAGTAGACCACACATTTTGAGACCAATTGTGAGAGTCCAAAAGGACATGCGAGGTAGACTTCTAAGAAAGTTGTGAAACAACGAGAAGCGGACCAGCAAGAGCAACATGACCAGACCGAAGAGCCAAAATGGTATCCAAAAGTACTAAATTCCCCTGAGAGACATGTGTGCAAGGGCCCACTATCCTAGATGTGACTCTCTGAATGCAAGGTTTTATTTTCCAGATGTGAGCTTATGCTTAACCAGATGCAAGCTTTGATTTTTAGGATGCGATCAAGTTTCCTGCATGCAAGCTAGGAATGACCAAAATTGACTAAGTTCCCTAGATGCGAGATAATGAAACTAGATACGAGCTAAGATAGACCAAAAGCAAGCCTCTGATGGTTTTGAGAATTTTGTCAGTTTTTGTCTTGAAATATGTGAAATTTTGTCTGACAGTAGAGTTTTTCTGAGACTTTCCAGTGAGTTATAAACAACATGTATGTCAGGGAATGAAAATTATTACTTGTTTTAGGACTTTATCTTTTTAGTGAGATTTTAGGACACATCAAGCAATATTCTTTTGTTAAGGGTGATCAAACACTGTCCCTATTCCCTATATTCTAAGCATAGAATGAAAATATTTGCTCATAGACTCAGGTACACACTCACATGTGAATTAGAATATGACCATCACCAAGCACGCAATCGCTCCAGTCATGATGCTGTATTAGCCGACTCCAAATGCAAGTGAGGGTGCGAAATGACGAGTATCTTGGGGCAATTACTATTTGCCTTGCACAAAGATTATCACCCTTTCAGAGATAAACCGAGTTTGTTTTGACTACAAGTGTTTTGTAATTGTGTGCATCCATTCGCAATCATCCCCCATAGAATTGCACAAGGCAAAATTAAGGTGTATAGTCCTATGAGTACTCAAATGTGTGTAGTCTTGCAAGCAAGATTCAAGCGGCTCCACTCTACACACACTCAAGCATGTTCAATGAATGATGTTGAAATTCAAGGAACAAAATTGACTACGTCTTCTGAGGCTTTGGCCTACAAGGAAGCATATTAATTATAGTGAGTTGGAAGGGTTGGCGTAAACTTGTCCTCACTTGGGTTGTTGTAGGAGATTTGTTTCCTCAACCGACATGCCCTCTAATATTTTTGAAAGTAATGAAAAGGATTGACGAGCTTATGAGTCTAGATTTTTGATTCTTCAAAAGAAGAAGAGCATACCCTCCTATTCCATGCCGTTTTCTCCCACAAACACACCAAACATGTTCATTTACTCAAAATTTGTCACTCAAAACTCAATCTCCCATGACGAGTCTTTGATTCTTCCGCTTGGAAAGAAGAGAAAATCCTCTAGTGAGACTAAGTAATAAGCTTAAGCTCGACTTTTAGGTTCCTATTGTAAGAAAGAACAAAGCATATGAAAGCAAATTTGTGTTGTTCAATTTCCCCAAATTAGGTGATTTGCTTGTTCATTTACTTTTCCAAAATTAGAAAATGAGTTTGCTTTGTTCAATTTCTATACCAAAAAGTAGACGATTGAACTTGTTCATTTACCACAAGATTTTAATGCTTTGATTGTTCAATTTCTATACAACTTTAGAAATGTGAATTTGCTTTTATCCATTTACTCCAAATTCTCTGATTTTCCTTAAAGGAAAAGAGCATAATCCTCTGGTTAATTTATTAAGTGATGCAAAATGTATTTAGTTTTAAAGCTTTGAACAAACAAAGGTCAAGTTTAGAGGTTTGACAACCTGCAAACCACAAGTTAGTAGTTACTTTTCACCAGGATTTGATCATGTTTAGGTTGTGTATTAGAGAAGGCATTAGTTTATTTTCCAGTTTTATACATCTATAGGAGTTCAGTACAATTAAATCTTAATCCTGTGCACATTTGTCTATTCATATGCATCCATTTAGGTACAAACCTATGCATTTGCTCAAGCTCTTCTCGGACAGTTACCAGAACTATGCATTCATTATGAGACTGCTCCTATGCATTTACAAACTTAAATATAGAAGTATCTAGTTTTTAGAAAAATAATATATGAATCATGAATCCATATCTCTATTTGTAGAGCAATGTAGATCAAAACAAGTTGAACAAAAACATAAATTGTTTGGAGTAATAACAACAAAAGTCAACAGAAGTATGTTGACATCAATGATCACCAATATAGAATATATACAACATTCTCCTTCAACAAAATCATCAATGAAAAACTTCCAACAATATCTCCTTTTGTCATGCCCAAAAGTTGGGCAAGAACACACTAACAAAATTTTTTAAAACACGCTAAAGGTTAACTAAACTAGGTCGCGAAGGTAACAAGTGCACGCAAAATGGTGTATAGGAAAATAGTTAACATAAGAGTCAAACTATGAAAAATAGCTTTCATAACTATTCTACAAGGGTCCCTAAGCTACACACTTCGATCGATATGCAAACATAGATAGTTGACCAAAAGTCAACTTTGCACCGATAATTGTGTAAAGAAGTTACTAGGGCCTGCTAAGCCCTAAAGAAACATTATGCATGCAAATCGAGACAATTGACCAAAAATCAACTAGAGTTGACCAAAAATTCAACTATGCTCTGAAAAGTGTAAAAATAAAAACCAAGGTTCTAAAGGGTACAAGGAATACCAGGGCACAAAAAATGAGGCGGTCAAACTAAGTTTGACCACGGTTGATCAAAAGTCAACCGTGCATGATGTTGGTCAAAGAAAATGATAAATAACCTTAATATATGTTTATCGCGAAGATAAGAGATTGTTATGAACCCCTTATCGATAATTACGTTAAAAGGCTAATTAAATTAAAACAAATAATTTAATTAAATAAATTATGTTTTAAACCTTACATATAAATATTAATTAACAATATCCCCTAATATAATTTACAGCCTAACATTAAAAAAATAACTAACATTTTACAAAGAGTATTAATATACTAATGTTTAATAACTTTGAACTTAGCTTTAAATTAAAATAATAACTAACCCTTAATCTAAACATAAAATAATACCCATCTTGATAAAAATTAAATCTAAAATAAAATAAGAAAATCTAATCTTACAAAATTATTTCATTTTATAAATGAATAAATCTATTATGCAATATTAAATATCTTTTAAACAAATCTAATCTACTAACAAATTAACTCTTAATAATAAATCAGAATATAAAGAGTATTTCTTCTCTGATAAATTCTATGTATAAAATTTACATTCCCTTTATTTCTTTTTCTTTTCTTAAGAACACTAAAAATACATTTAAACATACAATAATAATTTCTTCCCAAAAATTTTCTTACAATTATCATAAAATTAAGATTACAAAATAATTCATGAATACAAACTTCTTATAGCCTCAATACAACTTTGAAATGATGAAATCCTTAAAACACCATAGGTTACATTGCTAATTTTTTTTCCAGTTATTCCCATCTTCTACATAAGGAAAATTTGCAGGCTCCTACATCCAGCTGAAACCTGATGGATGAGGCTGACCATGGAGGCTGACCTCCCAACCTAGACCTTTTCAAGATCACCCCTGAGCTTGGGGATCCAGAGAGGAACATGATACAAATAGGTATTTCAACACTTTCAGAAAACACTTACAGAAAAAACAAACATAAAAACTTCCCAAAATGAGGTAGAACAGGAGTAAGGTCTCCAAGAGGCCTTCTTGAAAATAGGGGTGGTGGTAAACCTTCACAGTAGGAGAATCCAAGTTTACAAAAAGAAAGCCTCAAGCCACACATAGATTTGGAATGACCATCTACACAAGATGCAGTCATAAAAAATAACCTCCTTATGCCCCCCAAGTGCCCTTAGGCCCTACTTGTAATCATGGGTATCATGAGACCCCATGTCTTTCCCTCCACACATGGGAGACTCTACACTAAACTGGAGTCATTTTCTACCACTCTCTTCAAGGTTACTCTGCCCTCCCAAGGGTGAGTGTGTCTTGAAGAATCCCATTCAAAAATATAATACAAATTCAACACAACAAAATAAAACTAAAAAAAAAACTCAACTTGAAATAAACATAAAAATTACATAGGATTCCATTAATGAAGTTTCAACCTCAAGAACATACAAAAACCATGAAAACTACTCTATGAGAAAACCAACCTTCCTCCAAAGCTAAGGTAAGATGAAATTTTGAGAAGAGCTTTCCTTCCAGGTTTTTTTTCTCCAAAAAGGCTCCTTCAAATATGAAATGTCTCTAAAGGTAGAGAGTGGGTGAACACCCAAATCTTCCTAAAACCTTCTTTATATAGGAAAACCTCTAAAATATCTAAGACTAACCAAAGGTGAGGTGACCCTAACCATCCCTTTCTTCCCACTTGCCTTCATTCTCCATAAATGGAGTTAAATGCAACCTTAGAAGAAAAGAGAGATTAACCAAAGTTACACAACTCGTCAAATTCGCTCAACTTTGAAAAGGAGACTTTAGGAGAGAAATAAATGAGTTTAGAGGCTCATTCATGGTTGAAAATGACCCCTAACCCCTAGGGTACTAATTTGGATAACTAAAATTGACCCCAGTTACCTTCTGGGAGCTTAAAAGACCCTCCTAAACTACACCTAAAGTTAACTCACGAATTTATAAGTCAAGTTGACCATCTAGAAACTTCTAACATTGGGTAGGCTTGGGTACTACACTTAGGTAACCATAGCTAACCCTACACCTATCTATGATTCCTTTTACTAGCCATGCCAACACTAAATTGCAACAATTGCCAAAATTGACACAATAAATTAAAACAAATGACATGGCTTAGTCACATAACTTAAACTAATTTAAATACACACATGCAAACCACATTTACAAATAAACCACATATACTACGAGGTCCATATTTTTTTGTATAAATAGGACCTTGGAATGCATGGAATATACCATAGGTTCCAATACTGAGTCCCCAATTTAGATCCATGGTCAACTATCCTTACACACTCATTGCACACATCAGTAGGTCCAAAATAACATGATATGAAAGCATAATACGACATCAATAATACATTGCATGTAAACTATATCTATATTCAAACTTAAATAAACATATCATCATTTTTCTAAACCAATTTCCATCACAATTACATCTACACAATTAATCTCATATATGACATCATCATAAACTAAAATTAAATCAAAATATATAGTATCTCGAGTGTACCCTGATTACCTAATCGGGTACTGAATATATAACATAGAATTCAACAAATCCTCAAATGCATAAGAGTCTCAATAGTCAAAACATGTCTAAATACTGAAAGCATAAAAAAAATAAAGCAGTGAAACAAGGACTGTCTAAGGTAGGTCTCACATCCACCCCCTCTAGGCATGAACTTCCTTCTGGATTTCATCAAAGAGGTGAGGGTATTGTGATCTCATTTGTGCTATGTCATCATAGTATCAAAACTCACATCAAAACATATTGACCAATGCTAATTATTTCATGTAATGTATATCTAACATTCATAACCATGTGCATGCTAATTTACCTTAAACATTTCTTAACTTATAAGACATATTTTCAAGCAAAATATGATTGCAAGAGTGATAATGGTATGTTCTTCGCAATATACTCCCTTATGCATTCTATCAATGTTCCATTTTGAACATGATAGAGAACATCAATTCACAACATAGGAATGACAACATAAAACACACATCCTAGCCACCTCAAGGTCATAAGAAATCTCAAATCAAGGTTTGCATTATTCAAATTCAAAACTCAAAAGTTAAACCAAATCAAATAAAAATAAATGTGCACAAGAACCATATTTGATAGATACACAAAATTTGGTGGCTATTTAGAGACAAGAAAACTTAAAAAATAAATCAAGCTAGTCCTTCAACACCTTCGAAGTTGAAAACAACATAACCGAATGAAAACCAATTCACAAATACAAAGTGATTAACACTAGCCACAATGAGGGAGTAGAAGGTGCACAACATCTTGCATCCAAGGTGTGCTAAAGAACATGACCACACACCTTGCAAATATTTACCTCATAGATTATATCACTATGTAATGGTACATTCTATTTGTTCATACAACATAAAATTTTTAAGTCTTTCTCTTCTTTTTTTCTTCCTCAGTCTCATGCAATTCTAATGCAAGATGAAACATGAAAATGCAGTTACTAATTTTCAAGAGTTATTTTTTCATACATAACATGCTAGGGTCATTTCACTCACATCCTAGTGCAAAAGTTAATCATCAGTTAACTACACAATTAATCAAAGATTTTTACCTTCTTTCTTGCTTCACACACGCAAAGAAATGGACATTTAACTTAAGTGCATCACTCACACCCAATATATTTCACAGTTCCTCACTCATTATAAATTATTCAATTTCATACAAAAATATAATCACATCAATTTGAGGTTCACAATTTACGAAGCATTTTAGAAATATTGCACATCTTTTACAGTTTTTAAGAGCTAGTAATGAAAAATAAGTAGCCTCACACACAAGAGAGATAAGGTCCTAGAAGTGACTATTTCCACTTCTATAAATCAAGCAAGAGACATCCTTTCCTAACCTATCAGGAGTAACCATAACTGGGAGACTCAACCATCTACCCAAGGAACTAACACTTACATTCATAGTCCAAGCATTAGTTGACTGATAGTTCGTGCGACTAAGGGTCACAACTAAGCATAGTGAACTCAAGGCCCTAGAGTGGGATAACCTGACTCTAATACCAAAATGTCATGCCCAAAAGTTGGGCAAGAACACACTAACAAATTTTTTTAAAAT
Source organism: Thuja plicata (assembly GCA_018584345.1). Taxonomy (NCBI): domain Eukaryota; kingdom Viridiplantae; phylum Streptophyta; class Pinopsida; order Cupressales; family Cupressaceae; genus Thuja; species Thuja plicata. The sequence continues at coordinate 1,378,457 of MU227968.1, read as the reverse complement.
ACGCTAAAGGTTAACTAAACTACCGCGAAGGTAACAAGTGCACGCAAAATGGTGCAGAGGAAAAATAGTTAACAGAAGAGTCAAACTATGAAAAATAGCTTTCAGAACTATTCTACAAGGGTCCCTAAGCTACACACTTCGATTGACACGCAAACTAAGATAGTTGACCAAAAGTAAACTATGCACCGATAATTGTGTAAAAAAGTTACTAGGGTCCGCTAAGCCCTAAAGAAACATTATGAACGCAAATTGAGTCAGTTGACCAAAAAGTCAACCGTGCTCTAAAAATTGTGAAACTAAAAACTGAGGTTCTAAAGGGTAAAGGAATACTAGGATAGGAAAAATGAGGTGGTCAGACTAAGTTTGACCATGGTTGACCAAAAGTCAACTATGCACGATGTTGGTCAAAGGAAGCGATAAATAACCTTCATATATGTTTATCGCGAACATAATGGGTTGTTATGACCCCCTTATCGATAATTACGTTAAAAAGCTAATTAAATTAAAATGAAAAATTTAATTAAATAAATTATGTTTTAAACCTTACATATAAATATTAATTAACAATATCCCCTAATATAAAATTTACAGCCTAACATAGACTCCTAAGCAACCACTAGTAGTTTGGTCGACCGCCTGCCCGGAAGATGTCCATTTGGCACGAGCTTTGGGTAGATGGAAGGCGCTACTAGTGGCACTGGATAGGAGAAAGGCAGAGATAGAAAAGGGGGAAGCAGAGTTTAAGAAACACAAAAGGAAGATGACACCCATCAAGTCCTTTGTGGCTCTGGATGAGGATGGCAGGCCACATGTCCGCCGTCAATTGCCGATCACTAGGTGGGTCGGAAAGGCCATAGCTGCTAGACAGGCCAGGAAGGAAAAGGTAGCTGATACAAGCAGTGGAGTCGATAACAACACCCAAATCGGGGCACTCGTGGAGAAATGTGGAGCCTTTGGAAATTTTTCCAAAGAGGATGCGGCAAAGTGGTTTCGATAGTTGAACCAAAGTCTTTTTTTTGGTGTGTCTGTTGGTAGATGTATGTTAATAGATATCTCTTTTTGCTATTGTATAAGATATTTCATAGCCAACCCTAGTAGTTAAATACCCTAGTAGTTAAATACCAAATGTATGAAATTATCTTGTAAAAGAAAGCCATATGTGGCCTGAATGTAACCTCTTTCTAAAATCAATACAAATATCAAACATTACCGATCAAAAAAAAAAATATATAGTCTAACATTAAAAAAATAACTAACATTTTAAAAAGAGTGTTAATATACTAATGTTTAATAACTTTGAACTATCTTTAAATTAAAATAATAAGTAACCCTTAATCTAAACATAAAATAATATCCATCTTGATAAAAAATAAATCTAAAATAAAACAAGAAAATCTAATCTTACAAAATTATTTCATTTTATAAATGAATAAATCTATTATGCAATATTAAATCTATTTTAAACAAATCTAATCTACTAACAAATTAAATCTTAATAATAAATGAGAATATAAAGAGTATTTCTTCTCTAATAAACTCTATGTATAAAATTTACATTCTCTTTATTTCTTTTTCTCTTCTTAAGAACACTAAAAATACATTTAAACATACAATAATAATTTCTTCCCAAAATTTCTCTTACAATTATCATAAAATAAGATTACAAAATAATACATGAATACAGACTTCTTATAGCCTCACTACAACTTTGAAATGATGAAATCCTTAAAACACCATAGGTTACATTGCTAATTTTTTTTCAGTTATTCCCATCTTCCACATAAGGGAAATTTGCAGGCTCCTACATCCAACTGAAACCGGATGGATGAGGCTAACCATGGAGGCTCACCTCACAACCTAGACCTTTTCAAGGTCACCTATGAGCTTGGGGATCTAGAGAGGAACATGATACAAAAAGGTATTTCACAACTTCCAGAAAGCACTTACAGAAAAACCAAACATAAAAACTTCCTAACACAAGGTAGAACAGGAGGAAGGTCTCCAAGAGGCCTTCCTGAAAATAGGGGTGGTGGTAGACCTTCACAGTAGGAGAAGCCAAGTTTACAAAAATAAAATCTCAAGCCACACATGGACTTGGAATGACCATCTACACAAGATGCAGTCATAAACAATAACCTCTTTATGCCCCCCAGGTGCCCTTAGGCCCTACTTGACATCATGGGTATCATGAGACCCCATGTCTTTCCCTCCACACATGGGAGACTCTACACTAAACTGGAGTCATTTTCTACCACCCCTTTCAGGGTTACTCTGCCCTCCCAAGGGTGAGTGTGCCTTGAAGAATCCCATTCAAAAATATAATACAAATTCAACACAACAAAATATAACTAAAAAAAACTCAACTTGAAATAAACATACAAATTACATAGGATTCCATTAATGGAGTTTCAAGCTCAAGAACATACAAAAACCATGAAAACTACTCTATGAGAAAACCAACCTTACTCCAAAGCTAAGGTAAGATGAAAGTTTGAGAAGAGCTTTCCTTCCAAGTTCTTTTTCTCCAAAAATGCTCCTTCAAATATGAAATGTCTCTAAAGGTAGAGAGTGGGTGAACACCCAACTCTTCCTAAAACCTTTTCTATATAGAAAAACCTCCAAAATATCCAAGACTAACCAAAGGTGGGGTGACCCTAACCATCCCTTTCTTCCCACGTGCCTTCATTCCTCATAAATGAAGTTAAATGCAACCTTGGAAGAAAAGAGAGGTTAACCAAAGTTACACAACTCTTCAAATTCGCTCAACTTTAAAAATGAGACTTTTGGGGAGCAATAAATGAGTTTAGAGGCTCATTTATGGCTGAAAATGACCCTTAACCCCTAGGGTACCAAGTTGGGTAGCTAAAACTGACCTCGGTTACCTTCTGGGAGCCTAAAAGACCCTCTTAAACTATACCTAAAGTTAACCCATGGATTTCTAAGTTAAATTGACCATTTAGAAACTTCTAACCTTGGGTAGGCTTGGGTACTACACTTAGATAACCCTAGTTAACCCTACACCTATCCACTGTTCCCTTAACTAGCCATGCCAACACTAAATGACAACAATTGCCAAAATTGGCACAATAAATTAAAACAAATGACATGGCTTAGTCACATAACTTTAACTAATTTAAATACACACATGCAAACCACATTTACGATTAAACCACATATATTATGAGGTCCATGTTTCTTTGTATAAATAGGACCTTGGAATGCAGAGAATATAACATAGGTTCCAATACTGGGTCCCCGATTTAGATCCATGGTCAACTATCCCTGCACACTCATTGCACACATCAATAGATCCAAAATAACATGATATGAAAGCATAATACGACATCAATAATACATTGCATGTAAACTATATCTGCATTCAAACTTAAATAAGCATATCATTAATTTTCTAAACCAATTTCCATCACAATTACATCTACACAATTAATCTCATATATGACATCATCATAAACTAAAACTGAATCAGAACATATAGTATCTCGAGTGTACCCTGATTACCTAATCAGGTACTGAATATATAACACAGGATTCAATAGATCCTCAAATGCATAAGAGTCTCAATAGTCAAAACATGTCTAAGTATTGAAAGCATAAAAAAATAAAGTAGTGAAACAAGGACTGTCTGAGGTAGGTCTCACATCATTGATGGAAACATGTCAAAAAGTTTCAAAATCCTTCTCCAAAAATATTTCTCTTAAACAAAGATATCAAAAAAATTTCAAAATTGTCTTACTACTCTCTTCCTTCACCATAATTCTTCTCCTTTGCTACTAATCCCCCCCTAAGCCACCACTCCAACTACTCTCTCCCTTTTCCATCAAGGATAAAGGTTGTCAAAAAAATATACCATTACATGGCTCCCCTTAACAACAATAATGCAAAAAAAACAATTACCTTTCCAGGGGAATATCTCCTTGTATTTTTCTTTGACTTATAAGAGAAAGGACTTATAGGAACTGATAGTAGATAGTAGCATTGTGCATTGACTATTTCACTACACAAGTAGATCAATAGTACCAATCAATTCATCTAGCACAATCAAGCTCAACTTATCTTTCTCTGCGTCTTTTAGTAGATTGGAAAAGTGATCCATTTTTTCTTCAATTATCTCTTTGACTTTCTAGAACATTCTAACAAAACTATCTCTTTATCTATGTATCAGAATATGTTTTTACTATAATGAAATAGTCATTTTCCTTTCTACACCATCTTTATCTTTGAAAATATCAAATGATTGAGCTACTTTATTCAACTCAAACTTAGTAGAATCAATCTTCGCTTTGTGTTTTTTAGTGGTGGTAGACCGATTGAGACAATACTTGTAAGTTCTAACAACTACACCAACACATTTCCTCATATCCTTTATACATTCAGTCAATTTCTTCTATGCAAAAACACACGCTTTTCTCATAGCTCTCTACAATCTTTCTTCTAGATCACCTTCTTCCTTTTTTGTGGTCTTCATGGTTAAGTGTTCATTTACCTATTCAAAGAGAACATCAAGGAGTAGTCCTTCAATTTACCTATTCCTGAGAAAGTAAATAATCGAGGCTTCTTCAATTCTTTCCTTTCCATAAGATGGTCATGATGACCATATGTCTCCTACTTTATTTATGTCATCGGTTTTCTCATGCATTTTGAGAACTTTATCAATTTCAAAGTTCTCTTCAACAGAAGAACCAGAGGGTTCCTTAGGCTTTTCTTCTTCAGCAACTATTTTCTTCTACTTTGCATCAACTTCAATTGATTTAGTATCATCAATGCTAATGATTTCAGTCTTTTCCATTTTGTTATTTGAATTCTTCTTATTTCATGCCAGAGGGGATACCTTAATAGATTTTCTGAGTCTTTTCTTATCGAAGGAGGATCCTTCTGCAGTAACATGTCTAGTATCATATGATTTGGTGAGTCTTTCATAGTTACAAAACTTATCTTTTATGAAATCTTCTTGAAATTTAAAAAGTTTATTTGCATACATTATACATTCTTCTACACTGATATCATATCCATACTCTAACAACTAAAACTTTTGGGGAAAATACTTCAATGAAATAGTGATATGTATCAACCAAAATTGTAATATTGTCCCTGTACATCTTAATATATAGTTTTCTGGGATCCTAAATCTCAAAATCAAGTTCTTACAGAGTTCAACGAAATATTCTTTGCATGCATTATCCTTTTCATTTAAACCATCCATATTTCCATTGATTTATTTTCCTATAGGTCAGTTCTAATCCCATAAAACATTCTCCTTCATTGGTAATAAATTCAGAAAGCAAAATACCAAGCATACAACCAATGATCCAAAATGAAAAGCATATCCCACATTCTTTGTTAACATGAGATTTTTAAAAACTTGTTGTCTAAATAATTCACATCAATCGTAGCCTTTTCCTTCCTTAACCATCTCATGAGAAATATGTATGGCAATAGTAGACGTAGAACCTTATTTATATCAAAAGTGAATCTTATAGGTAATAGCCAGAGCAACACACCTTACTGAAGGGTAGGTTATGGTGTCAATCCGTAGAGCTCTTTGATCTATAACTACTCCTTTCAATGCTTCAACTTCTTTGTTTCTTACTAACTTCATCACAAGTACTAATCCAACTAAACAAAGACCAATAATAACCTTTAATGCTTCCTTTGTAATTTGGTATGGTCTATCTAGCCAATGTAGTCATCATGAGTTATGTTCAATATAATTTTGATCAATTCCTCATCAATTATCATTAGGAATTCACTCCAAACACTCAAACCATTTGCCCTAAATTGACAATCAACTATAAATTTTCTCTAGAGAAAGAACCTTAAAGTTTCTTTATCTTTGCATTATCATATTTGTAAATTTGTATATAAAAAAACTTTTAGATGTCTTCAATACATGCTACCCTAGCTGGTAGTGACAAAAATGCACCAACTGAGACATCTCTTATCAGTTTTTTAATAAAATTCTTGTTTTCAAGTTGTGGTTCATCTTCACAATCAACAAGCTTACTAGTATCCATCAAAATAGAAAAAATTGCAAATACTTTATCACAACTAACAATAAGTCTTGCTAGAAAACCTCTTTCTACTCCTCAATTTTACCAATTCACTAATATCGAAATGAACATAAAAAATTGCTATATTTGATGTTGAATAACCTAGGGTTTTACTACCAAAACTGTCATGCCACCAAAAAGGTACCAAAATTATTTGAATTTAGCAAGGAATTTGTTAAACAATACAAGGTAAGCAGAAACCTGCAAGTATTGTAAATATATTGGACAATAGCATAAACTTGAAAGCAAGAGTTGTGTGCCTCAAAAGTCACCAATAGATTCCCTTGAAAGAGTTTTTAAACACAAGAGAGGAATCCCAATAGTCTTAGGAAACCAACCAGTTTGAAATGAAGAGTCTCTAGAAAATAAAATTATAAAAAAAATTACAAATATTTTGAAAACTACAAAATTGGGTAGCTCATCTTGGCAAGGCAATAACTTCATACTTGGAACTTGAAATTTGAAACCGCTTAATTTGTGTATACAACTGCTTTTCAAAACTTCACAATCTTCTACATGATAATATTTTATGATGCAGTCTTCACTAAGAGTTAAAGTTCATCAATTTATCAATCATAGCAACATGTTGTGATAACAACATCAATTTCTTTTGCAGGGGAATAAGATCTTAATTGTAGCTCCCCCTGAGCCAAATCTTTCCTAACTAGTTTTTGGAGGGAATTTATGCACCAGAGACAGATGCAACAACATTATCTATCATGTCCACTTCCTTCTTCTAGATTATTTTCATTTTATTCCTTACTTTTTCTATATCCATCTTCTTAATAGGATCATTTCATTTTATTGGAGTGTCCTTCTTCATGTTCTTGGTTTTGCAATTCTTAGCAATGTGCCCAAACTTATTGTAATTAAAGCACTTGATATATTTTTGTCTTGAATTCCTTGTAGTCATTCTAGATTTGTATTGATCAACTTTCTATCCAAAACCATTGCACAAATAACAGTACGCACTAAACATTTGATTCATTCTGCTTCTGGATTCTACAACCTTATATCCAAATTTATTATAAGAAAAAAAATAGCCATTGAAAGAAGAGTACCTCTGATTCTACAACTGCTCTTGTTTGTTTATTTCTTTAGTATGTTGTTCAGTTTTTCTTCTCCTCATCATGTTTATCTTTGGTTATTTCATTTGAGAATTCACCTATTTCAAAGCCTAATCTACCTTTGTATTTCAGAGTTTTCTACACAACCATTATTTCATCAAGCTTTAAAGTACTTTCCTTGAATTTATCTTCTAATTTCAAACTCACTATTTCCTATTCCATCTTTGCACATTGTTGTGTCTTATTTTTTACTATATTTTTTAGAAATTCCTCAATTTTCTCACTTTCTTCAGCTTGTAGCTTGAGTCTGACAATTGTTTCATTTTCTTGTTGCAATCCCTTGTTGACCTCTCTATGTCTTTCCCTGAATTTCTTGATCTATTCCCTCAACTTTCTAACACATTTATTTGCTTCCTTAACATTTTCTTTAAAATCCTTATTTTGACTTTCCACATTCTCAAGATCTTCAAGAGCAGTCTACAATTCTCCATCCATGTGATTTTCTTTAAAAATTATCTTAGACAAGAATTTTTCTTAAGATGCCATATGTTCAACCTACAAGATCTCCATTAAGCGGCTAAGCTAAAGCGGGGACCAAGTTTTGATACTAATTATTGAACAACTAAAATACTAAGAGTGGAGGGCAGTGAATCAATATTCCCTTAGGCCTTAATTCACTTAAAACTTTGAAAATTCACCTTAATGTGCATGTAATAGAAATAAATGTGCTATCAAACAAATAGCTAAAGTTGAGACACCATTCAAAGTAACATACATAAGAGAACACTAGATTTTTATCATGGAAACCTTTTTAAGGGAAAAACCATTGAGAGGATTAACTCTCAATATAATATAACTAGTTATAATATGTAAGAAAATGTTCACTGCAAGGCTCATTGCCAGAGGGTTCATTTCCCAAAAGATGAAGGCTCACTACATCTAGCATTATACAAATTCACCTCCTTTGAGCCTCATCAAATAGGCTTCGAACACTTAATTAGCTCTTATTTAATTCACATTTGATTCAATCGCATATCATTGCATTCAAATTCAGTACATCTCATTCACTCTGACTCTACTCACCAAAGGTTGATCCAATCATACTTCAAGTTGGCATGCTTTTTTTTTGGTCGGTAATAGATATTTTATTGATATAATTAAAGAGGGATTACATCATGCTTACAATATAGTCTTCACCAAAATATCTCTTTGCTACCTTCATCTATAGGAGTGTTTTCTCCTTTTACAAACTATAAAAACATACATTCCTTCCTTCAACATATATTTCATATATCTTTACTAATAATTATCCCTTCCCTAAAATTAAAGGCATTTTAACCTTAAATAAACACAAAGCTATTTAGTATTTACATTCAAAAAACCTTAATACTATGTATTTTTGCATTATCTTCATCCACATTTTCTGTTGTTTTTGATACAAAAGCTGCCCTTTAAACTTAAAAATTTTGGCCGTCACCATCTTTAACTGCTCTATTTGGCATAGACTGTAACTGGTTTTGTTCATTCATGCTTCATGGAAAAAACTTCAAAAACCACCATGCATTACAACTGCTTTACCCTTTAACCATTTTCCTTTCGCATCGGTCACTCTGGGTGCGGCACTTACGTGACACGTTCACCATGATATTCTTAGCCTTTTCATTTGTCAGCCACTCTTGCATTGTTAATTCATCCTTCACCTACTTCTATCCCTCCATTGCGTTCATAAACATCATAGACTTTTTCACCTTCTCCCTCCACCTTGAAAAAGGAATAAGCCCAAACTGGCATGTGTCATCATCCTCTTCAAATAATAATGTAATATCCTACCCTACTCTAGGGATTGACCATTCAAGAATAGATTCAAGCTCTCCTAGAATGTCATTATCAAGCAGTGCCTTGTAATTTTGCCCACCTCCTCTATATCCTCCCTTATTTCTAAACCCCATGTGACAAAGATTAATATCACATCCAAGTTTGTCCGTCTCTTTATCTCCCTCTCTTGAAGTTGAAAGAAAATCACCTTTAACACACCCTCAACCATCCTATCTATTTTATCCTTCAACATACCTTTTATCCTCTCATGGCTAGCAGGTCCTTTAAAGGACTTCATTTTTTTTTCAGAATCGACGTTGAATGCTGCTTCCATTTTTCTACTCATTCCAATTATGTGTCGTTCATTTTATTACTGTGTGCACTGATTATTAATTTGAGGTTTAATCTTATTTTAATGTTGTTGCCTTGATGCTTCCTTCAGACGTTATCCTTAATTCATGTGAGCCATTGCTTCACACCGCCACCTTTAGACATAAAGCATGTCGATCATTTATTGATCTGTCCAAACCTTCCTCAATATATCATCATTATCCCTTCTTTTGAACAAGAGCTTCATCATCAATTGTCCTTTCAAAATTCTATATGAAACCTTGCTACTTTATCAATATTTCCACTTTTAATCATTAAATCCAACATTGTCTTTTCCAAAGTTTCATAAATGCTAACTTCATTTCGGAAAATGTCTATTTATATCACCTCCTAGGTTGGTAAAATCTTCAAATATAGGTAAATCAATCTTTTCAAAGGTTGTCACCCAATTTGCAACTTTATTGGCTTCTATGTTACCCTCTCTTAAAGTGTGACTAATTTTAAATTCTCTAACATTATGAAGAAATCCCACCTCCCTTATAATGTTGTTTATGAACCATGTTTGCAAATGTCCTTTTTTAATAGCTTCTATAATCACTTTCGAATCACCTTCTAAATGAATTTTCTCCACCCCATCTTGCATCCCAATTTAATTGCTAACAAAGATGCTTGTGCTTTTGCCACATTATTTATCCCTGCCCCTATCTTTTGAGCTGTAATTGCCATCATCTCTCCTTTACTGTCTCTAGCAATGACCCCTACACCTAAGATTCCTGGATTCCCTTTCGAGGATCCATCAAAATTTATCTTGATTTAAATTGTGTCTGGAGGAGTCCACTTCACATCCTTGGGACAAGATTTCATTATACCTGATTGGGTGCCATCATTTCTATAATGGATTTTGATCCCCAACCATAGTTTGTGAAATGAACTATCCCAAGATGAAAACACAGTGTTAGCATTCAACTTAATGACCACTGAGCTTGTTACTTCTTCTATTGATGAATTGATCCTATGAAAAATACTCTCCATAGATTCTGAAGCATCCCGAAAAATTCTTCTATTTTTTTCTTTCCACAAATCCCATACAATTATTGAGGGGAAAAAAATCCATAATTTTTATAAATTTGATCTTGGAGGGTTAGATATGCACCATTTAAAAATATCCATTATAGAATTTGGCATAGGTCCAATGAAGTTTAATTTTGATCTAACCATCTCCCAGCACCTCTAGGTGAAATCACACTGGACTAAAAGGTGATCTACATCTTCCCTCTCTCGTTTACATATCGGGCACATTGTTGGTCCTACGAAACCATATTTCTTTGTTCATTCTCCTATCAGAATCCTCCTTTGAATAGAAATCCATGCAAATGATCCAGCTTTTTGTAGACAATCCCTATCCCAACACAGCTTATATGGCCATTCATTGTTTGTTTCCTCATTGATCAGTAATTTATATCCCAGTTTTTGTTGAATAGTTCTTGCTCTTAGCCACAAACCATATAATATTATTCTTTACTTTAGACAGATGTAAAGACCTTTATTCAAAAATATCTTTCATTGAGTTACAAATTTCATCACTAAGGCCCATGGTCGCAACCTCTTTCCATCTCCACTACTATCCCAAAGGACCAAAACATTATTCCATATAATCCCTAACCTTTACTCCCCATACATTTGTTGTGTTGTCAATAAGATCCCGTGAATTATATCTATCTGATAGAGCTGGTTTTCCATCCCAAGAATCATCCCAAAATGAAGCATCCCTTCCATCCCCAATTCGCCATGACAAGTGATCACATATAAATGGCCTGCATTCTAAAATAAAATTCCATATCACTGATCCTTTTGGGGGATTTTGGACTGTGAGAATCCTCTTGTCCTTCATTTAATCCAGATATTTTGCCTTAAGGATTCTCGCCCATAACTGAGAGGGCTTAGTATAAATTTCCCATACAATATTTTCCCATAAGGCTCTATTGATCAATTGCCACTTTCAGAGACCCGCACCCCCATTTTTGCGAGATTTGCAAATTGTGTCCCATGCCACAACTGGTAACTTGTCCTCCTCCTATACTCCATTCCAAAATAAATTTCTCATTCATTGTTCAACATATTTCAGCACCTTGATTGGAATTTTTAAGCAACTCATTGAAAAAATAGGAATGGCTGAGATGACCGATTGGAGCATCAAGATGTGCCCTGCATAATTGAGTCATTTTCCTTTCTAGCTATTCAATCTTTTTAGACAACTCTCAATAAGGTATTTCCACAAATTTTCCTCAAATGAACCTTCAAAAAGTGGGATTCTCAAATATTTGTTAGGAAGAATTCCAACCTTCATTCCCAAAATTCTATTCACAGGTTGTTGTATAGGTAATGAAGTGTTAAACAAGAAAATTTTAGGCTTCTCCCAATTGATAAATTGCCCTAAAACTTTGTTGTATGTGTCCAAGGTAGATATATTAATTTTGGCTTCACCTGCAGACGCTTCCCCCATGAGATATGTGTCATCAAAAAACCATAAATGAGTTACTTATTCCAATCCCCTTGCAACATTTAGCCCTCTCCATGACCCTCTTAAACCTTCATGTTTGATTGTTCGACCGACTTTAGTAAGAATAATAAAAAGAAAAGGGGAGAGAGGGTCACCTTGACAATTTCTAGTGGTGGTTTCAAAGAAGCCTTGGGGCTGCTATTTATTAAGATGGATTGGTGAGGTGTGGATATACAACTTAACACCCAATCACACCATAATTTATCAAACCCAAATCTCCGTAATACTTTCATCATGAAGCTCCTATTAACATTGTCATATGCATTTTTGATGTCAAGTTTAATCATCATACCAGCTTCTTTTCCCAGCTTAATAGAATGCATTGCTTCATGCACCACAATGATTCCTTCATATATAGATCTTCCTGGGGAAAACCCACTTTGTTCCTCTGATATAAGTGAAGCTAACACAAATTCCAGCCTATTTTCCATAACTTTTGCTATCACTTTATAGCCTGTATTACACAGGGCTATCAGCCTAAAGTCATCAAAGGATTCCTTCTTTCCTTTTTTGGGAATCAAGACTAAAAAGGTGTTGTTAAAGTATTTAAAGATGAAACCCCACTTTCTAGATTCCTCTACCACCACACACAATTCTTTACCAATTATATGCCAAGCTTTTTGAAAGAACAGAGTAGGGAAACCATCTTGATGTAGTCCAAGGTTGGAGGATCCAATAAAGGGCTGTCCAAACTTGTAGCCAACAACAAGAACACACAATGGATATCAATATCCACTTATATTATCTCAAATTTCCAATTACATGCAATATTTTGGGCTGTAAGGTCTTCCCGATTAGGGCCAATTACATCAATAGATTCAAAAAGATCTTGCAGGATCCAACCTTATCCATCTACCCTATAGCTAAGTGGAAGAAACTAGATCTAAAATTGTGCTCGTAAGCCACCAAGAAATCTACAATCTCTGTCTACCCACTTACAACTAACTGCAATAACTTACAATCTTTCAGCTTATTAGCTTACTCTGCTATCATCTATCTATCTTCCATAATTTTTTTTGTCTCTCCCTAAAACATCAACCTAGACTCTCTTTTATACACACTCGCCACAAGTCAGCTTGTAAACAATAATTAAATGAACCCGCCAGCCATACACTCTATAATGAACAAATATTAAATGCACCAGTTGGCTGCAAATAATAACAAAATACATAGGAGAGCATATCCACCCAGATTTAGGTCCACACAAGATCCAATGCCACAAATCTACATGCCTCATAAATCAGCACGATCCCAATGACCCCCTCAAATCATGGATACAATCTCCAATGTTTGCCCAATCCATAAACACAAGTCGGTGAACCCCAACAACCAGTCGGTAAACAATCACATCGAGAACCAGACCACTCAGTGAAAGACACAACTGAGCAGAACTCCACCGAACAGACACCACTGAGTAATATGCTAGCAAGAAAGACACCACTGAGCTACACACACAGAGCAACTACCACCGAGCAGTGTACCCCAATTAGAATATCATAGCGACACCGAGAACCACCGAGTCCAGTCACCAAGTCCAACAGTGAAGAAATACATCTTCCAACTAAGAACTACCACCAAAGTGACCGATCACCTCAGGTCTCCAACCAAGTTAACTACTAAAACATAAATCAAACCAAAACATGTTTTTGGTGACACAGGATTTCCAACTACCCCAGGATTATTTTGCATCAGACACCCCAGGTGTGAAAAGATGTTCTTAGAAGATGGATGAACATCTGTTCAGATGCAGCACATAGATCCCAAACTGGTTCTTGATATACATATCTTCTGAGTCCTTAACTGACATACTCTTCCCTTGGTTCTTCTTCTGCTTCCTTTTACCACTAGTACTTTTTGATTTATCTTCATATCTCTGCATACTCATGTCTGCACCAACCTCTGCAACCATTTCAGATCTGCTACCAATGCTCAAGTTCCTCTTACCGAGCTCTACATCCTTCAAAGGAATCTAAATAGACTTCTTCCCATCCTTTAGTATAGTAAAGGAATTTCTTTTACAGTCATGAATAGACTCTCTATCATACTACCAAGGTCTACTGAGTAAAATATGACAAGAACTCATCTCCACAATGTTACAAAATACTTCATTTATATAGGTACCAATGTAAAAACTCACCATGCACTGCTCCTTCACCTCTACTACATGACTAGCTTGTAACCAACTTATCCTATAAGGACAAGGATGCCTCAACCTTTTCAAACCAAGTTTTTGAACCATCTCCTCAGTAACTAGGTTATTAGTACTTCCTCCATCAAAAACCACCTTACAACATTTACCACCAGATTTGCACACAATCCTGAACAAATTATTCCTCTAACAAGAATCATCTTGCTTTGAGGGCAACAAATTTCTCCTAAGCAAAAGATTCATACCCTCCACCTCAGGTTCATTCTCGGCAACTTCATTCACCACAACATTTCGGTGACTACCAACCTTTTTATATGCATGGGGACATTCAAATGATTGATGTCCTTCTTCTCCATAGTTGTAACAAGTACCTATGAATACATCTCTACTTGTCTTTCTCCTCAGTTCCAAAGGTTTTGGTTCATCTTCAACCCTCGATTTATCTTTTACCGACTGCTCTTGCTTCTCTTTCCCTCAGGAATTACCATAATGTCTTCTTTTCAACCTATCTTCTACCTTCAGTGCATACTAATAAGCATCTTCTACCGAGTTAATCTTCAACATACCAATCTCATCCTAGATATTGAATTTCAAACCATTAACATACCTTGCCACCTTTTCTTTAGAAATTTCTCTATTCCTAAACCAAATAGCCAACTTGTAGAACTCCTCAGTATAATATTCCACAGTCATCTCCTTTTGTTTCAGATTCTGCAACTTCTTAAATAACTCAAGTTCATAGTCAACAGGAATGAACTTAGCTTTTAGCTTTGTCACCATCAACCTCCATCGATTGATCTTCATCTCACCTTCTTCTTCTCGGTCACTGTGCAACTCTTTCACCATAAAGAAGCATGCCCTTTCAACTTAGTTTGTGCCAACCTCACTCTAAGAGGATCTTCAATGTCTTTCAGCTCAAAGTAGTCTTCTAATTCACCGATACAATCAATCAGATCCTTGGGTCTCAATGTACTTGGAAAATTGGAAACTTCCATTTGGTAGTTTGTACTCAACTGAGCTCTAGATCTCTACAACCGATCATATATGTCTCCTCTAGATCTTTCTACCTGATCTGCTCTATCATCTCCACTAGATCCAACAACTTTAAAATCTTCAGCAGCTTCATAACCATCATCCATTCTCAGAATTATATGTAATCCAACATTTATGATACCTTCTATGATTTCATTCTTCATCACCACCATCTTAGATCTGAATCTTTCTATTATCCTCACTTCTACCTCCTCAAAAAGATTTGCAATCACCCTAGGGTTCAATATTCTCGGAGGCATCTCTCCAGATCTTCAAAAACCAAACCCTAAGCTCCACAAGAAATGAACCAATAACTTTGATACCACTTGATGCAGTCCAAGGTCAGAGGATCCAATAAAGGACTGTCCAAACTTGCATCCAAAATAAGAACACACAGGGGACATAACGCAACACAAGATATATCAATATCCACTTATATTATCTCAAATTTCCAATTACATGCAACAAGTTGGGCTGTAAGGCCTTCCCGGTTAGGGCCAATTACATCATCAGATTCAACAAGATCTTGTAGGATCCAACCTTATCCATCTACCCTATAGCTAAGTGGAAGAAATTAGATCTGAAATTGTGCTCGCAAGCCACCAAGAAATCAACAATCTCTGTCTACCCACTTACAACTACCTGTAATAACTTACAATCTTTTAGCTTATTATCTTACTCTTCTATCATCTATCTATCTTCCATCATTTTTTTTGTCTCTCCCTAAAACATCAACCTAAACTCTCTTTTATACACACTTGCCACAAGTTGGCTTGTAAATAATAATTAAATGACCCAGTCGGTCATACACTCTATAATGAACATATATTAAATGCACCAGTCGGCTGCAAATAATAACAAAATACATAGGAGAACATATCCACCCAGATTTAGGTCCACACAAGATCCAATGCCACAAATTTGCATTCCTCAGAACTCAGCAAGATTCCAATGACCCCCTCAAATCACAGATGCAATCTCCAATGTCCACCCAATCCATAAACACAACTCGGTGAACCCCAACAACCAGTCGATAAATAATCACACTGAGAACCATACCACTCGGTGAAAGACACAACTGAGCAAAACTCAACCAAACAGACACCATAGAGTAATATGCTACTGAGCAAGACACCACCGAACTGCACACACCAAGAAACTACCATCGAGAAGTGTATCTTGAGTAGAATATCACAGCAACACCGAGCACCACCGAGTCCAACATTGAAGCAATACATCTTCCAACTGAGAACTACCACCAAAGTGGCTGAGCACCTCAGGTCTCCAACCAAGTTAACTAATAAAATAGAAATCAAACCAAAACATGTTTTTGGTGACATAGGATTGCCAACTACCCATGGATGCTCCTGCATCACATTAGGTTCGGGTGCTTTGTCACTACCTAAGCTAAAGAGGGCCTTTTTTTTTTACTTCATCTTCATTAATAATTCACAACAACATGCAATTCTATTCCTTTGTGATAATCTGTGGAATTACCTCCGAAAGGATGCCATCATCATTTGCCTCCCTCATGTCCTTTGCAAAAATTGATGAGAAGTGATTTTTACTGCTGCCCAATTAATTTGGTTTTGTTCAGTCAAGATATTCCCCTAATTATCCTTAATAGAGAAAATCTTATTCATAGAGTATCTACCTTTGACTGAGTTGTGGAAGAATTTATTGTTTTTGTCCCCTTCCTTTAACCATAATTCTCTTGATTTTTGTCTCCAAAAGATCTCCTCCCAACTTAATACCTCATTGTATTTCTTCTTTAACTCCAGTTCTTGATTCTAGATACTATTATCCATTCCTCCTTGGGCAGTAATCTCATTTAAAATAGCCAATTCAGCCTTGATATTAAATTTTTCCACAAAATATTCTTAAACACTTCTCTGTTCCAAACTTTTCAATTCTCTTTTAAGTATTGCAGTTTTAAAAAAAAGAGAAAAGCATAATTACCAGAGCGTCTAGGAGAAGAATTCCACCAAGCTTCAATCAAATCCATAAAGCTGATTTCATGCAACCACATTTTTTCAAACCTGAAAGGAGCTCTTTCAAGAGCTGCATCTTCAAGAATCCTTAAACAGATTGTAAAATGGTCTGACCCTGTTACTGGTAGTATTTCAGCTTTACATAACCACTTAGTATCCTCCCATGCTCCCCCAAGAAGGAACCTATCTAGCTTTTCAGCAATATTTGTAAACCCTATAGGTCTATTTGTCCATGTGAAGGCTCCATTTTTAAAACTTACATCTTGTAATTCATTAGTAGAGACGAAGTCTACAAAATATTTTTGGCTTTGACGAATCCACCCTTTTCCACCCAATTTTTCCACTAGGGAAAGAATGGATTTGAAATCTCCCCCAAGCAAAAAAAATATTGTCCTTAATCCTATTAATAATTCCTGTGAGGGTAGCCCATAATTTTTGTTTCAGAGCTTGATTGCACGATCCATATATATTGAGAGCAAAGAAACTTACATTCAACTGAAAGGAGAGAACTTTCACTAATTACCAATTGCTGCCCTCTTCAACCAAGATAACATTCATCCCTGCATCCATCCATAAAATACCTAACCCTCCTGAAGCTCATGTCTCTTCATTGTAGAGGTTGCCCCACGTTCCAAATTTCCTTGCAAACTGTAACAAACCTTCCCCACTTAACTTTGTTTCTTGTAGAAAAAATAAATCTAATTGGGCTTGGTCAAAACATCACTTGACCAAGCGCCTTTTTTTAGAGGCATTGTAGCCTCTAACATTCCATGATAGGAGTTTCATGGATTTTAGGAAGAGGGATAGCCTCTTCCCCATCTCAGCAGTTCTGACGAGTCAAGTTGGCACGCTTCAGCTAATAGCTGGCTTCCAAAAAATATTTACATGCTTCCACAAAAACTACTTCATACATGTCAGTTACATAGGTTGGCCAAGATATAACAAAGGTTAATGCTAACTTGAATTCACACTTTACACACAATGCTTAGTCTTATCCCAAAACCATAGAAACAAAAACATCTAATTGATGAAATGTAGATACTCTGATAAAGTGTTTTATTCTGAAGGAACAGAGCAACTAGTAGACCAAATGTTTGTTAAAGTGTGTGCTTAGGTGAACAGGTACCAGATATCATCTCGACCTGAGCTGGAGGTTTGAGTGTGTCTTATCCCCAGTAGTGGCACAAGAGATAGTTTCATCGGTCATTCATGATTTAGCTAATATAATCCCTATATGGATGATGTATTCATAACTGATATATTGCGCCTCCAGTATGTGTGGGTAAATATGAAATTCATTTACATAATGTGTTAGACTAATATATGTGTCTAACCATTTAGAGTTCCTGCAATTTTTGTAGTTGAGTTATAGATTAATGTTGATTTTATTATTTTGGGAGTTAATTGTATTTATCAGCTAATTTGTTGTAGTTGAATTCCATTTAATTATAATTGATTTAATTATTTCAGAGGAAATTTTGGGAAGTCTATAGTTTTAAGTTAATTAATTTAAATGATTTTATTTTAGTCCTTTTGGGGCTTTTGGCAAAAAATGACTTTATATTGGGGAAAAAGATTCGTTTCCTCACTTTTGGGTTTTGGAGGAATGAGATTTTCTCTAATTTTCATTAGAGAAAAATTATCATTTGCTTGTTGTGATCGACCTTCTCATCATATCTTTGTGGGTAGTGGGTTGTTGGATTTGTGTCGTGATTTCTCCCACTTGTCTTATGTCATTTTCATTTTCATAGAGAATTTATTTTCTTCCATTTGTTTTTGTGTTTTCATCTTTGGGTGAGGTAGGGAATCTTCTATCTTTGATTTTTCTTTGTCTTTCAATTTGAAATAATTTACTTTATTTCCATGGGTTGAGAATTAGTATTCCCCCACAATCTCGTTGCTTTTTGTTGTCTGTTTTTTCAAAATATTTTCAGATTGTAATGTTGAAACTCATCAAGATTAATAAAGAAACACTGTTCCTTCTTAGATTGGCTTGGTATTCTTCATTGTTTTTGAATGTTTGGATACTTTTTGTGTTTTTCTTTGGAGTAACCTCTAAATGTATCAAATTTATGCAATAATAAGGATTAGAATTTCATGTGAGTGTTGTTTTTAAGTTGTGTTATGTTGATGAAATTAGTTTGAAGTTGTGAAATCTATGTTTCCTTCTTAACAAATACTGAATCAAAGGGCCTTCTTATGCAAACACTTGTGTATTTCATGTTAGTTTGAGTTGAGAATCTACAAAGTTTCATCCATTTGGTCTTGTTGTGAGTTTAGGATAGTAAATAGGATTATTAATTTTTGTGCATCGCATATTAGTATAGTTTCATTTTAAACAAATGCTCCTACTCTTTTCCCAGTCAAATTAGTTAAATTTAGGTGATCATAAGGAACCAGCTCACTCTAGAGGTCTACTCTCACCATAGGACACCCACAACCTGAGAGTAGTCCCATGTTGCATAGGATTGCTGAGATTTCAGCTTGGCATTAAGTGTAATCCTTCGCGACAACAATCAATTTGGACTTCTACGATCATTTCATGTTTTGTAAAGTTGAAATATATGGTTTCTCCGGTGTACTTATGGTGGTCATTTTTTTGTATGTGCCCAAAACAAAAATCTTATTGGACGAATGTGTTTTCTTATTGGGTATCTTAGAGAAAATGTGTTTTCTTCTTTTCGTATTATTTGAGTTTGAACTTTTAGTCATTTTTGAAGGATTGTCCATGGTGATGTCCTTCGGGACTGCATTTTAGTCCATGAGAATTTCTTGGTTTTTTGTCTGATATGGGAATCTAGAATTAATCCTATGATTATGGCCAATAAGTGGTTTTTGTTTATTGATATAAGATTCACCTTGGAATTTGTGCTCCTGGGAAAGAGGCCAGTTGAGTGTGCCTACTACATGGGCAATTTGTCATTTTCTTCCTTTTTGGTCTTTTATTGATGTTTGATTGTTATCACATCTTGTTTTATAATGTTGATGATTAAGACCACATCACAAGCACAATTGAGTGTGTCTTATCAGGATCCTAAGGGACCACTTCTCTTGGTTGAGGCCAATGCAACTTGACTTGTATCCTTTAGTTTTATACTTGGAGTAATGGATCTTGTTGATGATGAACTTGTCTCTTCATTAGCGACCATTGATGATGGTCCAGTCTAATCTTGTGAGGTTCATGGACATGGTTTGTACTCACATGTGTTGGCTTGAATGTGAATGCCCATTATTACTAGTGTTGGGGCTGTCATGGAACTCTTGGAGGTTCTTAAGTCTTTCGCGTTTCCATGATCATGTGATGATCACAATTTTTCTTCTTATTTTCTTATGTAATGTTATTCTTGTGATGCATTGATGTTCATGATGTTATTCTATGTTTTAAAAAATATTAGTGCATATTTAATGCTACGTTCCAACGGTTCATTGGTAGGGCATTACACCACTCTACATTCTTATCCTAATTGAAGATAGACAAACCCACAACATCTCATTAATGAGAGACATAAGATTTCCAAATTACTTAAATACATATACACACATACAAGTTTCACTTTCATTTATGAATATGATTAATATTCTAATATTTAAAAATGTTCATCAAATATAATTTATTAATATAAATTAATAAATATATGTAATTTAAATTTAAGTATTGCAAGGTTGACTTGATTTGTGTTTATTTGATTTAATGCATAGAACTAATATGTGTTGTGGAGGATCGCTCACTTTTGATTGTCAAGGCATTGTATAAGGATACCATTTAGAAGATTGTTGACTTCATTGGAGTAATTATGCCATTATCTAATTATTTAATAAATTAGTTCCTTGAATTACTTTATTCTTTTAAAACTAAACTTAGCTTTTTTTTTCTTTCATTAAATTAGGATAATAATAGCTTAAGTTGTCTCATTTATTATTATTGTAACACTTGGCACTAGCTAAAATAATCCTCTTTTAGGGTTTTCATCTAATGTTTCATTCATCCTTTCATAAGGATTCATTCATTTATTTGTAACATATTCTTATGTGCAATCAATAAAACATTTTCAAGTTGTTGAGCATATTATTTTTCTTAATCTCTTTTTTGTGATAGGTGGTGTGTTTGTAGATGATTCTTGGCTTGTGAGGTTAGATTATCAACTTCCACATGGTATCAATAGATCTTCTATTTTTTCATATTATTGAGGGATGCAACCATGAGATGACTTTTTGTGCACTTAGGGCCCAAAATAGAGGTTATCATCGCATTTGCATCATCCCAAAATATAAAGATCAATTGCCATTTGATCAAATTTTAAGCAATTGAAGTTTTAGGTGTTTACTGTTGAAGACACAAAAATCAAGGCAAGATCAAGAAACCAACAAAAAATGGAGCACTTTGGGCTAAAATAAACATCACCATTCACAACATCCCAAAATCTATAAATTGATTGTTTTTTCATCAAAATTTGAGTAGTTGATATTTTGTGTTTTTTTTTCCTTGATTGCATGTGTTTCAAGGCAAGATCTAGAGGTCGACAAACTTTTGGGCACTTTCGAAAGAAATAGACATTTTGATTGCATCTATAACATCTAAAAACCTTAAGATCACTTGTCATTTTGTCAAAATCAAACACTTCAAATGTTTTTGGGGTGCTCAAGCCTAACAATGTTGATGTCATTATTGACATCAAAATCCTTGTCAAAAACCACATCAATACCCATGTTAATGCCACATTAGATGTGTTGAATAACCAGAATACTCGGGTAGGGGGAGGGGGCAGTATTCTCTTAAGCCTTTAAAATCATTTCACATAACACTTTGCATATTCACCTTAATGTGCATGTAATAGGAATAAATGCGCAATCAAATAAATAGTTGATCTAGAGACACCATTCAAAGAAACATACACAAGAGAACACTATATTTTTATCATGGAAACTCCGTTAATGGAAAATTTATGGAGAGGGTTAACTCTCAATATAATATATTACAAAATGCTCATTGCAAGACTTACTGCTCAAAAGATGAAGGATCACTACCCAAAAATAAAATAAGTAGACAAAATAAATTATTATAAGCGCATCTAACATATGCATAAATTTAGTTCCTTTGAGGCTCAGTAAATAAACTTCACACACTTCATTAGCTCTTATATAATTTACATTTGATTCAATCACATATCATTGCATTCACATTTTCTATATCTCATTCACCCTCACTCTACTCACCAAAGGATTATACCAAATATATATGTCAATCCAATCATACTTTAAGTTGGCCAAACACGGTCCAGCTAATAATTAGCTTCCAAAAATCATTTACATGCTTCTACCAAAAATACTTCATACACTTCACTTACATAGGTCAGACAAGATATTAAAAAGAATAATTCCAATTGGAATTCACAAGTTACACACAATGCTTAGTCTTATCACAAAATTGTAGAACCAAAAACATCCAACTAACGAAATGTTAATACTCTGATAAATTGTTCTCTTCCAAAGGAACAAGGTAACTAGAAAGTCAAACTTTCAAACTAAGTATCTCTCTATCTAAAGATCCAAAATACATACAAACTTAAATATATAAGCATCAGGTATTTAGAAACATACTATATGAATCATGGATACATATCTCTATTCATAGAGCAATGCAAATCAAAACATGTCGATCAGAAACATTGAATTTTTGGAGCAATAACAACATAAGTCAATAGAAGTATATTTATTTAAATGAAAATCAATATAGAATATACACAACATTCTCCTTCAACAAAATCATCAATGAAAAAATTCCAACAATCTCCACTTTTTTCATTGATGACAACATGTCAAAAACTTACTCTCTTCAAAATGCTTCTCCAAAAATATTGCTCTTTAACAAAGATATCAAAAATTGTCAAAATTATCTTACTACTATCTTACTTCACCATAATTATTCTCCTTTGTTACTAATCTCCCCTTAAGACAATACTACACTACTCTCTCCCTTTGGCATCAAGGATAAAGGGTATAAAAAATATATACCATTATATAGCTCCCTCTAATAACAATAATGCAAAAATTTTAGTTATCTTTTCAAGGGAATATATCCTTGTATTTTTCTTTGAATTCTGGGAGGAAGGAGTTATAGGAACTGATAGCAGATAGCAGCATTTTGTCCTGATGATTCCACTACACAAGTAAGTCAATAGTACAAATCATTTCATTTTTCATAATCAATCTCAACTCATCTTTCTATGCATCTTCCAGTAGATTGGAAAATTTATTCATTCTTGCTTCATCTATTTCTTTGACTTTCTATAATATTCTAACAAAATTATCTCAATATTTATGCATCATAATCTATTTTGACTGTGACGAGTTAATCCTCTTCCTTTCTACAACATCTTTATCTTTGAAAATATCAAATGATTGATATAGTTTGTTCAACTCAAACTCAATAGAGTCAATCTCCACATTGCATTTTTTTATGGCAACAGACCACTTGAGACAATACTTGTAAGTTCTAGAAACTGCACCAACACATTTCCTCATATCCTTTATACATTCAGTCAATTTCTTCTATGTAGCAAAACACATTTTTCTCATAGCTCTCTACAATATTACTTCTAGATCATCTTCTTATTTTTTTCCGATCTTCATGGTTAAGTGTTCATTTACCTATTCAAAGAGAACATTTGGGAGTAGTCCTTCAATTTACCTATTCTAGAGCAAGTAAATAAACAATGATTATTTAATTCTTTCCTTGTCATACGATGGTTGTGATGATCATACATCTCCTACTTTCTTTCTTCCATCAATTTTGTCAAGCATTTTAAGCACTTTATCAATTTAAAAGGGGTCTTCACTAGAAGAACCAGAGGGTTCCTTAGGATTTTCTTCTTCAGCAACTATTTTCTTCTACTTTACATCAACTTCAACAAGTTCAACTTCATCAATGCTAATGATTTTAGTCTTTTCCTTTTTTTATCTGACTTCTTCTTATTTGATGCCAGAGGGGATTCCTTAATAGATTTTTTTGAGTCTTTTCCTTCAAGAGAAACATGTCTAATATTATCTAATTTGGTGAGTCCTTGATAGTTACCAAACTTATCTTCTATAAGATCCACTTGAGATTTAAGAAGTTTATTTTCATACATCATACATTCTTCTGCACTAATATCATATCCAAACTCTATTAGTTTAAACTTTTGGGGGAAAACTACTTCCATGAAATAGTGATCTATATCAACCAAAAATGTAATGTTGTCGCTATACATCTTAACATAGTTTTTTGGGATCCTAAACCTTGAAATCAAGTTCTTACGTAGTTCAACAAAATATTATTTGAATGCATTGTCCTTGTCATTTAAACCATCCATGTTTCCATTACTTTATTTTCCTATAAGTAATTTCTCATCCCATAGAACATTCTCCTTCATTGGTAATAAATTTAGAAAGTAAAACACCAAGTATACAAGAAATAATCTAAAACAAAAATCATATCCCTCATTCTTTGTTAACATGAGATTGTTTAAAACTTGATGTCTCAATAATTCACATGAATCATAGTCTTTTCCTTCCTTAACCATCTAATGGGAAACATTTCTAGCAATAGTAGATGTAGAACCTTCTTTATTTTGAAAATAAATCTTATAGGTAATACCCAGAGCATCATGCCTTACTAAGGGGTTGGTTATGGTGTTAATCCTTAGAGCTCTCGAATCTCCAAATACTTCTTTCAATACTTCAATTTCTTTATTTCTTACTAACTTCATCGCAAGTACTAATCCAACCAAAAAAAGACCAATAACATCCTTTAGTGCTTCCTTTGTAATTTGGTATGATCTGTCAAGCCAAATGCAGTCATCATGAATTATATTTAATATAATTTTGATAAATTCCTCATCAAATATCATTGGGAATTCACTCTAAACATTCAAACCCTTGTCTCCTAAATTGATAATCAACTGTAAATTTTCTCTAGAGAAGGAACCTTACAAAGTTATTTATCATTGCATTATCATATTTGTCAATCTATATATAAATTTTTTTTAGATAGATTTAAGACATACTACCCTAGCTGGTAGTAATGAAAATGTGCCAACTGATACATCTCTTATTAGTTCTTTCATAAAATTATTGTATTTGGGTTATGGTTCATCTTCACAATCAACAAGCTTACTGGTAACCATGAAAAATGGAAAAAAATGCAAATAACTTATCACAATTGACAATAATTCTTGCTAGAAAACCTCTTTCTACTCAATTTTACCAAGTCATTGATATCAAAATGAGCATAAAAAAATTGCTATAGAATATGATGGACAAGGGACAACATTCATCCAAACTCTGGCAACAGGTTCTAGCGAAGGTTCGAGATAAGAAGAGTTCTTGGAAAGGTAAATGGCTCACTAAGCCAGGGAGGACCATTATGATTAAAGCAGTCCTTTCAGCTATCCCTACCTATCATATGTCTATTTTACCCC
>MU227968.1:1332267-1344039 GCA_018584345.1 Thuja plicata | reverse complement strand
GGAGGCGGGGGCTGGTGGCGGGGGCCGGCGGGAGGCGCGCAGGCTGGTGGCGGTGGAGCCCCAGCGGAGCGTGGGTGGCACCTTTGGAAAACCCACTGCGTGCGCCAAAAACCATATAAAAGAATGGTTTTTTTAATTTTTTTTAAATTTTTTTGCCTTGGTTTCGGTGTCGTACGGCACAAGAACCAAATTTTTTTTGCCTCCAGAGTCTAGATGTCCAAAATGGAAAAGTTTTATATGTATTCTAGGGTTTTTGGGTGCTCTGAGCTCAATGGAGATGTCCGTTTGAGCTCAAAGTGACCAGAAACAAAACCCAAAATAAAAAATACATAAAAAACCTCTAAAACCCTTGGAAACCTTCTGCTTCTGGCATGCTTCAACGAAACTCGAACAATGAACAACAGGAGAGCTCTGATACCATGTTAGATTTGACAAACGCAAATCAACCCAAGATCACCTGCATGCAAAGACTGTTACAGAGAAGGAAGCAAAGACAGAAGAGAAGAATACAGCTATGGCGACCAAAAAGCCAGAGACATCAAATTCATGTTGAAAGAAAAACTTCTATATTATCAACAATAGAATTACAATACGATGTGAAAACTCTGTAAAGAAAACTAAGAGGTGAATCCTTATAAAAGGAATCACAAAACCCTAAAAGGGAAACCATAAGGTTAGCTGAAGTAAACTAGAGTGAATAGGTAAGTTACTAATTAAATCATTATGATCTAATTTAGTAACCCGATAGACTATTACTCTAACACTTCTTACATTGCAGGGCATCACAGGTTAGAAGGCTTCACATGAAAAAGGCAAGAAATAGAAACACAAGGATTCTAAGTCACATAATCAATCCAAGAACACACAATCACATTATTCTTCACATTCTAAGAGGTATTTATCAAATAATGATAAGCCAAAGTATTCATATTGCACTAAGATAGGAGATGATGAGCATCATTTTTTTGCAAAGAATATTGATGAGAAACAACAAATTCTCCCAAAGTATAATATTGAGTCATCTTCATCTAGTTCTTCTTCTTCTAGCACTACGTGACTTGCAAATTTTGGGTCTGCTTCTATTCCATATGGTGAAGACAAAAGAAGGGCCATGCTCTCTTTGCATCCACACATCTTTAGTATAGTAGGTAGATTCTTGATTGAGAAGCCTCTCATCATATGGCTTCATCTATGGGCATGTTCTCTTCATGAGAGCCTTGCACTTCTTGATGGGTGATAATACTTATATGAGTGTTACTAAGAGGGGTTATATAGAGCTTGATGATGAAACATTTAATGATGTCCTATGTGTCCCTTATTTAACATCTAATCTCCTTTCCATATATCTGGTTGTTCATTTAGGATAGGGTAAGATAGTAGAGTTCACACCATATTTAGTTCTTATTAGAGACTTGCACAATCAAGAGATTATTACAATTGACAATGTTGATCATGAATATTAATTGTATGAGTTGTCTCATTTTCGTCACATTGATCATGTAGTTCTATTGACTAGTTGGGTACCGCTCATGCATATAGAGTGAATTAGGTATTTGATGAGAGGTTTGGTCACTTGAACCTATGTGTGCTTTAGTCATCCACCATCATTCCTAAAGAGTTCTTATATCTAATTGTGAATAAAATCTATTCAAATTCAAGGATAATCTATATACATGAGAAAACCCTTTTGGATATGGGACACATTTAGTTGTCAACCAAAGGTTTCAAACTTGAAAAATGAAAGGAAACGAAGTGTGCAGAAAATAGTTCCCTACGGTAAAATCCTGAGAAGTCGATCGTGCAAATTTAGATTTAACCCTTATCAATTACAGAATGATAATACAATAACATGCATACATAGAAAAATGAGAATGACGCAATGATTCACCCTAGGGAAAACCTTTCGGTAAAAAAACCCCAGCACTCCAAAACTTGCACAATGTATTAATCAAAACTATTGCTGTTTACAATACACTTGCAATGCAATTTCTTTCAGGAGATAATCGACACTTGAAGACAAATCCGGCAGCATAACAATATTCCAACAATACGCTAACTTCACTCTGTGATTTACAACACTAAAAAATGCTTATATCATGCACTTCCCTTTTTAGGGAAACTTCCAAAGATAACCGTATTAGGGTTTACCATTCTCCAGAAAGCATTGCAGAAGAGTGTACAGTACTCAACATGATCAGTTGCCACATGTCTTGCATGTCTTCACCCATCATCGAATCTTTCACAATTATCTCTTACAAATCTTAATGACCGTCATAGGAATCCGTCATAATCATTTCAGTCATGATTATTTTTCACATTGTCCAAAGTGCTAACATTTGGCAAATAAAATCTACCACAGAATGGGATGCCTAGATCCACCTAGACCAAGTTTGATCATCCTTGTCATCTTCCAAGTGGAGTGAAAACACAACATGTCCACTTAACTAAATGACATAACGAATATCAACCTTAAAAACATTATTTGCAAACAATTAATTAGAAAACAAATAATATCAAATGTAAGGAAATATATAAGGTTGAGACACCTTAATCCTAACACTCTCCCACTTGTCAAACACCTTGTAAGAGCCACAGGAAATAACATGATTTAACCGCTATAGGTTGAGAGGCCCATAGAATCCAAACA
Organism: Thuja plicata; assembly: GCA_018584345.1. Taxonomy (NCBI): domain Eukaryota; kingdom Viridiplantae; phylum Streptophyta; class Pinopsida; order Cupressales; family Cupressaceae; genus Thuja; species Thuja plicata. The sequence continues at coordinate 1,341,392 of MU227968.1, read as the reverse complement.
CCATCTGAACTTCTCTGTGCCCATAGGTTTTGTCAATGCATCCACAACATTCTTTAATGTATCTACCTTCTTCAAACTTACCTTTCCATCCTCTACCATATCTCTCACAAAGTGAAACCGCACATCAATGTGCTTGGTTCTTGCATGGAAAGTTGGATTCTTCACAAGGCAAATAGCACTCTGACTATCACAACAAATTGCAATCTATCCTCCATCAACACTAAAATCTAAACACAGTCTCTTAAGACAAATGGATTCCTTACAAGCATGAGTAGCTTCCATGTACTCTACTTCTGTTGTGGACAAAGTGACCACAGGTTGTCTCTTACTCATCCAACTGAAGGCTCCACTAAACATAGTGTACACATAGGCACTAGTGGATCTCCTGCTGTTAATGTCACTTGCCCAATCTGAATCCACAAACCCATGAATACAAACTGAATGCAGAGCTCTAGAAGAGTTTCCATGATAGCATATGGAATACTCTGATGTACCCTTCAAATATCTGAACACTCTCTTAACTGCATCCCAATGTACTCATCCAGGTTTAGCCATAAACTGACTTAAGAGTCCCACTGCTTGGGCAATGTCTGGTCTTGTACAGACCATAACATACATAAGGCTGCCAACTGCACTCGCATAAGGTACTTTTCTCATGTCCTCCACCTCACTAGGAGATTTTGGACAATCATCCATAGATAACTTTGTTCCCATAGAAACATGAACACACAATGGTCTGCAATTTGCCATGCTAAACCTGCCCAACACAGACTTCACATACTTACTCTGACTCAACCATAGTTTTCTGTTAGATCTATCTCTGCTGATTTCCATTCCCAAAATATACCTGGCTGCCCCTAGATCTTTCATCTCAAACTGTGTTGACAACTGAGACTTCAAATCAAAAATCATACCCATACCCTTCCCAATCAACAACATATCATCAATATATAATGCAATAATAAGAAGGCAATCATTGTCAACTTTGAAATAAACACAATGATCTGATTTTGATCTCAGAAAACCAATCGACAACACAAAGGCATCAAATTTAAGGTAGCACATCCTAGGAGATTTTTTCAAACCATACAGAGACTTCTTTAATCTGCAAACCAAAGACTCTTTAACTTTTTGAATATAGTGCTCAGGCTGTGACATATAGATCTCTTCCTCCAAATCACCATGAAAGAAAGTTGTCTTCACATCCATCTGTTCTACCTCTAAATCATACGATGCTACTAGAGATAACATAAATCTAATGGATGTAAGCTTTTCAACAAGAGAGAATATTTCACCATAATCAATTCCCTCCACCTATGAATACCCCTTTGCAACCAATCTAGCCTTGTACCTCTCAACACTTCCATTTGCACAGAATTTCTTCTTAAACATCCATTTGCTTCCAACAGGTTTCCATCCTTTAGGCAAAGGTACCAGGTCCCAAGTTTTATTCTTCTCCAATGAAGCCATCTCATCATCCATGGCCTCAATCTAGGAACCTGCATCTTCTATACCTATAGCCTCTTTCACAGATCTAGGCTCATCAGTGTTTCTAATCAAGGCATAAGCACAATTGGAATCTAACATAGAAAATCCAAACCTCTCTAGTTGCTTTCTTTCTCTCGTGGATCTCCTCAAGGGCTAAGGTTGAGGTTGTTCTACCTCTTCTTCTAAATTTTCAGAGCTTCTAGAGCTCTCCTCATCATCAGATCCATCATGGTCTCTTTGTTCAGTCTTCTCAGGGGTAGGAGGCAACTGAACAACATCTTCTTTCATTTATTTTTCATCTAGCTGTAGCACAATAGGAGAAGGTGTTAGCTCACTAAAAATAACATTTCTGCTAAAAAACACCTTACCAATTATAGTATCCCAAATCTTGTATCCTTTCACACCAACACTATAGTCAATGAAGATACCCGTCATCGAATCTTTCACAATTAGCTCTTACAAATATTAATGACCGTCATAGGAATCTGTCATAACCATTTCAGTCATGATTACCTTACACATTGTCCAAAGTGCCAACATTTGGCAAATGACCTCTACCATAGAATGGGACGCCTAGATCCACCTAGACCAAGTTTGATCATCCTTGTCATCTTCCAAGTGGAGTGAAAACACATGTCCACTCAACTAAATGACAGAACATATATCAACCTTAAATAAATTATTTGCAAACAATTAATTAGAAAATAAATAATATCAAATGTAAGGAAATATACAAGGTTGAGACACCTTATTCCTAACAAAAAAGACCAATATAGTATATGCAATGTGTTATTACTTAGATTGTCTCCTATCTGCTGGAAATGAAATTCTAGAAAAATAACTATTTACCACTTCAACAAAATTATAATCAACTTTTCAACAATATCTACTACTATGAAAAGAGCCAAGCAATTTTCATTCTAATGAAGTAATAAATAACAACTAAAGGAACTGACAATGAATATGTTGAAAATAAGTTGAATTCATTACACTACCAATTCATTGATATTGTTCAATGCTATAGGAACATTATGCAATTAAACTATATTATTTAGTTAATTCTAGATACATCTAAAAATGGCTTGAGAAATTAATTAAATATTAATTATTTAATTAATGTCAATTCTTCTATCACTAAACAAATTATTTAATTTATTTATACGGTTCATGTCTAGGTTATTATTCTAAGTCCCAATTCTTCTAAAGTCTCCACTAATTAAATAATTCTAAATTGTTTAATCAAAGAAAAAGTTAATTCTTCTAAATCCATGACATCCTCCACCTCACTTGCCACTTCACTCACATGTGGTGAAGAAAATTAAATTTGTTATATTTAATTATGTATTTTTCCCGAACCTTATTCCCTAGTAATAAGAAGGGAATTAAATAGTTGTCACCACATTCCCTATTCATTATCCATATTCTCTATTCTTGAGGCTTTGATCTCTACACCTCGTAAAATATGACTAAGGAGACACATCTCATGAGACCTATCTTTTCTCTCACATTCCAACAACTTGGAATGGTTCTTCCACCTTCTTGTCCTGGTCATGGAGAGACTTGTGACATGTTTCTTCTTATTCCACATTTCCCTCCACCTTGTAAATGTAGGAGGAGCATATTCCTTACTTTTATCTCTCAATCTGACTATCCTCCTTACTTCTTCTCATAATCCAACCAACTTCATCTCAACCATTCATTCCCTTGAGATCAATTCTCAACTGTTGATCTTTTCCACATAGGATCAAAGCCTTGGATTTTCTATAAAAGGAAATCATTTTTACTCATTTTAAACTAATAGAGAATATAGAGATCATTGTGATTATTGTATTCAATCTTTTCAAAGTGTGTCTTTGGCTTAATATCATAATTACCATCATTTCGTATTACTATCATAATTAGAATAGTTTATCGTAGTATCACTATCATCACTTTATCTCAGGATAATCATTAGCATGATTTCATTATAGTTTATCATTGTAATTTTTTCAGCTATGTATTGGCTTCATTATATTTACAATCACACGTATCCATAGCTTTCTTCCTAGATCCCATTCTAGTTGCATTTAAAGAAACCACATAGTTCAACCCCTTGAAGTCATCTTGGAAGTGCTAAAGGTCTGAGAGAAAATCAAACAACAAGATCTCAAGAGGAAGAATGAAAATAGAACATAATATAGGTAATAGCTAAATGGTCTAGTTTTTTGTATTTAGCTTTTTTCTTGTTGTCTCATTGACCTGTACTTGATAAAGATAAAAAATTTAAAGTATTTTGCGATGTATGGTTAAAATCTACTTAGCATCATTTTTAAGCACACATTTTTGGCACCCACCATGGAAATAATCACATCAAATATGTGTCATTATGGGTGACTTCTATACATGAAGCAAAAGACTCCCTAATGTGGTCTTAAGGATTAATTTTCTCTCTGTACTTGTCAAATTTTGGAACTTCAAAATTGGGAGGAAAAATTATCATCACAAAAATCTTATCAAAATGATATGGATATATGTCCTCCAAGAAATATCTCTCTTGATCCATTGAGTGAGTGTTTCTAATGGACTACTTACTATTTTCTTTCCTCTTTGTTTCTTAGGTTCTTCATTGTCATCTATCGTAATTGGCTCTTTAATATTTGTAACATCAAAACTAGGAGTCAACATTACAACTTGTTGTGAAAGAATAAGGAAATAATTTTCTCTATCCATTTCAAAAACTCTTTCCATCAACTTATAAACCCTATGATCTTTTTGACCTTTTTGAAGTGTGCTTGGGTTGGTTCCTCTTCTTCAACATGTGAAGAGGTCTCAAATTGTGAAAATAGATTTTCCATGTCCATTTCTTTTTCTTTTTTCTTTTGAGCCCTTGCTTGAACCATGCAAATGATGTGGATGGAAAATGTATATTTGAGGAGTTTATTAGATGACAAGGTATCTTAGGTACTAGTCTGATTTTGTTGAAATGACAATCTTGAACTATTACAAAATAGTTATCAAAGAATGATACAAAAAAAAGTCTATACGATACAATATTTCTCACTATAATGAGACTGACCTTGCTAATAATTTAGCTGGGTTCCTAGATAAAGGATGATAATCCTGATAGTAAAAAGTGCTATGGTTTTTGTTTGAATAATGAAATCAAAAGTAATTATCAAAAACTTATTTTGAAATGGTGACAATAAAATGTTGGAATTAATGGAAAGTAGTAATGAGAGGGGAGGGGTGAATCAGTACCTCTAAAACTTTTAGCACCTTACACAATTCATCATTAGTAATCATTCAATTATGACTTACCAACCATTACTGCTATTCTTTCTTATGTATCTAATGTTTGTTCACAATCTTTAATAGTTTTCAATCATTCATAGAAACATTCATGAAATTTTCAAACACATAACACAAGATATGGTATCGTAGAAAACTCCCATTAGGAAGTAAAAACTGCGGTGGGGATGACACCCACAAAACTTCACTATCTGCAGAATGGAAGGGAGCCGATTAAGGCTTATAATTTGATCACTTATAATGATCTACCCTGTTAAGAGTATTAAGGTGGAGACCTGTTAAGATCTACTCTGTTAAGAGCTTTAGCAACACTGATTTAAGTGTGAATTTATTTATGAGGTTTACAGTAGGATGATTAAGCCCACCTTTCTTGAAAGGATTTCATTAGTGTACTACACTTGCTAGAATGAGTACAAATGTTGACCTGACTATATGCAATCTACTATTGCTGATTTATAGATCCATTAAAGCTTTTTTTATAATAATATCACCTTGAGTGATTGATGAATACCTTTTCTCTCCTTGTCGGTAGCCTCGGTTCTGTTCTTGAAAACTAATTAGATTTTGTTTGTGTTCTTCTGCATGAATTCTCTATCTGGTCTTTAGTTTCTCTTCGTGGTTACTATCTTCATTAAACAACTTGTAGTCTCAATGGATTTAGCACCTATTTATACAAGTATTTGACCTATCTTGTAATTCAGATTTTGCAATGTTAACTCTCAGATCCAAGGTTTACAACTTGACCTTGATCTTTAGTTTGCATGTTTTAAAATAGTAAAACTAATTAAAACAATAACAATTACATTGCTTCCTCCACACATAATGGATTTAAAAGCAAATCAAGAAGATATAAATACAACTTTAGTGATTTATCTGACGTGGAAAGTCAAATCCACTTTTTGTGGGATGTAACTGACTGTCGGTTCTTGGTTGTCAATTTTAACTTGCAATCTATCAGCGTTCCTTGACTAAAATGTTTGTCGGGTTCCCTATATCTGTTAGTTCCTCTCTTTTCTAATCCGTCGAGTAGCACTGTAGTTACTCATGAGGTATCTTTTACCTTTTTGTTATCAGATAACACTTAACAGTGTTTGTTGGGTAACCTTGTCATCGGATAGTGCTATGCCCTATTTATCGGTGTAGAGTAAACCGATGGTGCAGATCATGTTTTTCTCTAAGTACACTAATGGCAAAATATAATTCCTTCAATATCCCCCTTTGACATTAGTATCAAAAATTGATATGTGCATAATATTAAACTATTACACCATGTTTATATCCTTGTCATAATATGAGTCCCCCTTACCGTGTGCATTGGTATAGTGTATGTATATGTACATGTATACTATTTATTCTCTGTGTGTACATTATTTCCCCTTTCTTCCACTATACATATGATTTACTCCTTTAACTGAGGTGATGTACATATCAAATTCCCCCTTTCTTTGATACTAATGACAAAAATATACAACTTACAATATGCCAAAATTGTGACAAAAATGTGTAACTTACAATGTGTCAAATACATTAGAATGGGTAATTTTGATATCTTCCATTAGTTTCTCTCAATTTTATTTCAACTGTTCTAGTGCCTTGTGTTGCAACTCTAGTCTTGTGTGCATATCATAAATGTTGTCTAGGACAGACATTTCAGGGGTGGCAATTAGAGTATTTGCTTGTGTCATATTTTGTTGCAGGAGTGTAAGTGTCGGTAAGAGATTAACTTGGAGCTCATTGACCTCATCTTTGTACTTCATCTCTACAAACTGAATGTCCTATCTTTGTTTCCTAGCCTGTATGATTTGTTGTTTGTGCAATTTAAGTGCTTGTTTTGTGTTGGCTAGATTTTGTGCACTGGACTGAAGATCAACATCTATTTTTGCTATCTTGTTGGTATACTCCTTAGTGAGTTGATCTAAAGTGCACAATTTCTTGATTAAGGTAACAACTTCTGATAAAATTGGGTCAATTGTACTTACCAATTCAGATAACTTGACCTTTTTTAGTGCAACTTCCTGGCTTATCTTCTCTGTGAGCTTGAATTCATACTTTTGTTCAAGTTTCTCTTCCATTGTCTTCTCAGCATCGGTATTCTGAGATGTTATTGCATCTATGAGTATGACCAGTTGATCAATAATTGGAGCTTGTTGATTGATATCTATGTCTGGTACAATTTGTTGAAGTATATTTCTTGCTACTTCCAGTACCTTGGCCTCTTTTACCACTCTCTTCAGCTTGTCTTGAATGTATTTTCTCTCACATAGATTTGCATATTTTTTCAATGTTGTTGGATCCAATGTTCTTGGATCACAGACTAGAATCTCAATAATTTCATCCAGAGTTACTGGATTTTTATTCTTTCCTTTCTTCTTATTTGAGATTTGAGGGGATGTAGATGTATGAACTACCATAGCTAGTTCATTTGTTTGCTCTGAATTGCTTGGGGAAGGTTTTGTTGATGATACATCTTGTGTCTTCTACTCTGTGGGCACCTGTCAGTTATGTGAAGACATCTCTTCATTAACCTTGGGTGTTTCTACAGAATGTGCTCCTAATTTCTTTTCAATCTCATCCTTCTTTCCTTCTTCACCTTTCTCTGAAGGCTTGTCCCCTGTTTCCTTTTGAGTGTCTTCTTTATTTTGATTAGTAGATGTATTCTTATGATCATTGGTTGTAGCTTTCTCTGCATTAGTATCTGTTATCCCTCTGGCTTCTTCATCACCCTTGTCTCTGGGTGTGCTTGTTTCCTTTTCAGTTGATCCATTATTGCCCTCTAGTATGTTTATTGCCTTCATTAGGACATGCATGTTACTTTGAGTTAGGGCTTGGGATTTGTCAGTAAGTGTGTCCTGCTCATCGGTTAGTTCCTTGTTAGCAGTGACATCCTCATCTTTTTGTATATCTTGTGCAGGGTCTTGCACTATTGAGTGCATGATTGATGTGTCTTGCATTTGTTCATCAACAATGTCAACTATCTTTCCATCTGATGTCTTCAATACTTTATGGATTTGTTGATCCTTAAGTGTGATAAATATCACATCATCTTTCTTCTTTGGATCATTGTCAGAATCATAGTGAGTGATATCTTGGATATTATCATCCATGCCTGTATCTAAGTTAATAGGCTCATCATCACTTTCTTGATTGTCCAGAGCAATATGCTGAGGACTTGCACTTTTTGTCTCTTCCTCTCTGTGAGGTATGTTTGTGAGAAGTAATTGCTTCTTAACACTTGTTGACTCTGTCGGTAGATCCAGGAGATGTCTCCATTTGGTTTCTGTTATTGAATCCAGTTCTATAAACTTGTTCTCTAGTACTTTGTAAGCCCTTATTTTGGCTACAAATTTGCTTGAGTATTTCTTTAGTACTTCTTGTATCTCTTCAAATTTGGATTCAGGAGGCATCAGTCTCACAAGAACTCATTCTCTTGCTTCTCTCTCTATTTGTAGGGCATATGACCATTGTTGGTATACCCTTTTACCTAGCTCTTTAGGTATTTTATTTTCAATTTTAGCATGGGCATACTTGTTCTTGAGCATTGATTTTATGACTGCCTCTTGTATTTTATTCTGATCCTTTGGATTTAATGTATCCCATTGCCTGATTCTTTTATCAGTCATTGTGCCATGAGTAGCAATTGATTTTGTAGCTTCATCTACCATTTGGTTTCTGAAGCTCTTCTTTACTACATCTGGTTCATCATCTTTGGTGTCATCCAAGTTAGCCTATGTCCTAACAAACCTTTTTGTCTTCTTTGGTGGTGTGGTTTTGACTGGTTGTTGTCTTGTTCTTTTTGCTGGCTGCTTCCTTATATAGGTCCTTACTTGACCTTTCTTAATTGGTGTGGTATCAGTAGTAGCAGTTTGACTTTGTGTTCTTTACTTCTTTGCAAGAGGTAGATATGAAGGTGTATCAAATTCAATAGCCTCTGTATCTAATTTATTTTCTTCTATTTCTTCACCGATGGTGCCCTGTTCATCGACTTCCTCCTGTTGATCCTGCTCTTCTTCTGAGACCGATATAATATTCTTGAGATTCTTAATCATTTTATCTTTCTTTTTTATAGTCTTCTTAACTTTTAGGCCATGTTTTATCTTAGATTTGGCCTCCTCATATGTTCCAAACCTTGGTTCTTTCATATCAACGGGTTCATTGAGTAGTGCCTCAATTGCACTTTAAGCTTGATCAATATTGATCTCATAGTCTAATGGTGATAACCAAGCTATTCTTGGTACAACCGGTTTGATATGTGTGTAGTCTGTGTCTGCCATGAAACATATCTCATCTTTGTGTTTTTCAACTAGTTGTTCAGGAATCCTAGTTCTTTCCATCATCTTTTCCTTGAACTC
>MU227968.1:1308843-1323635 GCA_018584345.1 Thuja plicata | reverse complement strand
AAAACTTCACTATCTGCAGAATGGAAGGGAGCCGATTAAGGCTTACAATTTGATCACTTCTGATGATCTACCCTGTTAAGAGTATTAAGGTGGAGACCTGTTAAGATCTACTCTGTTAAGAGCTTTAACAACACTGATTTAAGTGTGCACTTAGTTATGAGATTTAGGGTAGGACGGTTAAGCCCACCTTTCTTGAAAGGATTTCATTAGTGTACTACACTTGCTAGAATGAGTACAAATGTTGACCTGACTGTATGCAATCTACTATTTCTGATTTACAGATCCATTAAAGATTTTTTCATAATAATATCACCTTGAGTGATTGACGAATACCTTTTCTCTACTTGTTGGTAGCCTCGGTTCTGTTCTTGAAAACCGATTAGATTCTATTTGTGTTCTTCTACATGAATTCTCTGTCTGGTCTTTAGTTTCTCTTCGTGGCTACTATCTTCATTGAACAAATTGTATTCTCAATGGATTGAGCACCTATTTATACAAGTATTTGACCTATCTTGGAATTCACATTTTACAATGTTAACTCTCAGATCCAAGGTTTACAACTTGACCTTGATCTTTAGTTTGCATGTTTTAAAATAGTAAAACTAATTAAAACAATAACAATTACATTGCTTCCTCGACACATAATGGATTTAAAAGAAAATCAAGAAGATATAAATACAACTTTAGTGATTTATCTGACGTGGAAAGTCAGATCCACTTTTTGCGGGATGTAACTGACTGTCAGTTCTTGGTTGTTGGTTTGAACTTGTAGTCTGTCAACGTTCCTTGACTGAACTGTTCATCGGGTTTCCTGTATCTGTCGGGTTCCTCTCTTTGCTGATCCATCGGGTAGAACTGTAGTTACTCGTCAGGTATCTTTTACCTATTTTTCATTGGATAACACTTAACAGTGTTTGTTGGGTAACCTTGTCATCGGATAGTGTTGTGCCCTGTTTATCAGTGTAGAGTAAACCGATGGTGCAGATCATATTTTTCTCTAAGTATACTAATGGAAAAATATAATGCCTTCATGAAAGTGGATATGAAATGTAGAAATTTTAGTGTGAATATTCTAAAATAGATTGAAAATGGTTTTGAACTAACTCTATGATTGGATAAATAGAATCTATAGCAAAAGGGTATCTCAAAATATTCTTGTTGACTTCTCAAATCCTTGTTTTTAGCTCACTGTGGTGGATGTGCAAGAATAGAGTATGCATGTGCAAGAATAACCATCGCATGCATAGAAATAGAGTGTAAATGTGCAACAAAAAAATGCACATGTACAGGTACACAAGATATATGTGCAAGTTCCTATTGTGTATGTGCAAGATCTTTGATTATTCTATTTTTTCTTGATATTTTTTAATATGCATCGTCAATTTTTTTTGTTCATTTTTTTCCTAGTTTTTGACAAGAAAACAAAGCAGCCAATATAGGAAAAGTGGCTATTTTCCTAAAAATATAATGCAAAAGAAAATGTTTTGATGTCAAGAGTCCTATTAGTCCTTTAATGTTTTCAAAGCCCCTTAAAGCCAAAATTTACACTATTCTAATACAAAATGTACAAAAATAATATCTAACTATCTAAGGTCAATTTGGATTACAACGAGATGTGATATAGGCCCGCAACTTGATGTTTCTTGATCCTTGTACATATATACCTCCTTATGAAGGTGGATACTTATTTTTTAGTAATAGGATGTGGTATACTTCAACAAATCTTGGGGAGCTTGGTGAGCTAGGGTGCCTGGTTCACCATGTAACCACCCTCTTCCCGGAAGACTATAAATAGTTTATGCTAAGCTAATAATTTCTACCTCAACTCCAAGAAAACACATATGGAAAGTATCTTCAAGGGAGGATGCAATCTCTATACACTATAGATGTCATACCAATGCTTAAAAGGGTAGGTTTCTATCCTTGGTATTTAATCAAAATTCAAGAGTCCAACACATTGTGAGCATTCAACATGAAACTTAAGGATTTAACTAATCACACTTGGAGTTTAATAAACATATAGTATGACTCCTTTAAAATTGGAACTATATGGTAAGTATTGATGCTGGCCAGACTAACCTTTTGCCTTTTCCTTCACTTATATAAAAAATCAAACTGAGAGCACCACTCGAGGTCGTTCCCTTGTGGTGAGTACCACTTTTCCCACCAATGTAGACCTCCCTAGAGAAAAATACAAACACAATTTCTCTTAAACCCAAGATCCATTGGAAAGCAAGCGGAGAGGATACTTTCATTTTATATTTTCAGCAAAGGAATAACTAGCCTATGTCATTTATTCTAAACTACATCATTTGTCGTTATGAAATTCCTATGTCAATTTTCATGTATAATGAAAGACCTTTCATGTCAAGGAGATTTGTGATATATTCCATATTCAATTCCACTTTTCAACACCCTACTATCCTCAAGTAAATGATCAAGTCAAGGCTTCAAATAAGACTATCTTAAAAATACTAAAGAAAATAGTCAATGATGTTTGTTGTGATTGGCATGTCCAATTAAATCCTGCCTTATGGGTTTATCGTACAAGCATTTAAACTCCTACATGTGCTACACCACACTCTAGTCTATGGTTATGAAGTCATCTTACTATTAATACTATAAGTTCCAATATTACTGAGAGGTGGGGGGGGGGGGTGAATCAGTAATATATTAGATCAAAAAATTTCCTGTTTCATCCAACAACATTAACAACATTCATCAACTTTAAACCTTATGCAGTAATTAAAAAAGAGACCAAATAAACATCCAAACATGCAACAAAGTGACACCAATATTTTTCATGTGGAAACCCTTGTTTAGATGGAAAAAAACAACGGTGGGAATTAGTATCCACAAGTATTTGCACTCTTCTAAATTGCACCCTATTAAAGGCCTAGCCCTGTTCAAAGCTTACAATGATGCCCTATTAGGAGAAGACCCTATTAGGGGTCACCTGGTCAATGGATTTTCCTTTAGCCCTGTTAGAAGCTTTACCCTATTAGGAGTAACCTTGTTAAAGGATTTAAACCCTAATTATAGAGTCACCTTGTTAAAGGATTTAACGATCAAGACTTGTTAGGATCTATCCTGTTAAGGGATTTTCTTGAAGAACCTATTAGGATTCAACAAGTACAATAATTTGGATGTAGTACTCCTCTTCTTATTGAGATCAAATTAAGCATAATACTTCTACTTCTTACAGACAATATTCACTCGACTGCACCTTTGTATCCACGATCTACACTTGCATAATTCATCAATTTACATATAAATACATTAAATGTTCATTAGGGAATTAAACGCCTTAAAAAACATATTACATTTGCATTTCATTCATTACAATCATTCCCACTCGATTCTTGAACCATAAAATGTATTATCAATCTAGAACATTTGGTTGCAACATTAGGTTGGCCACAAGATTCATCGCATGTCGATTCAAAACAAGAACAATCAAAATTTATTTGACTTCCCCAAAACACTTTCAAAAAATGATAGAGCTTATCACCTCAAATAATGAAATAGAAATTCATCATTAAAAATATATTAATCCATGTCACCTTGATACTTGTAACACAAAAACATCCACTACAATCGATCACATCATCACCACTCACCGATCTAACATGAACTGCTCAAACCAGTTCAAAACATTTGCTATCATGCACATAATGATCTTTTGTCACCTGAATCAATGCCTTGTGGTACTCCAATCCTGTAGCGATCATAGTGGCAATAACATATCCTAGTCAAGATAATCATATCATGACTACAACACTTGAGTCCAAAATAATTGGATAGAACAATCAAATCATTCACTGTCTGTCACTATCTATTCTTTTATCTGCCTTGTTTCCCTTCAATTGGTCATAACTTGCTCCATTTTTGTTTCCATCATACGTGATCATACAAAATGCATCTAGAGTCATCCTTGAGTCTCCAACAATGATTGCACACTTCAATTCCTATTGTAACAAATAATTCATCTGCACAAATACTTAGTAGCACATTAGAAATACTGCCAACAAATATAATACCAAGTTGACATCAATGACACCACAATAATTGATCTTCCTATCATCAAACCTATACCAATCAATCACTCAATCAAGCTCTGCATCATTTATGCCAAAAATCTCCCCCTTTTGCATTTATGGCAACACCACATTAATATGATAATAATTCCCCCCCTTAGCTAATGCACCAAACTTCTTGTCTTGATCTTCCTGATCTTCTCCCCTTGTGCCTTCATCTAATTCTCCTCCTTTAAAGTCTTCTTATGATCTTCTCCCCAATTCCTGTATCGGGTTCTACTCCCCCTTTAACAACAATCTTCCTTTACCTCTGACTACCCCCCTAAGGAGTAGTCCCCTTTAACATCAATCCAATAGTGAAAGATTTTCAATGAGCCCACTGAAATGATGCTTACAATAGCATCTTAGTGTCATTCAGGTAGGGGAATAACCCCTAACTTACCTCTCAAATACTCAAAAGTGTCCTTAGGTAATGGTTTGGTGAATATATCTTCTAGCTGCTCCTTGGTTGGCACATATTCCAACTTTACTACCTTTTCTTGCACTTGCTCTCTTAAGAAATGATACATGATTGCAATATGTTTAGTTTTTGAATGCATTATTGGATTCTTTGAAATATTGATTACACTTGTATTATCATAGTAGATAGTCACATGTTCACTTACCTTCTCTTTGATACCTTATAGGATCTTCTTCATCCATGCAATTTGTGTATAATTAATAGTTGCTGCTACATACTAAGCTTCTGCAGTAGATTGGGAGATGCAATTTTGCTTCTTACTTGTCCATGACACAAGTCTTCTTCCTAAGAAGAATGTTCCCCCACTTGTACTCTTTCTATCATCAATGTTTCTTGCCCAATCTACATCAGTAAATCCACTCAAATAGAAATAACCTTTGTGAGAATACCAAAGACCATACTCTTTTGTCCCTTTCAAGTACCTCAATATCCTCTTTACTGTTTTCATGTGAGATTACTTATGATTAAATTGAAATCTGGCCATTATTCCAACTGCTTATGTAATGCTTGGTCTACTATGAACAACATAATGCAACTTACCAATCAGGGATCTATATAGAGTTGCATCAACTGCACTTGACTCATGATCCTTAGATAGATTGCATCCTGTCACCATGGGGGCTCCAATTGGCTTGGAATCTTCCATGCCAAAGGTCTCCAATACTTCCTTTATATACTTGGGCTGACTAATATAGATACTATGCTTTAGTTGTGAAATCTGCAATTCAATAAAAACTTAATTTCTCCTATCATTGACATCTCAAACTCTTTCTTCATCTCTTCTACAAACACCAAGATTATCTCATCATTTCCTCCAAAAATTGTCACCCACAAACACTTTAGCTAACAATACCTTATCACCTTAAACCTTCAAGTACACATTAATATCTTCATTTGTTCTTATGAAATCAATTTTGATGAGATAAGAGTGTAAATTTCATACCATGCTCTAGGTGCTTGTTTCAGTCTATAAAGTGACTTTTGCAACTTGTAAACCATGTCCTTGTTCTCAGTCAATTAAAATCCACCTGGTTGCTCTATGTAAACCTCCTCTTCAAGAATCCCATTTGAAAAAGTAGATTTGACATCCATTTGAAAAACTTTAAACTTATTATAGGAAGCATAAGCAAGTAAAATTATTACCCCTTCAAGTATTTCCATAGGAGTAAATATCTCTGCATAGTCCAGTCCTTCCTCTTGTGCATATCCCTTACAAACAAGTCTTTCCTTATTAAGAACCACTTCTTCGTCTTCATTCATTTTGTTCCTGAAAACCCACTTTGCACCAATCACATTTTTGTCTCCTGGTCTAGGAACAAGTGTCCATGTGTAATTCTTCTCAATATGATCAATTTCTTCTTCTATTTATTTTATCCAGACTTCACTCTTGAAGGCTTATTTCACAGTTTTAAGCTCAAACATGGAAATTAGACATATACTTGATCCACCTCACAATAGGTACTAGTAATCATGCTAAAGCTTCTCCTAGGAATAGTATATTTAAACTAAGGATTACTTTTCCTACCATGAGGTGCATTTAAATTTTCAACCTAGGGACATATAATTGAAATGGGATAGCACGATATGTGCACTAAGTTTCTCAAAGAGTCATACTACCTATGCTACACGAAGTAAAAATTCATAAAAGAAACCTATGCTATTGCTACAGGAAAGAAACACACTTGACTACTTGATGGAATTAATGCTAAAAACTACAAACTTAACTTAAATCTATTCTATCAAACCATAACATTCACCATAATTATCCATATAAGTGCTGCAGGAACATACATGAATCTAATGCTGCAGGAATGAACTAGTAAACTCCTATTCAAAATGCTGTAAATGCTAAAATTAAATCTAGTCTACTATAATATATTATAATCCACCTCCCAAGTGGGCCCCCTTGGTTGGATTCTTCTAACTACTAACACAGAAGGTAAACCAAAATCACTTCATTATATTTCAAAAACTGATTACATAAGAACAATGCAAAAAATTGGAAAAAGTAGCTTGCTATGCAAGATGCAAAAATATATTTCCAAAAACTCTGAACTTACAAAATAACAATCAAATCCCTATAAATAGAGGATTGACACTTATTCAAAACAAAAAGATAATTTTCTAACTTAAATCTCGCCATAGAAGAAAAAGAAAATGTAACAGCGCACGACATATGTAATAAAGTCTAGATGACCGATTCAACAGGGTAATGAGCATTGAAGAAATATAGCAAGGCTATATTCCTATATTCTCTGAGATGGTGGCTCCTCCAATGTAGCAGTCGTGTCTCTTAGTGACATGATGATTTTACCTGTCACAGCTAGACTTCAACGTTTCTCCTTTAATGTTGTCGACCACTCTCAAGCTGCTCCTTTTTCCTAGAAAGTTAGTAGCATACAGAAATGTATACAAGTAAACTTAGTCAAATAAATCCATATATTAGAACACATATTCTGATAGCTATACGAAGTATTGCAATATATATAACTTTTGGCAAAACATTTCATAGCTAACTACCCATGGCTTGGTGATTCTAACTATACTTATCACAAGTTCACATAATTGTAGTTCAACAAATGTCTTGGTAATGTCTTAAACAGAGTACGAAGATAACATAAAACAAAGATAATAAATTGTCTCATCATCTGCCCCCCGACAAGTAAAATGCTTGTCCTCAGGCATTTCATTTATTGGCAATTCCTTGGAACTCCAACCTCTGTCCTTCCTCTTCTTTGACTCTTAAAGGTGTAGTAGAAGCCCCAAGTCTTTTCCCAGACATCTACCCTGTAGTCCTCCTTTAATTGATCAAGCCTTGCAACATTGATATCATAAAGTGGCCATAGGAGCATAGGTGGCCGCATGGTAAGGGGACACCAGAGCTCACATCTAATCTTCCTGCCTAGATGGATATACTTTGGTGCTCTGTGGATGGCTGCTTCAAGATTAATAGGGATGTGTGCTCTGATTTCTTAAATGCTGCTGGAAGTCTACTACACCTGCTTCTGGCACCAGTTAGGGCTCTCTAAAAAACAAAGTAGGACATCTCATCATATTCTGCATAGACCTCTGTTTTGATATCAAAGATTTTTTTCTTAGTCTTTGCCTTGATACTTCCATAGGTAATGGTGAACCAAACTCTGAGGAGCACATCTAGTTTGCTGCTTTCAGCTCTTAATGGTAATGGCTCTGACTTCTCCTGATCTTTGTAGTTGTCTAACTGTCTCTCATAGTTTTCTTCACTGTGCATCTAGGAGATCAATTCCCTCAGGTGGATATCCCCAATATATAACAAAGGATTCCATTCGGTGTCTTCGGGGATAATGAAGTTGTGCATGTATAACTCATAGAGTAGGTTTTTTTGCCATGAAGGCAGGGTTTGATATAGGCCATAGAATTCCTATTCCATTTTGAACTCAGAGTCTATATTATTTAAATTCATCATAAGTTGGAACAAAATGAACTGTTCTTTTAAACAAATAGCATAGACCCTAGGAGGAGGTCCACAAGTGATAATCTAATCAGCCAACTTTAAGGCATGATCCATTCTTTGTTTTTGCTTTGTCAGTTACTCCTTTAGGTCTGCTATTTCCTCATCTTGGTCTTTTATTACCCTTTGCATCCTCTGATTTTCCTCTTTCTACATGATTATTTTAAAAACAAATTTATTGTATAAGCTGAAGAGGAGTGATTGCAAAGTGGGTGGACTACACTCTTTTATCTGATTGTTCTGCCTCCTTTGTTCTTTCCATGCTTTCTAAGTAGTTGGTAAACTAGGTTATTTTATAAGGCACTAGGGAATTCTTTGAGTGGGCTGACTGATGAGGTATTTGACCTTCTTCCTCATTGATTTCTGAGGTATTTTGGTGGCTCTCTTGGGGGTTGTTTTCACATACAACAGGTTCAAAATCACATTTCTCATTTAAGTTTTGAGAAATATCTAGAATTTTAGGCAGACTTGGGGAATCATCTGGAACATACTGATGAATGATGACATGTAACTAATTGAATTTTTGAATATGTTAAGTTGATCACCAAAATGCAGAAGCATAATGCAAGACATTAAATTAGTTAATGGATTGTATTTTCATTGATGTCAACTTGATATAATCTATTTGGTTATATACAAAGTGTCAAAGACTTCAGAGAATCAAAAAGATAAAGATTACGCTTTATGTAATGCATAAAAGAAAAGTATTCACTATGTGACTTAAAACACTGACGGTCAGTGGAACCCAACGGATAGAGATCATCGACAGTCAAGTCACAGTGATGCCCGAGCAAGAAAACCAACAAGCATTACCGACAAGAAGAATCACATACCTGACAGCCAGAAACACAGTGTAAACTGATAGAGAAGCCTGAGGGGAACTAGAGTGTTGACCAACACTATCAGAGAGTTAAAAACTAAAATAACTGGAGTTCACAAATGACAAAATATCTAGCTGGTAGAGCTAAATATAGACTTTACTGGTTGTTATCATTATTTTCATCGACAAGATAAGCCAGAGTTAAGTGAATGATTTAAAGCTGATTTGTCCAGTTGACAAGAAGATCTCAGCGAGATAAAACGTGAGTTTTTCTTTAAATATAATTGGAGATAATTGTGGATCACGTCAAGATCAAAGAAAATCAAGAACCTAACAAAGGTGATATCATGTTTATAAAGAGACAACTCAATTCATTGTGAAGGGCATGGGGAGAGAATGAAAAATAGGATGCTAAAGAGAAACTGATGAAGAGAAACTTCATTCAGTGTTGATCAATCAAGCTAAGGAAAGAGATAAATTTTTTTGTGGACACCGAGCAATAGAGCACAACATCACTGAGAAAAATCAAAGTGGAAAAAAGGTATAATAGAGATATATTGATCAAATTATTTTATGAGATTACAATAGATCTGAAAATCTACAAGTATAAGTTGTATATGTGAATAGATCATACTGTTTCAGTTTAACCATTGATTCAGAAAGTCTCTTAACCGAGCGAGATTCAAAGATCCTTTCTATTTTGAGATACATACAATGGAGTATCAAAAAGTTTGATCATGAAGATAGCATGAGATGCCAGCTACCAATTAATAGGCCCAGTGAGTGTTTGATCAAAGATGGTAGCATGAGATGCTAGATATCAAGTGACAAACTAAAATTTCAAATCCTCTAACAAGGTCACACCTAACAGTGTGTTTGTAACCTTTAACAGGGTTGGCTCTTCACCGAGCTCACTTCGGAGGAGTGAAAATTTTGGGTTACCGGTCCCAAGTGGTTTTTCCCTTAACAAGGTTTCCATGTTAAAAATTCATGTGTCAACGTGTCTATAAGTCATTACTTTAGTGTTTTGTATTTCACATAACTTGATTGGATTGATTGGTATACTTTAGATAATTTACTGTCTGTTAGTAAATTAATAGTCTGCTTTTCGGGTAACATACAGTAGAAGTTTTTACAAAGAATTTCGATCAGTAGTGATTTGATAAAAGTATTTGGAGGAATTCATCTTAAAGGACTAAAGATAACTAGAGGTAAAATATCATGGTACTAAGTTTTAAGGGTTGATTATTGGAATATTTTTGAGGCCACTGATTCACCCCCCCTCTCAGTTATTACTAACAATTGGTATCAGAGCTTGTGTGCTTAGAAAGGGAATTTAACAAATCAAGCAAAATATCACAAGATGAATAGACGAGATGTGCCCAAGTTGAATAAAGACAACTTTGCATCATGGCAAAGCATAATAAGACTCCACCTATCAGGTATTGGAAATGGTATTGTTCAATACTTAGATACTGAATATGTGCTGCCTACATGACCTCATACTCTTGAGAAATTAAGAGTTAAGCATGAGTATAATTGCATGATGATATAACTTTCATCATCACTCTCTGATGCTGAGTTTGAAGATGTAAAAACCTGCACCTCTACAAAGAAAATGTGGGATAAGTTGAAGCTGGTACATGGAGGAGATGCCAATGTCCTAAGAGATGTATAGTCAAAAAATGGAAGCACTTCCATTATAGGCTGGTTTAGTCTTCCAAGTAAGTGGTTTAGGGTCATGTCAAGCACCTTGAATGGGTTCCTGACTTTAGACTTGATTTTCCCCCTGTTCTACCCCATTTTCCACCTCTTTCTAGCTAGTTTTTGGCATCTTGGACTGCAGATTTGAGATCTTTGACCTTAGGGTCAAGGTCGAACTTTAAGGTCTATGTCAACCTTGACCCTGACCTAGGTCAAGGTTGACCTCACCCATGACCTAGGTCAAGGTTGACCTTGACCTTGACCCAGGGTCCAAATTTTGGGATCTCATAGTTTTCGGATGTCAGCCTTTGAAAAAAGTTAATTCCCACTTCCGGGTCAGCTGTTTTGGGTTCCGAAGTGGAAAATCCTAAATTATATTTAATATAGGTCCTCTCCTAGGGGTAAAGGCTTTAATTGGAATTTAATTCTCCTATGTCAGTCCCCTTAGAAGATTGTGCCCTAATTTCATATAAAAGGAAGTTTTCTCCTCTCATTTTCTCTAACCAAAAGATTCAAGCAGGAAGCTCACCTAAGTTTTCTAATCAAGCATTATTATCAAGTGAGGTTCAAGCAAGATAAGGAGAAATATTTTAAGTAAGCATCTATCCATCTTCAAGCATTCAAGCATCCATTTTCATCAAGGAGAGACATTGGAGTCCATTGAAGGATTCAAGCTACATAGTGCCCTTTTGGTGATCTCTTCATCCACCTTCTTCCAAGCCTCTTCCTATTCAAGAACCCATTCAAGATTTGGTGTTGGATATCTACAATAAATTGATTGAAGACATCCTACATTTTACTTTCTACATTTTGGTACATACATACTTGAGGATCTACGGATTTGAATCCGCCACAAGGACTTTTACAAGCAAGGTAAATTTGTACATTTACTTTGTTTATATTTATGCAATTTCAATTATACTTTGAGGTTAATTCCAAAACTGGGGTTTGACTAAGGCAAATCCCTCCCCCCCCCCAAAAAAAAACCTCTTTTTCTTGTAGGTACAGGTTCAAGACTGTGAATTTGAATCTAGATTTGGATACCCTTTTTGGCCAACTTTCAGGATTCGTGAACAGATTTTCTGTCGGACATGTGCAGGTCAAGGTCAAGATTATTGGGTCAGTAGTGAGATTTGTGGGTCAAGGTCGACATTTTTCTCAAGCCGGTGTCGGATTGGAAATTTTTTTTTGGGTTTTTTTTGTCTCTGCGTTTCTATTCTAGATCAGGCTTCAAATTTTCTAGAAATAGGCTATAGACATTAGAAAACAACATTCTTCAGATCTACAATACCTTAAGGTTGGTACATTTCTCCCTTCCATTTCAATTAAAGTTATTCCTATTTCTAGATCTATCACACACACATTCCTTTCTAAAAGGGGTATTTAAGATCCTTTTACCCTTATTTCCAAATGAATGAGTCTTTTATGCATTGATCCTTTCTTGAGGATTAATCAATTTGGATCTCTCATTTGTGTATTTAAGGACAAAAGAGGGAACATCTTATCTCCCCTAAAATATAATACAATTACAAATAAATTTAAGGATAGAGAAATTAATACAATAAAAACCATAAAAAAATCAATTAACCAATAATTAAACCATTCAAATATTTCAACCTTACATTTTTCTACCTTACATTTTGGTGAACCCGCGATAGACAACACTTTCTTTTTGGTGTTAGATTTACATATTTTATGCTAGATCTTGCATGCATATTAGATTAGCTTTCTTTTATGTTCTTTTATTTCTATTTCAAACAATTAAAATCAATATCTTTTTTTTCTAAATAAGTTCATTTGCATTTCATTGGTGTATGAGCTTTACCACTTCTAGTCCTACTTATTGTATCCCGGTTAGAAGAAGCCGTAGACTTATGGGTTCCTTTGATCCTGAGTCTTCCTCTCCTTTCATTAGGATCCAGGATGATAATTTGATAACTCATGATTCCAATCCTTCTATGGAGCATAACTCTTCTCACTCATCTCATGATGAGGATGATGCTTTAAGAGTTCCTCCTGAACAAGTGAAAAAACTTTCAACCAAACTTGATAAAATGGGAAATTGGCTTATCTAAGAAAACCATATTCAAGATTCCATCCAAGCTATAGAGGCTCTTAAGAAATTCCTTTGTGATAATGACCAAGGTGTTAATTTCTTGCGTGGTATTACTCATCTTGTGCATTTGAATGTTAAACCTTTAGCTCAAGAGGCTCAAGAGTTAGGATTCACTCCTATTGTCACTAGTGTAGGACCTTCTTATGTTCCTAGCATTTATACTTATACTCCTCCTTTGATGACCACATCTCTCCCAGCTACATCTATTCCTGTGAGTGCTCCACCCATATCTCTACCTACCTCACAACCTGCATATCATAGTGTGCCTTTTACTTATTCTAATCCTCTTCCAACTATGGTTCCCAATGTTTCACCAGTTGTGTCTTCCATTCCTAATGCTTCTTACACTTTTCCTAGTGTTCCTAACATTTCTATGCCATCTGTTTCCTCTAATGACTCCACAATTATTAGTTTGGCTCAAACTATGTCATCTTTACAACAACAACTTGCATCCTTAACTCAATCCAAGTTTAGCATTCCTACATGTGACATGGGTAGTCCTTTATCCTTAGACATAATTCATGCTACTGTCCCTCAACAAGCCAATATGCCTCATCTTGAGAATTACAATGGTAAAGGTGATCCTGTTGCTCATGTTAAAAAATTTCAGATCCTTTGTAGTGATTATGCTCATGACCATATGATTTTAGCTAAATTATTTGCTAGAAATTTTCGTGATAAGGCTTTGCAATGGTATTGTTCTTTACCTCCTTCTTCTATTGATTCTTTTCCTAAAATTTCCAATGCTTTTATCCAACAATTTCAAAATAACATTGGTCCACAAGTATCCTTATATGATTTAATGCATTGTAAACAAAATAGTAAGGAAAAATTGACTGATTTTATTGGGAGATTTAAGCATTTACATGCTCAGATTTCTTATCCTGTTCCTGATATTGATATTCAACACATGTTTATTTCAAATTTACAAAATGATATCAGAGATAAGATTATGCTTACTAAATTTACCTCCTTTCAACAACTTTATGCAGCACTTCACCATTATCAATTACAACTGAGTTAGTTTGAGAGCAATACTCCAATGGCTCATGTTCCAGTTGATAAGAGTGATGCTGCTCCTAATTCTAATAAGTTTCATAAACCTAAAAATTATGTCAAGATTAATAAACATATGAATGTGGTTTCTGATCAAGTTGTTGTTACATCCAACAATGCCACTTCTGTATCTACTACTTTCCATATTAATCGTATGTTTACTCCTCTCTCTAAAACTTTGCATTCTATAATGAGTAGGTTGTTAAGTGCTAATATGATTACCTTTCCTCGTATTCAACCTCTTCTCCCTACCATGATAGCATAAAAATCCTTTGATTCTAAATTTTTTTTCCAATACCATTTCCAGAATGGCCATGATACCAAAAAATGTTACTCTCTAAAGCATAAAATTTAAGATTTAATCGATTCCAAAGCTTTGACTGTTGATAATTTTGATGGTAGTGGGAAAAAATCTATTTCTCCCCCTAATTAAAACCTTCAAATCTATATGAATCCTTTACCTACACATGATACTAATACTATAGCTCGACCATCTTCCATGGATATCGTTTACGATTCAAAGATGGATGATCTTAACCACATTGTTAATCATGTAGAGAGTGTTGTTTTGTCTCAATCTATTGTTAAAGATCCTTTACCTCCACTTCAACTTCAATTTCCACCTAAATCTCAAAAAAAAACTAAGGATAAGCGACCTAGGGAACTTTTAATTACCTTTGATGATTCTAAAATGATTAAGGCTCCCGATGGTCCCCTTTATATCTATGCTAGGATTGCTAAGATACCTACTCATGGTTGCCTAGTTGATCCCACATCTTTAATAAATGTCATTACTGAAGAAAATACTTTTATGAAAATCCTACAACGTGATTATTATGATCCATTAGATGCATGGATCCAAACTTGTAATGAATTTCTTTATCCTACACTTGGTTCTATCAACTTGCCTGTTGAACTTTGTGGTAAATGTTAGGAATAAGGTGTCTCAACCTTGGATAATTCCTATTCTTATTATTTGTTTTGTAAAATGTATTTCTTGCAAATAATGTTGATGTGTCGGCATCTTGAATAGTGTGTAAGGAGATCAT
>MU227968.1:1260050-1303016 GCA_018584345.1 Thuja plicata | reverse complement strand
TGACTAAGCCCGAGCATATCATGTGCAAGAATTGTCAAAAAGGTAAGATGACAAAGTCTAGTTTCAAGAGTAAAACCCATACATCTACTGCAATTCTAGAATTAGTCCATACAGATCTATGTGGACCGATGAGGACAAAGAGCTACTATGGAGATAGGTATTTTATTCTCTTTGTTGATGAATTTTCTAGAATAATGATAGCCATGTTTTTAAAAGATAAATCAGAAGCATTTAAGATGTTTAAATGGTACAAAGCTATGGTAGAAAACCAAAGTGAAAAGAAGTTGAAATGCTTAAGGTCAGATAGAGGAGGGGAATTTACATCAAATGAATTCACTAAATATTGCAATGAGCATGGAACTAAAAGACAGGTTTCTGCACCAAGGACACCACAACAAAATTGAATTACTGAGAGGAGAAATAGATCAATTGTTGACTGTGCAAGAACATTGATGATTGAGAAAAGCATCACTCAAACTTTTTGGAGAGAAGTTGTCAGTACTGCTGTCTACACTTTAAACAAAGTACAATTGAAGGACACAAAGAAGACACCATATGAGCTTTGGTATGGTCATACACCCAATGTAAGTTACTTCAAAATCTTTGGTAGTTAATGTTATATTTTGAAGGATGATAGAAATGGAAAACTTGAATACAAAAGTGAAGAAGGTATCTTCCTAGGGTACTCAATCAAAATCAAGGCTTATAAATGTCTTAACAAGTCATCTAACAAAATCATTGAAAGTACAAATGTGAAAATAGATGAATTTGTAGAAAATAATGATAAGGAAAGAAAAAAGGAACCAGAGGACTACAACATGTTATTTTATACAGAACCTAACACTCTACCTGAGCAATAGTGTTTCGTTCTCGAGCATCAAAACATTGCACCGGAGCATCAGGCTACAATTACCAATGATCAGGATAATCCTCAAAATGATGTTTCGAACAATGGAGATGAAAATGAAACCTTTTCAGCCATTGCTAGACTAGAAGGAGTAAGAATTTTACTTGCTTATGCTACATTTAAAGGATTCAAAGTATACCAGATGGATGTCAAATCTGCATTCCTAAATGGAATACTTGAAGAAGAGGTATACATTGAACAACTAGAAGGGTTTGTTAATCCAGACAAGAGAAACATGGTATGTAGACTACACAAAGCCTTGTATGGATTGAAACAAGCACCTAGAGCCTGGTATGAAAGACTTCACTCATATCTCATTAGCATAAAATTTGTTAGAACAAGTGAAAATATCAATTTGTACTTAAAAGAAGATACCAAAGATAATATTCTGATTGCTAAAATTTTTGTTGATGATATCATTTTTGGAGGAAATAGCTTGTTATGCAAATCCTTTGCTAATGAAATGAGCAAGGAATTTGAAATGTCTATGTT
This sequence comes from Thuja plicata, assembly GCA_018584345.1. Classification (NCBI taxonomy): domain Eukaryota; kingdom Viridiplantae; phylum Streptophyta; class Pinopsida; order Cupressales; family Cupressaceae; genus Thuja; species Thuja plicata. The sequence continues at coordinate 1,301,617 of MU227968.1, read as the reverse complement.
TGGGGAGATCAAATTCTTTCTTGGTCTACAGATTCTTCAACAAAATGTAGGCATTTATATCACTCAGTCCAAATACATCAAGGAAGTGCTAAAGATATTAAAAATGGAAGATTCCAAACTAGTTGTAACATCGATGGATACAGGATGCAAGCTGACAAAAGAAGACACAACAAATGAGGTAAACCAAACCTTATATAGATCAATGATTGGAAAACTTATGTATGTTGTTCATACCAGACCAGATATAGCACATGTAGTAGGAATAGTTGCAAGATTCTTTGCTAATCCCAAAGAATCACATATGACTATTGTAAAAAGAATTCTAAGATATTTATGAAGAACACTGAGGACTATAGCTTATGGTACAAAAGAGAAGGAAAATTTGAGCTACAAGTCTATATAGATGTTGATTGGGCTGGAAACATTGATGACCGAAAGAGCACAACTGGAGGAGCATTCTTCATGGGTGAGAGACTTGTCACATGGAAAGAAAGAAGCAATGATGCATCTCTTAGTCTACTGCAGAAGTAGAGTATGTGGATGCTACTACAAATTTCTCAAATATTGCATGGATCAAACAATTACTGGAAGGTATGAATATGAAGATTCTTGAACCAGTAATTATCTACTGTGACAACACCAGTGCAATAAAAATTTATAAGAATCCAGTGATGCATGCTAAGACTAAAAATATTTCCATCAAGTATCACTATCTAAGAGAACATGTACAAGCAAAGGAAGTGACACTTGAATATGTTCAATCAAAGGAACAATTAGCTGACATATTCACCAAGCCATTACCAAAGGATACTTTTGAGTACCTAAGATAGAGACTAGGGGTTCAACCCTTGTCTATTCGTCAGTAAGCTGACTAAGAGGTTACATCAACCTATAAAAAATCTTAAGATAATTCATGTTGATTCAAACACTAAGATGGATAACAACAGATACACCTGTACACAACAAGGTACAATTCTACACCGAAGAAAAAAGACATTATAATACTGAAGGATAGGGAAATTAAAGGAATATATTATGCAAAGGGATGGAACATGATATAGATGAGAAATCAAGGAGATTTTTTTTTGGCTTTATTGTCAAAGGGAGAGATATTCTCATTATCATACAGGGAGAGATGATCTTCTAATTATCATAAAGGAAAAGGAAGAGATATTCTCATTATCATCAGGGAGAAATCTGTTTTATCACATAAAGGAGAGATATGATAAAGGAAGAGATTATATCATTATCCATGAAAAGAAGTTCCTCAGAATCAGAATGAAGAGCTAATCAATATTCTAAGGGAGAGAAATTGATTACACGTGAAATATCCATCTAAGGGAGAGAAGTAACAAAGGGAGATAGTTCAGACAAAGAGAAAGAATGGTGTCAAAGGAAAAAGATATTATGAAGAGGAACAGTCAAGGTAGAGCACATATTAGAATAGAGATATCAGATGATACATCTATCCAATGAAGGAATTAAAGATTGAAGACAAACACTCTACATGAAACAAATCTAAGCTATTTTTGAGCTTACCGAAAGCCAGACATTTGTGATAGTTACATTAGGAAAGCTTGATGAAACTGTATATTTCATATTGTATTAGTGATAGTATAGTATGATAATGTAGTATGTTGCCATCAATGCCAAAGGGAGAGATTGATGACATGTAACTGATTGAATGTTTGAAGATGTTAAGTTGATCACAAAAATGCAGAAGGATAATGCAATACATTAAATCAATTAATGGATTGTATTTTCATTTATGTCAACTTGATATAATCTATTTGGTCATATACAAAGTGTCAAAGACTTCAGAGAATTAGAAAGATAAAGATTATGCTTTCTGTAATGCATAAAAGACAAGTATTCACTATGTGACTTCAAACACCGACGGTCAGTGGAACTCGACAGATAGAGATCACTGACAGTCAAGTCATAGTGATTTCCAAGCAAGAAAACCGATGAGCATTACTGATGAGAAGAATCACAAGCATACCTAACGACCAAAAACATAGTGTAAACCGACGGAGAAGCCTAAGGAGAACTGGAGTGTTGACCGATGCTATCAAAGAGTTAAATCCAAAAATAACTGGAGTTCACAAACGAAAAAATATCTAGCTGGTAGAGCTAAATATAGACTTAACTAGTTGTTATCATTGTTTTCATCGACAAGATAAGCCAGAGTTAAGTGAATGATTTAAAGATGATTTGTCTAGTTGGCAAGAAGATCTCAACGAGATAAAATAGGAGTTTTTCTTTAAATCTAATTGGTGAGAATTGTGGATGACACAAAGATCAAAGAAAATCAAGAACCTAACAATGGTGATATCATGTCTATAAAGAGACAAATCAATTCATTATGAAGGGTGTGAGGAGAGAATGAAAAAGAGGATGCTAAAGAGAAACTGATGAAGAGAAACTTCATTTAGTGCTGATCAATCAAGCTGAGGAAAGAGCTAAAGTTTTCTGTAGACACTGAGCAACAGAGCACAACATCATCGAGCAGAATCAAAGTGGAGAAAAGGTATAATAGATATATATTAATCAGATTATTGTATGAGATTACAATAGATCTGAAAATCTGCAAGTATAAGTTGTATATGTGAAAATATCATACTATTTTAGTTTAACCATTGATTCAGAAAGTCTCTTAACCGAGCGGGATTTAAAGATCCTTTCTATATTGAGATACATCCAATGGAGTATCAAAAATTTTGATCATGAAGATAACATGAGATGCCAGATACCAATTGACAGGCTAAGTGAGTGTTTGATCAAAGATGGTAGCATGAGATGCCAGATATCAAGTGACAATCTAAACTTTCAAATACTCTAACAAGGTCATGCCTAACAGTGTGTTTGTAACTTTTAATAGTGTTGGCTCTTCACCGATCTCACTTCAGAAGAGTGAAAATTTTGGGTTACCGGTCCCAAGTGGTTTTTCCCTTAACAGGGTTTCCAAGTTAAAAATCCATGTCTCAATGTGTCTATAAGTGATTACTTTAGTGTTTTTCATTTCACATAACTTGATTGGATTGATTGGTATACTCTAGATAATTTATTGTTTGTTGTTAAATTAACAGACTACTTTTTGGTAAACATACACTAGAAGGTTTTACAAAGCATTTCGATCAGTAGTGATTTGATAAAAGTATTTGGAGGCATTCATCTTAAAGGACTAAAGACAACTAGAGGTAAAATATTATGGTACTAATTTTTAAGAGCTGATTATTGGAATATTTTTGAGGCCACTGATTCACCCCCCATCTCATTTATTACTAACAATGAACTATAATTGGTTGAATGTTTTAAGATGTTAATTTGATGATCACTGAGATGCAGAAAGTTAATGCAAGACATTAAATCAGTTAATGTATTGTATTGTCATTGATGTCAACTTGATATAATTTGATTGGTCATATACATATTGTCAAAGAATTCAAAGAACCAAAGAGATAAAGGCTATGCTATCAGTAATGCATAAAAGTTCAGTATACACCAAGTGACAACAAACACTGATGGACAGTGCACAACGATGGATAGAGAACCCCAAGAAAAGTCACAGTGATACCCAAGCAAACATTACCGAGTAGAACCAAAGTGATACCTGAGCATAATTGAAAGTCATAGTGTTTCTCGACAGACAAACAACCCTGATAGACAGAGATGCCTCAGGATAACTGAATTTAAGATTGAGAAAACAAGGAGTTAAATACAGATCAGAACTGAAGCTTAGAAATGACAAAAGACTTAGCTGACAGGAGCTAAATATGGTGTTAACTAATTGATTACATTGTTTTCATCGACCAGTTAGAAGCTAAAGATAAGCTAGAGAATTAAATCTAGTTTTATTCCAATTTTCAAGGAGAAATCTGTGGGATAAAACTAAAGCATGCTTTAAAGAAAGAATGACAAGATTTGTGGATCACATCAAGAACAAGAAAGACAAGGACTTAGAAATGGTGAAATTATGTCTATACAAGAGACAAACTAATTCATTATGATTTGGGGGGAGAATAATAAAAGGATGATGAAGATAATTCTGATGAAGATAAGAAGTATTCATACAGACCTGATCATACAAGCTATAAGAGAGAGCTAAAGAAATTTGTGGACACTGAGAAATAGAGAAGAAAACAACATTCACTGAGTAGAAAGAAGTGGAGAAAAAGGAGTATAAGAGAAACATTGATTAGAGAGGTATTATGAGCTTACAATAGATATGAACATCAGCAAGTTTAAGTTGTATATATGAATAGATCATCATATACTATTTTAGTTTAACCATTGGTTCAAAAAATCTCTTAACAAAGTGGGATTTAACTATCCTTTATATATTAAGATACATCCCAAGGAGTATCAAAAAGTTTCTCATGAAGATAGCATAGTGAAATTCCAGATATCAAGTGACAAACTATTATATTAAATGCTCTAACAAGGTCGCACTTAACAGTGTGTTTGTAACCTTTAATAGGGTTGGCTCTTCATCGAGATCACTTCAGAAGAGTGAAAATCTTGGGTTACCGACCCAAGTGGTTTTTCCCGTAACAGGGTTTCCACGTTAAAAATCCATGTGTCAAATATGTATATGGTTCATTGCTTTGATATTTTTCTTTACACATTACTAAAATAAGATTGATAAGTAAACACTAAGTTATTTATTGTATTTCGGTAAAGACTAGACTCCTATTAGGTAAAGCTTAAGAAAAAGGATAAACAATATACTCCGAGAAATAGTTATTTGATAAGATTATTTAAGGGCATACATCTTGTAGGATTGAAGATAACTAGAGGTTTATATATGTGGTATAAAGTTTTGGGTTTATTTATTAGATTATTTTGAGGCCACTGATTCACCCCCCTCTCAGTTATTCTAACAATTGGTATCATAACTTGTGTTCTTATAAATGGAGTTTAAAGACTCAAGAAAAAGATCACAAGATGAACAAAAGGGATGTGCCTAAGTTGAACAAGTACAACTTTTCATCATGGAAAAGAAAGATAAGACTCCACCTATCAGGTATTGGAAATGATGTTACTCAATACTTGGATACTGAATATGTGTTGCCTACTGGACCTCACATACTTGATCAATTGAGAGAAAAGTATGAGCACAATTATATGATGATAGAAATTTCTTCCTCAATCTTTGATGATGAATTTGAAGATGTCAAAACATGCACCACTGCAAAGCAAATGTGGGACAAATTGAAGCTAGTACATGGAGGAGATGCAAATGTACTAAGAGCTAAGGCAGAAAGCCTAAGAGGAAAGTTTGATGACCAAAGAATGAAAGAAGGAGAAAACATCACTCAGTAAAGTTGCAGAATCAAAGATGTAGTAAATTCTATCTGAGGAGTAGGAGGTGTACTTGAAGAAGAAACAGTGGTAAGTAAAATCCTAAGAACCTTACTACCTATTTATGCTATTACAACATCTGTTATACAAGAAATGGGAGCAGTAGAAAATAACAATGTCACTCTAGATAGTTTGATTCGTAGACTTATTTCATTTGAGATGAATAACTTTGACAACAGTGTCTTACCATCTATAGAGTCTGCATTCAAATCTTCTTTGAAAATAAGTAAATCAAGTCATAAACACACTATGAGAAATGATAGTGAAAGTGATAGTGATGACCAAGAACTTGATGAGATTGAAGCACTAATGGCCAGAAGATTGCAGAGAGGAAAAGGTAGATACAAAGGCAAATTACCATTGGTATGTTTTAATTGTAAAGAGATTGGACACTTTGCTGCTAGATGTCCTAACAAAAGAAAAGATGATAGAAGTAATAACATAACTTATGAAAAGAAGTTTGACAGAGGTTATGATAGAGATTACCGAAGGAACTGACAATCTGATAGAAGAGATACCCAAGACTATAAGGACAAAGGGAAGAAAGCTTGTTACTTGGATGAGAACAAAGCTGGAGATATTGACACCGAATCTAACGAAGATATTGAGGTGATATTTGTTGCTATGAAGGATGATTCAGATGAAGAGGAAAGGTATGTTGAAACTACACTCATATCTAAGGTTAGTAAAAATGATGTCTGGATTATTGATAGTGGCTGCACTCACCACATGACTGGAGATAACAAAAAGTTTGAAACTTTTGAATGTTATAATGGTGGATCAATAAGAAGGGGTAATGATTCAACTTGTCCAGTTGAAGGTAAAGGAACAATAATGTTGAATAATCTGATTAGATGTAAAAATCCATATTGGGTGAAAGGACTTAACTATAATCTATTGAGTATTTTATAGCTGAATAATATAGGACACCGAGTTGCATTTGAGAAAAAAAAGGCAAAGATATTCAATGAATCAGGAAGGTTGATCGAAACAGACAAAAGGTAACCTATTCTATCTTGATGATATTAACACCACTTGTTTTATGGATAGAAATGAAGATATATGGTTGTAGCATAAAAGGTTATGTCATGTGAATTTTGACAACATGGTTATGATAAGAAATAAAAGGGAAGTAAGAGGCTTACCGAGCATGTTAAAACCTGACCATATCATGTGTAAGAATTGTCAAAAAGGTAAAATGACAAAGTCTAGTTTCAAGAGAAAAACCTACACATCTAATTGTATTCTAGAATTAGTCCATACTTATCTATGTGGACCCATGAGAACTAAGAGCTACTATGGTGATAAATACTTCATTCTATTTGTAGATGATTATTCTATAATGATGACAGTTATGTTCTTAAAAGAGAAATCATAAGCATTCAAGATGTTTAAATGGTATAAAGATATAGTGGAAAAACAAAGTGGTAAGGAACTAAAATGCTTAAGATCAAATAGAGGAGGAGGATTTATTTATGATGAATTCACTAACTTTTGTAATGAGCATGGAATTAAAAGATAGGTTTTTACACCAAGAACACCACAACAAAATGGGATTGCTAAAAGATGGAACAGATCCATTGTTGATTGTACCAGAACACTGATGATAGAAAAATGCATCATACAAAAATTTTGGAGGGAAGCTGTTAGTACTATTTTCTACACATTGAACATAGTTCAATTGAAGAAAGACACCAAAAAGACACCTTATGAGCTATGGTATGGACATACCCGAAATGTAAGTTACTTCAAAATTTTTGGAAGTCAATGTTATATTTTGAAATATGATAGAAATGGAAAGCTTGAATCCAAAGGTGAAGAAGGAATATTTCTAGGGCATTCTACCAAAAGTAAGGCTTATAAATGTCTTAACAATTCTTCTAACAAAATCATTGAAAGTGCTAATGTCAAAATAGATGAATTTGATGAGAAAAATGACAAGGAAAGAAGAAAAGAACTAGAAGACTACAAAAGGTTTGTCTACAATGAAGAACCTGCCACTCTACCCGAGCAACAGTGTATCACTCCTGAGTGATAAAAAATTGCACCCAAGCATCAGGCTACAAACACTGAAAATCAGGAAATTGCTCAAAATGATGTACCAAGTGATGGATATCAGAATGAAGGTCAAGATGATGATCAGAATGATGAAAAAATAGATGAACCAATAATTTCCAAGTATGTCAAAAGACACCATCCATAGAACCAGATCATAGGAAAAAAAAGGCTAGAAGGAGAACAAGAAGTAAGTCACTAAACACTAGATGTTTAATTTGTGATTTTGAGCCTAAATATGTCAATACTGCACTTAAAAATAAAGAATGGGTCAGTGCTATGAATGAAGAGATTGAGTAGATTGAGAAGAACATAGTACCTAGACCAGATGACAAAAATGTCATTGGTACCAAATGGATATTTAGAAACAAGCTGAATGAGAATGGAGAAGTCACAAGAAATAAAGCAAGATTAGTATGCAAGGGGTATGCACAAGAATAAGGTATTGACTATGGAGAAACCTTTGCACCCATGCTAGAATAGAAGGAGTAAGAATTCTACTTGCTTATACTGCATTCAAAGGATTTAAGGTATACGAAATGGATCTCAAATCTACATTCCTAAATGAAATACTAGAAGAAGAAGTATACATTGAACAACCAAAAGGGTTTGGTGATCCTGACAAGAGAAAAATGGTTTGTAGACTTCAAAAAGCCTTTTATGGATTGAAACAAGTACCAAGAGCATGGCATGAAAGACTTCACTCCTATCTCATGAGTATTGGATTTGTAAGAACAAGTGAAAACAATAATATGTATTTAAAAGAAGATACTAATGAAAACATTCTGATTGCTGAAATGTTTGTTGATGATATCATATTTGGTGGTAATGATATGTTATGTAAATCATTTTATAGTGAAATGAGAAAAGAGTTTGAGATGTCAATGTTTGGGGAGATCAAATTCTTTCTTAGTCTATAGATTCTTCAACAGGATGCAGGCATATACATCACACAATCCAAATACATCAAGGAAGTTCTCAAGATATTCAAGATGGAGGACTCCAAGGCAGTTGCAACACCTATCACAACCAGACGCAAGTTGACAAAGGAAGACAAGTCAACCGAGGTAAATTAAACCTTATATAGATAAATGATTGGCAAACTCATGTATGTTGTACATACTAGACTAGATATAGCACATGTAGTTGGAATAGTTGCAAGATTCTATGCTAATTCCAAGGAATCACACATGACTATTGTCAAAAGAATTCTAAGATATCTAAAGAATACCGAAGACTATGGCTTATGGTATAAAAGAGAAGGCAAATTTGAGCTTCAAGTCTATATAGATGCTGATTGGGTTGGAAACATAGATGACAGAAAGAACACAACAAGAGGATCATTCTTCATGGGTGACATACTTGTCACATGGATAAGTAAGAAGCAAGGATGCATCTCACAATCTACTACAGAAGTAGAATATGTGGCTACTGCTGCAAATTTCTCTAATATTACATGGATCAAGCAATTACTGGAAGGTATGAATATGAAAATTCTTGAACCAGTGATTATCTATTGTGATAATACTAGTGCAATAAACATATCAAAGAACTCGATCATGCATGCTAAGACTACACATATTAATATCAAGTATCATTACTTAAGAGAACAAGTGCAAGAGAAATAGGTGATACTAGAGTACATTCAATCCAAGGAAAAATTAGAGGACATATTCACAAAGCCATTGCCTAAAGATACATTTGAGTACCTAAGAAAGAGACTAGGGGTCCAACCCTTGTTTACTGGTCACTAAGCTGACTAGGAGGCTGCATGAGCCTACACATAAATAGAAGATCATTCATGTTGATGCAAGCAAAGAGATGGATTGCAAAGATATATCAGTACACAACAAGGTACTTATCTGCACTGAACACTAGAGTTATTGTATTGTTGATGGAAAGGAAATTCAAGGAATATATTAAAAAAAAGGGAGGACAGATATAGTTTGGCTTTGTTCTCAAAGGTAGAGAGATTATATATCCATATGAAATGTCTATCATGATCATCCAAATGGAGATAAGTATCCTAAGGGAGAGATGACTTAATGGAAAGAAATATATTGTTTTCAAAGGAAAAACAAATATGAATAGAATTATCCATCAAAAAGAGGAGCAGTTAAAGGGAGAGAAAACATCAGAGTTAGATTCAAGGAAACATCCATCTAAGGGAGAGAATTGGAAAAGTTAACATTGCATATCTATCCAGAAAAGGGAGAAGAGATTCTATAACAAAGGGAGAGCTAGAATCAGAAGTTGCTACATCTATCCAGTGAAGGGAATGAAGAATAAAGAAAGTACTCTGCAAGAATCAAATCTAAGCTAGAAGAGCTTACCGAGAGGCATATATTTGTATTGGTTATAGAACAATAAGTTTGGTAGATTAATAAACTACAACTAATATATTTCATATTGTATTATTAGTAATGTAGTATGTTGCCATCAATGCCAAAGGGAGAGATTGATGAACTATAATTGATTGAATGTTTGAAGATGTTAAGTTGATGATCACCGAGATGCAGAAAGTTAATGCATGACATTAAATCAGTTAATGTATTGTATTGTCATTTATGTCAACTTGATATAATCTGATGGGTCATATACATATTGTCAAAGACTTCAAAGAACCAAAGAGATAAAGGCTATGTTATTCCAGTTGTCAAGGAGAAATCAACGGGACAAAACTAAAGCATGATTTAAAGAAAGAATGATGAGATTTGCAGATCACGTCAAGAACAAGAAAGAGAAGGACTTAGAAATGGTGAAATCATGTCAATAAAAGAGACAAGCTAATTCATTATGAATTGGAGGGATAATAATAAAAGGACACTGTAGAGAATTCTGATGAAGATAAGAAGTCTTCATAAAGACCTGATCATACAAAGATATAAGACAAAGCTAAAGAAATTTGCGGACACCGAGCAACAGAGAAGCAAACAAGATTCACCGAGCAGAAAGAAGTGGAGAAAAGGAACACAAGAGAAACATTGATCAGAAAAGGTATTATGAGCTTACAATAGATCTAAACATCTGCAAGTTTAAGTTGTATATATGAATAGATCATACACTGTTTTAGTTTAACCATTGATTTAGAAAATCTCTTAACAAAGTGGGATTTAACTATCCTTTATATATTTAGATACATCCCAAGGAGTATCAAAAAGTTTCTCATGAAGATAGCACAGTCAAATGCCAGATGTCAAGTGACAAACTATTATATTAAATCCTCTAACAAGGTCGCACTTAACAGTGTGTTTGTAACCTTTAACAGGGTTGGCTCTTCACTAAGCTCACTTAAGAAGAGTGATCATTTTGGGTTACTGATCCCAAGTGGTTTTTCCCTTAACAGGGTTTCCACGTTAAAAATCCATGTGTCAAATGTGTATATGGTTCATTGCTTTGATGTTTTTCTTTACACATTACTAAAACATGATTGATTGGTAAACACTAAATTATTTACTGTATTTTGGTAAAGACTAGACTTCTATTCGGTAAAGCTTAAGAAAAAGGATAAAAAATATACTCCATGCAATAGTTATTTGATAAAGTTATTTAAGGGCATACATCTTGTAGGACTGAAGATAACTAGAGGTTTATATATGTGGTATAAAGTTTTGGGTTGATTTATTGGATTATTTTGAGGCCACTGATTCACCCCCCCTCTCAGTTATTGTAAAAATTGGTATCAGAGCTTGTGTGCTTAGAAAGGGAGTTTAAAGACTCAAGAAAAAGATCACAAGATGAGCAAAAGGGATGTGCCTAAGTTGAACAAGGACAACTTTGCATCATGGAAAAGCAGGATAAGACTCCACCTATCAGGTATTGGAAATGATGTTACTCAATACTTGGATATTGAATATGTGTTGCCTACTAGACCTCACACACTTGATCAATTGAGAGAAAAGCATGAGCACAATTCTATGATGATAGAACTTGCTTCCTCACTCTACGATGATGAATTTGAAGATGTCAAAACATGCACCAATGCAAAGCAAATGTGGGACAAATTGAAGCTAGTACATGGAGTAGATGCAAATGTACTAAGAGATAAGATAGAAAGCCTAAGAGGAAAGTTTGATGACCTAATAATAAAAGAAGGAGAAAATATCACTCAGTATAACTGCAGAATCAAAGAGGTAGTCAATTCTATTTGAGGATTAGGAGGTGTAATTGAAGAAGAAATAGTGGTAAGTAAAATCTTAAGAACCTTACTACCTATTTATGCTATTAGACTATCTATTATACAAGAAATGAGAGCAGTAGAAAATAACAATGTCACTCTAGATAGTTTGATTGGTAGACTTATTTCATTTCAGATGAATAACTTTGACAACAGTGTCTTACCATCTATAGAGTCTGCATTCAAATCTTCTTTGAAAATAAGTAAATCAAGTCATAAACACACTATGAGAAATGATAGTGAAAGTGACAGTGATGACCAAGAACTTGATGAGATTGAAGCACTAATGGCCAGAAGATTGAAGCACTTAACAGTGTGTTTGTAACCTTTAACAGGGTTGGCTCTTCACTGAGCTCACTTCAGAAGACTAAACATTTTGGGTTACTGATTTGAAGTGGTTTTTCCCTTAACAGGGTTTTCACGTTAAAAATCCATGTGTCAAATGTGTATATGGTTCATTTCTTTGATGTTTTTCTTTACACATTACTAAAATAGGATTGATTGGTAAACACTAGGTTATTTACTGTATTTCGGTAAAGACTAGACTGCTATTCGGTAAAGCTTAAGAAAAAGGTTAAACAATATACTCCGAGTAGTAGTTATTTGATAAGATTATTTAAGGGCATACATCTTGTAGGACTAAAGATAAATAGAGGTTTATATACGTGGTATAAAGTTTTGGGTTGATTTATTAGATTATTTTGAGGCCACTGATTCACCCCACCCCCGCTCTCAGTTATTATAACACATACTACACATGGGGTTCTATATCAGCTTGTTTGGGAGAAATAGATTGACTTTCTGTGGACACTTTAGGAATTTGTCCTCTTATTCTAGGCTTCTTCTTACCAGATTTTCCTCAACCTCCATAGCCTTCTTTCTACTAGCCTTATTCAGTCTCTCTACTATAGGAGCTGATTTTATTTTGTTTCCTTTCAAAGTTGTGGGGTTTTGTGGTTCGGCTGTAGGAATAGAAGTTCCTTCTCCTAATTTTCATTTTCCTTTCTTTTGGGCAAGAGTAGGTACATTTATCATACGAGTAGGTGAAGGCCTAGTTTCTTGGAATTTTTTGGGTTCTATTTCTTGGTTGGCTTGCTCAACAGCTGGTTCAGTGGGTGCGCCATCATCATTGCTAGTTTTCTCAATAGGCTCAACCCGGGGTTGCAGGGTCTTACATTGAAAAAATTATGACCATGCCACAGGAGAGGCTTCCCTAAGGGATTTATCAACTAGTAATTTGATTAGGGCATGGTGAGAGATGGAATTTGCATTTCCCTTTTGGGTTTCCTCAACACTGATACTTAGCATGTTATACAAGACATTAGGAACATTTACTAAGAGATTATGTCTTATGTAGCTAAGTAACTTAAAATGATGTGCATGCAAATTTGAAAATATTCCTTCGTAGGTCAAATACCTAATAATGTTTTTTGCCAACTCATTAAATGGTGGAGGAAGAGACATTCATTTGCACCCTTGCTTGTTAATCTCCAGGGGAGGGTCACTTGGTAGGGTAAACTGGGCCTGAGCTGACCTGGCGTCATGCACATTGGGGTAGTGTTCCCCAACTGCTGGTAACCTGGTTACCTCTTCTATCTATTCTTATATTGTAACAATCATTAATCCCCATATGGTTTCTTTCCCTTCCTCAAATTTATTTGTAAATTCAGCTGCTACTTCTTCATCAAACTTTGTTAATTTCAAGAAATATCCCAACCAACCACATGAATTAAATCTCCTCACTACTTTGACATCTGTAAGAAAAAAACCATGAACTAACAGCTCATGTCGCTGCAGCTTCCCTCCAATTTGTTCCAAATTTTTGCCTCCTCTGTTCTGTTGTAGCTTAAGCTTGTCAATTTTCAACTTTTCTTCTCTACAATTACCTTATTCCTTTTTGAATTTCAGACTGCTCCTATTAAAACTATGGACCTTATTTTACAATCTTCTGTTGTTCTTGACATAAACAATGATAACAACGCTTTAACAGAAGAAATTCTAACTCTAACTGCGAGTTTCCACATAGTTTAATTAAAGTTATTTTGGGTCACATCAAATCTAAAAATCAGTGAAAATTTGGGAATAACAGTGTGACACTTGTGTGATGTAGCAACATGATTTAATGAGACAAGGCCAAAGTACAAATTTGAGGTGATAAGAAATCTTTGAGTAATGACAAGGACAATTAGAAATGACATTAGAACTTAATACACTTCCTTTCCCCCTACAAAATGACAACAAGTGTCCATAGTTGTTATACTTGGAATGAGGTACGGAACTGGCTTAATGCCGCAATCATAAATTTATTGTAGTACTAGATATAATTAGCTAAATCTATGTGCTAAAAGTGGAAAAAAATTGAATATTTTATACCTATCATTCGATCATTGCATGCGCCAGAAAAAGGTGGCGAGAGTGGAATGATGTTGGTGGCTGCATGCGTTAGCTAACGTGGCTCTTATTTGAAACATAGAAATGGAAAGCGATGATGACGTGGAAGATGGTAAAATAGAAGGTAGAGAGGAGAAATAAGTTGAAAAGAAGAATATAGATAGTGAATGGAGAAATGGGACTTCATTTGGAAATGAAGTTTTTATTATGAATATGCTTGAAGGAATGCTATGTTGATGCTGTAGGAAGAAGGTTTGCACCCTCTGGTGCAGGAAGTATTACTTGTTTCTTGTTTAGAATTGGTTGTCTGAATTGCTGCAGGAAGTCTTCTTTGGTCTGGGGCTGGTGATATAGATGTAGCCAATGTCCATTGACTAATAACTTGAAGTGTACTAGGTCAATAGTTGTCAACTGGACTACTCCATTGGCAAAGACATGGATTATTTCATATGGGCCCAACCATCTTGTCTGCAGCTTGCCTGGTATTTCTTGGAATATGGAGTCACACAGTAACGCCCAATCACCAATTTGAAACTATTTTCTCTTAATATGAGAGTCATGCCACTTCTTTCTCTATTTCTGTACTATCTCAGTGCGCTCTAATGTAGACTTGCACATCTCATCTAAGGAATTGAGATGCAACAAACATTCTTTCTGTGCTGCAGGAAGGTTGATGTTTAACTCCAGCGTAGTGCGGAATGTTTTGTGTTCAAATTCAATTGGTAGCATTGCAACCTTCCCATATAGTAATTCAAATGGTGTGAACCCTATGGTTGTCTTGCAGGTTTTTCTATATTCCTAGATGGCTTCTGAGAGTCTGTTGCTCCAATCTTGGCGGTGTAGATGAACTATTTTTGTTAAAATGGCTTCAATCTCTCTATTTATAACTTATGCCTGACCATTAGCTTGAGGATGATAGGGACTTGAATTCTAATGTCTGATATTGTATTCCTTCATGAGCTCTGTTATCAAATTGGATGTGAATTATGCTCCCTAATCAGTTACAAGTTCTCTTGGTACACCATAACGGGTGAAGATTTCCTCATACAAAAAATTTGCTACCTTATGATCTTGTGCATGTTTCATGGCTTTTTCTTCCATCCATTTGGTTAGATAGTTGATGCATAACAATATGTGGGATTTCCCATTTGATGGAGGGTCTATGGGACCAATGAAATCCATGCCCCATTTATCAAATGGTGTCACCACCACTTGAGGATTTAAGGGCATTTCATCTAATTTTGTTGGACGAACCATCCTCTAACATTTATCACATTTTCTTGTGTAATTGTCCGTATCCTTGTGAACTATGGGCCAATAGTAACCTGTTGTTAAGATCTTTAGGGTTGTTCTCTTAGCTATAAAGTGTCCTCCACATGGCTCATCATGACAAGCATGGAGAATATCACATGTCTCATATTTTCACACACACCTCCTCATGACTTGGTCTGGGCAAGTATAAAATAGTGTGTTGTCAATCCAAGAGAATTGGAAGCTTTTCTCTACAAGCACTCTCTTGTCCTTAAGAGAGAAATGTGTGGGAATTTTATTAGCTGCAAGGTAATTATCTATATCAGCATACGATGGACTCTTGACAACAATATGAAACAAATTCTCATTAGGGAATGTGTCATCTTTCACAATAGTATCATTGTCAGCATTTTGGATTCTGGATAAATAATATGCTACTACATTTTCTTTCCGTGGCTTGTAAATGATGGTTATATCAAATTCCTGCAAAAGAAGAAGCCATCTTGCTAACCTGCCTGAGATGGCAGGTTTGTTCATAAGATACTTGATTTCTACATGGTCAGTATGAACAAAGATAGGATAGCCTATTACATAATGGTAGAATTTATTCAAAGCATAAACTACTGCTAGTAATTCCTTTTCAATTACTGTGTAATTTAACTTTGGTCCATTTAAGCTCTTGCTGATATAGTAAATTGCATTTTCAAGGTTACTAGACTTTTGTCCTAAGCCATCACCTATTGCATAGTCAGAAGGATCCATATGTATGTGGAATGGTAAAGACCAATTAGGGCCCCTAAGGACTAGTGCAATTGTCAAAAGTGACTTGAGCTATAAGAATGATTCATCACAAACTTTTTCCCATGCAAACTCGGCCTCTTTCATAAGCAATGTATATAGAGGACTTGCTATTTGACTAAAGTTTTGAATGAAACACCTATAATAGCCATAATTTCCTAAGAATGATCAAACATGTTTTTTCTTAGTAGGTGTAGGCAATGTGAGAATTACCTCTATTTTTGCAGGGTCTACTTGAATGCTAGCTTTTGAGATGAAATGTCCCAACACTACTCCTTCCTACATCATCATGAAACATTTCTCACTGTTGAGAGACAGGTTGTGTTCTTGACATCTGATCAACACTTTTTCTATGTTCTCCAAAGCCTCTTCAAAAGTAACACCAAATGTAATGAAGTCATCCATGTATATTTCTATACAATCATGTGATATGTCACCAAAAATGCTGATTACAGCTCTTTGGAAAGTAGCTGGTGCATTACATAAGCCAAAAGGTAACATAGAATATGCATATGTTTCCCAAGGGCATCTAAATTTGTTTTTATCCTGATCCTCTAGAGCAATGCTAATCTGGTTAAAACTACTATATCCATCCAGAAAAGAGAAGTACTTCTTTCTATCTAAAGTGTCTAAAACTTGATCAATAAATGGAAAGGGAAAATGGTATTTCTTTATGGAATTATTCAATTCCCTATTATATACACAAATTCTCCATTTACCCCCCTTTTTAGGTACTATGACCAAAGGTGATACCCATTTACTATTAAAGATTGGATATATGAAACCATCATCCATCAACTTTTGCAACTCAGTTTTAAATATTTCTCTCAAGGCTGGGTTAATTCTTCTCTAAGGTTGGTAGAGTGGTAGATTTCCTTCATTGATGTAGATTCTATGTGTATAGAGCTTTGGGTTCAGGCCTGTCATGTCTCCATAATCCCAAGCAAAGAATTTTTCATGCTTACACAAGAGTTTAGTTAACAATGCCAATTGTTGTTGTGGCAACTTATTGTTAACATGGAGATTGTGACTAGGAGAAAGTTCCATAGTAGTTGTCAGTTCTAGCATTGACACTTCAGAGATTGGACTTGTAGCTACTTCACAAGGTAGTAATTGATTAATTGTATCAGGAGTTGCTGGAAAATACAGTCCTCATAGGTACAAAATTGAAAAATAGATCTTCTAGAAATATCTTTTTCTATGACACACTCATTGGTAAGGATACTTTGAATCACATCACTTTCTTCTCTTTTTTTTAGGAAGGATTGCCTATGTAACATCATTAGTTGAGCAACAAAATTAATCTCTTCTTCCTCATCTCCCAAATCTGGCCAAATATGTGTACTCAAATCTTGTTGGGGTTGGGTAGGAGGATATAATGCTAGCTTCTTTATTGCTTGGCCACATGAAATTGTCATGTTACCTAATCTGCAACTAATATTGGCATTAGTGGTGGCTAACCAAGGTCTTCCAAGGATAACTGGGTAGCCAACAAATTTTACCTTAGGTGATAATATCAGCAAATATGTAGGATATTCCCATGAATCCAATGTGACTAATATATCCTCTATGATGCTATCTAGTGTTACAGTGGAACTATCTGCAAGTTGTAAGACTGTTGGTATGGTTCTTAACCCCTCTATACTTAACCTATTCATGGTATCCTTACTCATAACATTTATAGCTGTGCCCAAATCAATGAGAACATTTTTCACAGACTGACCATTAATTATGAGATAAACAACTGGGCTTCCAGGGTCAAATGTATATTAGATATATCTAGTGCACATGCATGGTACTACTGAGTATTGGTGGCATATATTGGTTGCTCATGTTTTTTTTTGTTAGGATTAGGCTGGGGTTGAGCATGCAATTGAGTTTGCTTTGGACCAAGATTCATGGCTACATGAGGTGACATTATTGCAGGTTGAGATACTGGAGGTGGTAAGGGTGGATAACTAGGATTTTGGTCAGGCCACTACTAAGGCCCTCTCCATTGTTTATATGGTTTCCAATTCCCCTGTGGTGGCTGCCATTGATTTTGAGGTAGAGGCCACTAGTTTTGCTTTTAGTTGGGCCACTGGTTATTCCAAGCAGGTTGGAAATACTGAGAAGGGTTCTAAAACTTTGGTTTTTCCAGTGATTATTATAAGGACTAGAAAATTGCAAAGGATCCTGAGGCATACCTTGTCTTGAATCCCATGGAAGACATTGAGCAACAAAGAATACTTGCTCATTGTCTCCTTCTATTTTCATGTACTCAGTAGGCAGGTGTTGGTTCTTTGAGTTTGCCACCATCTTGCATCCACAGCCTTTATTTTATTTGCGGCAGTGAAAACAATACTCGGATAGTCATGTTTCAACATCCACATGCTTCTTCTTGGCAGTCATGGTGTCCAAGTGTGTAGCAACATCATTAATAATATCTTTCTTGAAGTCTGACAATAGGTTTGAAATCTCCAATTTAGAAATGCCCGAGGTGTTCCCCTTAGTAACTGTAGACCAGAATCCTCTAACCTTTTTGATAGTTGATCTTGAATAATTGAGGCAGATTTTCTTGAGGTCATCCTAGGAAGATTGAGATATATCTCCTCCGGCCATGAGGTCCAGTGATTCCAGGAAGCTATCATTGACTCCTCTCAAGAAGATGAGTTTTTGCGAATCCTCCTCCAGCACATGATGTGGAATCTTTTATAAATTGTACAAAAAATGTGAAACATAGTCTTCTAAAGTTTCATCCTCCTTCTGTGACATTTGAAAAATGTCATCTCCTCTTGGGTCACCCCCCTTGCAATAATCTTTGTAATTCTACATAAACAGAGTCTACATTTCATCCCAGCTAGTTATTGCATTAGCTCCTAAGCCCATTAACCATCATAGGGCAGACTCCTTCAATGTTGTTGGAAAAAACTTGAGATTATGGCCATCAGTGTTGTAGTCAAAGCTTTGAAAGAGAATGTCAAACTCAAATAGAAAGGTGTTAGGTGTAGACACCCAAAATTGGTCAACCGAAATCATACTATCATCCACACAAAAAATGAGGTTTCACCATTAAAGAAACTTTAACCAATGTAATGGAATATAACTTCATCTATAACACCCCACCAGAGAACCCAAGAGAATCTAACCTAAACATGATACTAAGTTAACAACTTTTTTTAAAAATAGTTTACACAACACAAATGCGGAAGCAAGAACAACAAAGATAAACATAATGATAAAGTAAACAAGTACAGTTAACAATCTCAAGGATTCCATAATGTAGAGTTATTTTTGAGTTAACTAATCTACAAAGAACAACCATAAGTAATATAACATAAAAAGATACATCAATTGAAATCATAAGGTACATCTCATATAATAATATCACATATACAACTGATACCCAAGGTATACATAATGAATCATCATCCACTACACAATTCGCAGGGTATGCAATAATGAATAACAATACATCACATCTCCAGAATGGATGTCAACCAATATATAGATAGATATAATATACATATCATGATAATGAATAAGCCTCCAGAGGAACAATAAGCTAGAACAATAACAAGGATCATCCAATTATGAACAAGAACATTGGGATCTCAATGGTAAAAAGAATCACTACCACCTAACCAAGTGGAACCCTGAGGCCCACCCCACTTTGTTGAGGAGATAAACACTAGGCCCACATAGACAGGTATACAAAAAAGAAGGAATAATGAAAAGGATATACAAGGTCATAAAAATAGGTATAAACATGAAGATCCTAGAAGCTCTCTATAACAAAATGTTATATACACTACTAGGGGCACCCGACACATGTACAAAACCAAAGATGCATATAGGGAAGTGTCATCACATAAGTCAATTCTTGAGTTACCCAGGTAGCCTCTCTGGACCCTGACCCCAAGTGAATCTATGTGGCATCAATAACCTCTCATACAAACATAGATACTAACTATGCTAGACCAAATTGTCTCATTGGATGGGAAAGCATATTCTCTTACTCCCATCCTAGCCTGTACTAGCAGTCAAAGCATGAGAGAGGAACACACAAATATTATTAATTCATTTTAAAACCCCATTAATGTATCATATTATCAATTATTAAGTTACTTACAATGAGTTACCCTGGCATCCACTTTAGGGCCTCGACCCCCATTGCAAGCCACTTCCCTTCTATACACTTAGATAACCTACCTAGGATTATAGATCAACATATATCACAAAGGTAAACATAAACTTCAAAATAGTTTCATAAAATTACAAGGAGCACACTAGTACTCACATTACCACAATGCAAAGAATGCACTCTCAGAAACTTACAATACACATGGGCTCAAAATTGAAAACAAGCTGGACAACAAAGATCGAGATGGTAACAAACTCCCAAAACAACACACATCTAAAAACATACATGCAAAAGAAAACCAAGCCCAAGCCTGTGGTATATCATTCCTAAAATTTGACTCAACCCCCCCACATGACAACAGATAACATATAAAAATTCATCAGGGGTTAAGTCACAACAGATCTCCAATAAGTTACTTGTAAAATAGTTTAATCCACTTAATCAGGTTAACTAACTTTCAATTCCATTAAAGTCATAATTAATCTCAACAAAATTTACCATTTGACAAACACACATACACCCATATAAACATACCTATATTAATGGAAATATAAAAAATAGGAAATGGTAGAGATCGATGCATCATGTGGATCTCGCAAGAAAGTAACTACGACTCCATCCCTCACCATATCAGACATGTTAAACAAAATATGAAACATACTCATA
This sequence comes from Thuja plicata, assembly GCA_018584345.1. Classification (NCBI taxonomy): domain Eukaryota; kingdom Viridiplantae; phylum Streptophyta; class Pinopsida; order Cupressales; family Cupressaceae; genus Thuja; species Thuja plicata. The sequence goes on along the minus strand of MU227968.1, from coordinate 1,280,792 downwards.
ATCCATGTAAATGTATATGGGGTCAGTATGTCTTTAAATCCATAACTATAAATAACATCATCATATGCAAATAATCAACATAAAAATAACCATAATCATCTATCAACACATGATATCACACAAATATCTAATGGATCATAATATATCAAATCATAATGTAATGTCATACATCAATATCCTCAAATATCACTAAAATAACCAAGACACACATGAAAAGTTCCTAAAAGAGTTTGGCACCAATAACTGAAAAAGCAAACTAGGGGTGGGTATTACATCATCATTGGTTATACACACCACCAATTACTTGCAATTTAGACATACATGCATTTCAATCTAACTTTATTCCAATTTACAATAAACACATATATGGTAGGCTCTTTGCAATGTTCTCCCTTGCACATACTACCAGAGGTTTAGACATCATAGAAACAATAGTGAACACATAATAGGGCCAACTATTTCAAATATTTAGAATGGTCACCATAAAATGGAAAGGAGAAAACCCAAGTGGGGGAAATTATCAAGTTCGACACTAACTCATAAAAATATGCACAATTTCAATATTAAATTAAGTGTGACCAACCCAAACATAATAAAATAAAAAAATTTAATGTATTCCCACACAAGAAAAGGGAAAATCCATCAAATAACTAAAATAAGACATCAATAAGAAAATTTTCACACCACATTGTGACTAGCAAAAATCACATTTAGGAAAGTAACCGCTAAATGACACTCGGGAATGCAACACCCCAACGATGTTATAGAGTATACCCATACAAATATAATAATGATTTAGTTACATTACCAATCACATTCTTAATCTAATCTCAAATCATGCAAGTGTACACTTATTTCAGTTTATAACCATTTACAATTCTCATGTAATGCCATTTATTCCATAATACAAGGTATACCTGTAGGAAAGAGTCCTAACAAATTTACAAGATCACCATATAAAGAACAACACCAAAACATAAGCGATTCATATTCACCCAATACAAGACACTTTCCCCACCTTCACAAGAATATTTTATCCACGTAATTAATAGAGGCCAATTTACCTCATGACTCCCACACAAGATCCACATAAGGGACACAACAAAATGAAAAATTTGGGACATACATCATTGACCCAAGTAATTCTATCATGGTGAATTTACACAACCAACTTACGAACATTACCTTTTGGCATATGCAAGGACACACCTTACCAGTTCATATGCAATTACAACATTGTCAACATATACAACCAACATAAGTCACTTTTAGTAATATCATTCTTATTGCAACACCCACATAGTATAGTGAATAATTCCCCATGAGGAGACAATTCAATAAGAACTCAACAAAATAAAGGTCTTAATCAGCCACCTAATCTCAAAAGGGCACAACCCAAAGGGTCACTCAATGACCAATAAGAATGCATGACAAGAAAGGATCAACCTCGAGGAGACCATCACTCTAGGGAAGCTCTTTGGAACACAATAGGATATCATAACATTAACATTGAAAATGATTTCCAACTTACAATGCAAGCATAATAAGAACATAAATACCAGAGTTCCCAGTGTATGAACATGGGCTCTGATACTAGATGTAGTGTGCTGCCAAGGAACCCTTGGAACATAGAATTAAAGATACGTTAATATTTTTTTAAAAACATAGAATAACATCATGAACATTAGTGCATCACAAAAACAACATTGCATAAGAAAATAAGAAGGAACACACCATGATCATCACATGATTATGCACAAGTGGAAGACTTAAGCACTTCCAAAGAGTTCTATGATAAACCCAACACTAGTAAGAATGGATATTTACGTTGAAGACACCATGTGAGGGTCCAAACCATTGTCCAAGAACCTCATATGATAAGAACATACCATCATCAATGGACTCTGATGAGGAGACAAGTTCATTGTCAGTAAGTTCCAATACTAGGTTCATTTTAAGCCCAAATTGAAAAGTGATCCTAACATCATTAAACTAAAACAAAAAATGAGATGTAGATATAAAAAAATGATCCCATAAATGTATGATATCTAACCATGAAATTCATTCCTACATAGACCTAAGGGAACAATGAACTATTGTAAATGTTCAAGAGCAGTCTTAGAATGAATGCCAATTCTAGTAACTATCCAAGAAAAGATTGAACAAATGCATAGGTTTGTAGGAATGGATGCACATGATTAAAAAAATATACATGAAAAAGGGAAAAATGCACATGATCAAGGTTTAATTGCATAAAACTCCTGTAGATACATAAAAGAGAAAATAAACTAATGCCATATCCAACTTATGACCTAAACATGAACAAATCCACACTAGGGAGTACTCGATACATGAAATTGAGGTCATACACACTTAATAAAATCATATACATTGAAATCAAAGCTAATCTACTAAGCATATCATCAAATACATAAACTCACTAAAAGAAGAGATGTAAAGGATAAAATGAACACATCATGCTCAAAATATTCCACTGGAAGTAATCCACCACCTGTACACTAGTCTCCAGTATTGGTGTGAAATGTCACCCAACCATGTAGTACCCTTAGGCCCACTCCAATGTGCTTACGGAGATAGTTTCCCAACCAAAAACATAAGGCACACACACACAGAGACATGCATGAAAAATGGCTAACACACATGCCAATCAAAAGTTTAACTCAGAGAATGGTACAATGATTCCAATGAAACACATAGGTATAGAATGTAGACTATTTGGATCCCTCTCTTGTGTTTAAAAACTCTTTTAAAGGAATCTATTAGTGACTTTTGAGGCACACTGATGAACTATAACTGTTTATATTCAACCGAGTTGCAGAAGTGATGATAAAAATTATCAGTTAATGTATTGTCATTGATGTCATCTTACTTGAGTATTATTATGGTGGAGAACATCTATTATGTATTGAAGATTTGGAACAAACAATGTTTATGTGGTCCAAAAAATGAAGAATTTTGTATACACCGAGTGACAGAGAACACCAAGTAAAATCCAATGTATACCGAGTGACATTATTAACCGAGCAAGGGATTGCTGACACAATAATTGATCAAGAAGTTAATTCAAAACAAGGCCGACTAAATGATGAGCTGGAAATTGATAATTTCTAGGTAAAAGATAAAGTTTGTTAGTTGATCAAACGGTTATGAAAATTCAAGGAAGACCAGATGATAGGTATTAAAACATGTTTTTAACACAACAATTGAGGAAGAATCAAGAGGGAAAATGAACAATGGAGATTAAGAGACAAGATTTGAAGGATGAAAATTAAATGATATATGATGTCTATATAAGAGACAAGAGATTCATTTTTGAATCGTGCAAGTATTGATAGATACTAAAGCATACATGTAAAATTGATGCATGACTGATCAAATTGGTTAAAGACAAAACTAAGTGCAATTATGCAGACATCGCTGAGCTAATAGAGGATAACTGAGTAGAACAATGATGAAGAAGGAGATGAGCTGAAGTGAAAAAAATTGATCAGAGGTATTATGTACTTGAAATAGATCTGAATATCTGCAAATGAGAGATGTATTTGAATTGGATCATTACTGTATTAGTTTAACCATTGTTACAGATAAATCTCTTAACTGAGTGGGATAGTGAATCCTTATTAAAACATTTAGAGAATGTTGATTGTATTCTTGTTGACCCCATAGTGAATGCATGGTCAAGAGAGAACTGGTAGTTTTAAATCCTCTAGCAAGGTCACATTTAACAGTGTGCATTGTAACCTTTAACAGGGTTGGCTCTTCACCAAGCTCACTTCAGAAGAGTGAAAATATTTTGGGTTACCAGTCCCAGGTGGATTTTTTCCCTTAGTAGAGTTTCCACATTAAAATTCTATGTGTCAATGTGTATGAATGTTGTGGATTGTTATTTTACTTTACACTTTATTTTATTGACCTAGATCGGTAATCACAGTATTAATTTACTGATACTCGGTAGACAACTTAACAGTAAGTTTTGAAATCACAATTTATATTTGACCGAGTAGAGTTTTATATTTGATATTGTTTTGTTATACTTCTGGAGGAATTTGGGATTGTAGGATAATTTTGTGAGGGTACTGAGTCTAACTAATTCACCCCCCTCTTAGTTATTCTTACAATTGGTATCAGAGCTATCAATGCTTATTAGTGCAGGAGTGCTTATCAGAAAGGTTTCAAGGACTTGAGCTAAAGATCACAAGATGTATAAGAGAGATTCACCTAAGATGAACAAAGATAATTTCCAGACATGGAAAAGCAGAATGAGATTATAAATATCAAGAATTGCAAGCAAAATTGAAGATTTTTTGGACAATGAATTCATTCTACCTACTGGAGCTTTGACAGTAAATCAGTTGAAAGAAAAAAATGAGCATAACCTTATCATGGTGGAGATTGGGTCTTCACTTACCGATTCTGAATTTGAGGACATCAAGACTTGTACAAGTGCCAAGAAGATGTGGGACAAGCTTACAATAGTTTATGGAGGAGATGTGAATGTACTAAGAGCCAAAGCTGAGAGCCTTCATGGAAAGTTTGATGACATGCAAATGAAGGAAGGAGAAAACATCACACAATACAAAACCCAAATTAAAGAATTCATGAATGCTATTCAAGGATCTAGTGGAACCATTGATGAAGACACAATCGTGAGTAAGATTCTTAGAAATCTATTGCCTATATATTCTATAAGAGTCTCTAAAATTCATGAAATGAGAGAAACACATGGAAATAACATTACCATTGATAGTCTTGTTGGAAGATTGATTTATTTTGAGCTAAATAACTTTGAAAACAATATTGTACCATCTATGGAATCTACATTTATGTCTACATTGAAAATTGGTAAATCTAGCAAACACATAATCAGAAATAACAGTGATACTGATAGTGATGACAAGGAACTTGATGAGCTTAAAGATTTAATGGTTAGAAGATTACATAAAGGTAAAGGAAGATATAAAGGTAAACTACCTTTGATATTCTTTAATTGTAAAGAGATTGGCGATTTTGCTGCAAGATGCCCTAACAAGAAGAATGATGATAGGAATGATAGATCTAATGACAGAAAGGATGTCTAAGATTTTAGAAGCAACCGACAGTATGATAGAAGAGATAACCAAGATTACAAAGATAAAGGTAAGAAAGATTGTTACATTGCTAAAGATAATAATAACAGTGGATCTGACAGTGATGAAGATATTGAGATGGTGTTCGTAGTCTTAAAAGATGATTCAAATGAAGATGAAAGGTATGTAGAAACAACACTTATCTCTAAAGTTAGAAAACATGATATTTGGGTTATTAATAGTGGCTATACACATCACATGACTGGTGATAAAGGTAAATTTAAATTTCTTAAACATTATGATGGAGGATCAGTAAGAATGGGAAATGATACACCATGTCAAGTAAAAGGAAAAGGTACCATTATGCTGAACAATTAAATCAAATGTGAAAATACTTATTGGGTAAAAGGACTTAACTATAATATGTTGAGTGTTTCACAGTTGAATAACATAGGACACCGAGTTGCATTTGAGAACATAAAAGAAAGAATCTATGATGGAAAAGGAAAATTGATCGGTACTGGTGAACAATCAAGAGGTAACTTATTCTATCTTGACACAGCTAAAATGACTTATTTATTGGTAAAGAATGAAGATATATGGTTATGGCACAAAAGACTTTGTCATGTAAATTTTGACAACATGGTTAAGATTAGTAAAAAAAGAAAATTTAGAGGCTTACCAAGCTTAACTAAACCAGACCATGTAACATGCAAAAATTGTCAAATGGGTAAGATGTCAAAATCTTGTTTCAAGAGCAAGAATTTCTCATCTAATGATATTTTGGAGTTAGTCCATATAGACTTATGTGGACTAATGAGAACACAAAGCTATTTTGGGGACAAATATTTTATTTTATTTGTTGATGACTACTCTAGGATGATGACTGTAATGTTTCTAAAAGAGAAATATGAAGCATTTAAGATATTTAAGTGGTATAAGGAAAAAGTGGAAAAAGAAACTGGTAGAGATCTGAAGTGTTTGAGATCTGACAGAGGAGGTGAATGTATTTATGATGAGTTTGCTAACTTTTGTAATGAGAATGGAATCATAAGATAGGTTTCTGCACTAAGGACACCACAATAGAACAAAATTGTTGAAAGAAGGAACATATCACTTGTTGATTGTGCCAGGACATTGATAATAAAAAAGAAAGTTGCACAAATGTACTGGAGAGAAGCAATCAACACAGTAGTCTACACACTAAACTGAGTATTGTTAGAGTATTATTACTTTATGCTTATTAATTAAATCATATTGATTTAATTATATAAGTTACTATTACTCTAGTTACTTAAGCTTCATTTAGGTGCATTATTAATTAATAATGTGCAACCTAGTTTTTTCCCTTTAGGGTTTCTATCTCACCTTTTATAAGGTTGAGCTTTGTACTTTTTCATCAATGGCATAATACATTTTGAGCTCTGACATTTTTGAGCACAAGAGGGTTTTACTTTTTCCATATTGTTGCTTCATTCTTTGTGACAGGTTTATTGCATGCATCTGGATCTTGGAGTTGAATCTGATATTTCATCAACTTCTTCATGGTATCAGAGCCTTGCTACTGCAGCTTGTTCAAGTTTTTTGGAGCTGTGGATCAAGCCCTTTCTTTCTGGGGTTTTCTGGTATTTTTTATATTGGATCTGGGGGGTTGCAATTTTTTAGAGCACCTTGGGCAAAAAATGACCTCACAGTTGCGTCCAGAAGGCTCGAAATACCCAAAATCCATATAAAATTTGACTTTTTTGGACACCAAAGCTTCTGGAATTTTTTTTTTCTCTCTAGGCCATACAACATGCAAAACGAGAAAAAAAATAAAAAAAATAATTTTTTAATGATTTTTGGCATTTAAAAAAAATGCCTGCAATTGCACCAAAAAGGCGCCACCTGTGCGCCACTGCCGCCAGCTGCTACACCAACGCGCCACCGCCCAGCCTCTACTCGGTTGCCACCGGCACCCAGTCGCCGCCCGGCCTCCGCTCGGCCGCCCCCGGCCTCCGCCCAGCCTCCACTCAGCCTCCACCTAGCCTCTATCCAGCCTCATCAGTGACATCAGCTGACATCACCAGGACGTCAGCCGACTACCATACGACTGTCAAAATTAAGATAGGGTCTATGTTTTTCTAGCGAGCTCACTTTTCAGGGTACCTGTTGGTTTTTTTCTCATAACTTGAGCATACAGTGTCCGTTTTTGAAAACAAAAATATCGCCGAAAAGGTGTTTCTGAGCCAGATGTGTTGATGTTGGTCTTGATTACTAGTTCCACCATTTGAGCTCCTATTTTCGGCATCAAATTTGCAGCTTTATTTTCCTCCTTCTCTGCATTCAGAAACTCAAGTTTTTCTTTGGTTCTTTGTGTTTTTTTGCTTCATCTTGTAGTGTATGGGAGTTAGGTTGATAGTTTATGGAGGGTGCCTATTTCTTTCTACATTTTCAATTCAGAGAGACCCTTCTACTTCTGTCTTCTTCTCTCAATGTCGGACAAATCCATTGTCATTCTGACCCCACATAACTACCACACATGGAAGCCACAAATTACCAGACTCCTCATGTCTCAAGGTTTATGGTCCTGCCTGGACATAGTTTAGCTAGTTATACAGAGGCCTTATGAGGCTCTTATGCACAGAAATAAGATGGATGAGGCAATGGGCCTCATTGCCATGAATATTTCAGATGGGTTGTTATTCCACCTGGATGGTCTAACCACACCCAGGGATATGTGGGACAAGTTTTCCACTTTATTTGGCACCATGAATCAATTCAGGATTCTCTAGATAGATACAGAGTTAACCTCCTTGGCACCTAACTCATTCACCAGCATTGAGGAATTCCTAATGAAGTTTAAGTCTCTTCGATCTATTTTACAGGTTGCTAGAAAGACGAAGTCAGATGATGAGTATATCTTCCTGATACTCTGAAAGATTCGTCATCCTTATCAGATTTTCACTTCTACCTTCTACTCCACTATGGATGCACTGGGTGCATGGCATGTTATGCCCTCTTTTGAGACGTTCTATGACAGGTTAACTCGTGAGTAGTCCAAGCTTAATCAAATGGATTATCTTACAGGTTCACAGTCACAGGCATTGCTTGCCAAGTCATCTCAGGATACACAGAAGCTGAAGCTGAAGTAGATATCTGATTCCTCTTCTCAACACTCTACTGGCCCATCGTCTTCTTCTAAGAAGTAGAAATAGAAGACTCAGAACCCTACATGTTCCTATTGCCAAAAGGGGACCCATGATGAGTCCCAGTTTTTTTAGAAGAGATTTGATGGCTATGAGAAATAGATTGTAGATTTGCAAGCTCACCTTCAGAAGAGCACTATTTCTTCTCCATCCTCTTCCACCTCACAAGGGTCTGCTTTTTAGTCTTCTACCTCATCTTCGACATCTAGACATGATTTTGGATAGGGTCATGCATTACGAGCATCTGTTGCATCCCCTTCACAGGTCCCTTGGATACTGGATTCAGGTGCTTCTCACCATATGACATCTTCTTAGGATTTGTTCTCTTCTTTTGAGGATTCTCCTATTCCTCATATTCTCATAGGGAATAAAACTGTACAAACACTCTACGGGACATGTTCAGTTAGCATTTAGGAATGCACATTCAATGATGTATTGTATGTTCCATCTCTATCTGCAAACCTTCTTTCGATTTATCAGATTACTCGCAGTGGGTCAGGGAAGACAGTTGAGTTCATGGAAGATTCTATCTTCATCAGGGATAGTGTGACATGAGGCATTATTGCTATAGGGATAGTTGATCATTCCACCCATCTCTACACCTTCTCTCACTTTGGTCCACCATCTTCATTATCAGAGCTCAGCCCTCCTCTTCCGCGAGAGCATCATGTGGTGCAGTCAGGTCACTTGAACCTCTGTGTTATTCTTGAGACCACTGCTGTGACTATCACACCACATCTTGCTAAGGTTCTTTCTCTTTAGCAAGACTCTTCTTCAGCACTACCAAACCCTCCAGCTCCATTCATCGAGCCACTAGGTGCAGTTGTTGAGGATTCTACAGAGGACACTCATCTCCTCTCTCATTATAGTGTCAGCACACCTGTGATACCACTTGCATTGGGGATTCCATTTCAGGATCCTCATGTCTTCTCATTTGAGCATCACCCTAACCTTCTAGTGACACCTCATCTTTCAAGGTCACCTCTTCAGTACCCACTTCCTTTCACTCCTTTGAATTGGAGTCATGGTGGTTTGTTCATTGATCCAGGGGTTCTTTCATTCCAGGGGGGCTTTGAAGCCTCCACCCTCTCTCATGGGGGGGGGGGGGTTGGCAACACACATTGTACTTATGGNGTTCTTTCATTCCGGGGGGGGCTTTGGAGCCTCGACCCTCTCTCACGGGGGGGTTGGCAGCACACATTGTACTTATGGCTTTGAGAGAGTCTCTTGAAGTCATTCTTTTTGTCTTTGCTTGCTTTTATATCTCTTTTTGGAGAGGAGTTTTTCCCACTAGGTTTTCTCCTTTGTCTCCGGTTTACAGAGATTTCCTTGTACTGGGTACCTGATCAGGCCTTGTTGCCGGGACCCATTTCTTGCTTTCATAGTTTTGCTAGGTCAGCTTTCTCCCTATGTTCAACTTAAGGGGGGGTGTTAGAGTATTATTACTTTATGCTTATTAATTAAATCATATTGATTTAATTATATAAGTTACTATTACTCTAGTTACTTAAGCTTCATTTAGGTGCATTATTAATTAATTATTAATTAATAATGTGCAACCTAGTTTTTTCCCTTTAGGGTTTCTATCTCACCTTTTATAAGGTTGAGCTTTGTAATTTTTCATCAATGACATAATACATTTTGAGCTCTGAAATTTTTGAGCACAAGAGGGTTTTTCTTTTTCCATATTGTTGCTTCATTCTTTGTGACAGGTTTATTGCATGCAGCTGGATCTTGGAGTTGAATATGATATTTCATCAGCTTCTAATAGAGAAATCTGAAGCATTTAAGATATTTAAGTGGCATAAGGAAAAAGTGGAAAAAGAAACTGGTAGAGATCTAAAGTGTTTGAGATCTGACAGAGGAGGTGAATGTATTTATGATGAGTTCGCTAACTTTTGTAATGAGAATGGAATCATAAGACAAGTTTTTGCACCAAGGACACCACAACAGAACAAAATTGTTGAAAGAAGGAACATATCACTTGTTTATTGTGCCGGGACATTGATAATTAAAAAGAAAGTTGCACAAATGTACTAGAGAGAAGCAGTCAACACAGTAGTCTACACACTAAACTGAGTACAACTGAAGAAAGATTCAAACAAAACACCTTATGAGATATGGTATGGTAATACTCCCAATGTGAGCTATTTTATAATTTTTGGAAGCCATTGTTATATTCTAAAAGATGATCAAAATAAAAAATTTGATGTAAAAAGTGATGAAGGAATATTTCTTGGATATTCCAATAAGAGTAAAGCTTACAAATGTTTGAACAAGTCAACTAAAAAAACTGTTGAGAGTGAAAATGTAAAAGTTGATGAATTTGCTGAGTTAAATGATGAAGAAAACATGAAATAACCAGAGGACTACAATAGATTTGTTTACTGGGAAGAACCTGATAATTTACCAACAACTACGCCTAGCATTACCGGGCAACAAAATAACATTACTGGGCAACATGAAAATGTCACCCGACAACAGATAACACAAACTAAGAATCAGGAAAATGCTGAGAGAGAAGATCATGAAGCAGAAGACAATGAAGATACTAAAGAAGATGATGAAGGACCAAGAATTGAACATGTACTTGCTAAATATGTAAGAAGACACCATCCATGGGATTAGATCATTGGAGATAAAAGAGCAAGAATTTTGACAAGAAGTAAGTTCATAGATGATACTTGTTTAATTTGTGAATTTGAGCCTAAGAATGTTAGAGATGCATTAGAAAATGAAGAATGGTTTAATGCCATGAATGAAGAAATTGAGCAGATACAGAAAAATAAAACATGGACATTAGTACAAAGACCAAAAGATAAAAATATCATTGGTACCAAATGGATTTTCAGAAACAAATTGAATGAAGATAGGAATGTAATCAGAAATAAAGCAAGATTGGTTTGCAAAGGGTTTGCACAAGAAGAAGGAATTGACCATGGAGAAAATTTTGCACCCGTTGCTAGACTTGAAGGAGTAAGGATACTACTTGCATACACTACATATAAAGGATTCAAGGTATATTAGATGGATGTGAAATCTGCATTTTTGAATGGAATACTTGAAGAGGAGGCATACCTTGAACAACCTGAGGGATTTGTTGATTCTGATCAGACACACATGGTATGTAAGTTACATTAAGATTTATATGAACTGAAGCAAGTACCAAGAGCATGGTATGAAAGACTGCATTCATATCTAATCAGTATTGGATTTATTAGGAAAAGTGACAAAAACAATTTGTATTTAAAAGTAAGAAATGATGATAACACACTTATTGCTAAGATATTTGTTGATGATAAAATATTTGGAGGTATTGATAATTTATGCACTTCATTTGCTGATGAAATGAGGAAAGAATTTGAGATGTTGATGTTTGGTTAGATCAAATTTTTTCTAGGATTGCAAATTTTACAAAAAACTACAAGAATATACATTACTCAATCAACATACATCAAGGAAGTACTGAAGAAATTTAGAATGGAATAATCTAAACCAGTCAGAACACCTATGGTGACAGGATGCAAATTGACAAAGGAGGACAAGACACCTGAGGTAAATCAAACTTTATATAGATCTATGATTGGTAAATTAATGTATGTTTTACACACAAGACTTGACATTGCACACGCTATTGGAATAGTAGCAATATTTTATACCCACCCTAGAGAGTCACATATGACAACTGTTAAAAGAATACCGAGGATTATAGTCTTTGGTATAAAAGAGAAGGAAAATTTGAATTGAAAGTATATACAGATGCTGATTGGGATGGAAATATAGATGATAGAAATAGCATAACTGGTGGAGCATTTTTTATTGGAGAAAGAATAGTTACTTGGATTAGCAAGAAGCAAGGATGCATATCACAGTCAACTGTAGAAGCATAGTCTGTTGCTGCTGCTGCAAATTATTCTAACATAGAATGGTTAAAACAATTGTTGAAAGGAATGAATGAGGAGATCAATGAACCAGTGATGATTTATTATGATAACACAAGTACTATAAATATTTCAAAGAATCCAGTTATGCATGAAAAGACAAAGCGCATATCTATAAAGTATCACTACTTGAGGGAACAAGTACAATAAAAACAAGTAATACTGGAATATGTACAATCAAATGAACAACTTGTAGACATATTCACAAAACCCTTACCAAAGGATACATTTGAGTACTTGAGAGGTAGACTAGGGCTCTATCCCTTGTCTATTGGTAATTGATTAGATTAGGAGGTTACATTGACCTACATGAATTAAGAATATCAATCATGTTGATGCAAAAGATGAACTGGACCAAAATAGAGATATCAATACACTGAAAGGTACCTACTGCACCGAATTACAATTTTTTTTATTCTAGCTATTGAAGAGCTGCATATTTCTTTTTGGCATTATTGTCAAAGGGACAAAAAGTCATGAAATATGGAGAGAAATGATCAATGCCATATATATCCATCCAAGGGAGAAAAGAGAAAGGGAGAGACATATTTAATCTACAAAGAGATTCAATAGCTAAAAAGACAAAACAACAGAGAGAGTCTGCATAATGAGTATTTTGTTTATATTGACACAAATTATATTCAAGCTAGGGAGAGCTACTGAATTGTTACAGTTGTAGAATAAAAGTTTTGTATTTTTTTGTATGACATATTATATTGCATATTTCATATTTTGGTTCCATCAATGCCAAAGGGAGAGATCGATGAACTATAACTGTTTATATTCAACCGAGTTGCAGAAGTGATGATAAAAATTATCAGTTAATGTATTGTCATTGATGTTAACTTACTTGAGTATTATTATGGTGGAGAACATCTATTATGTATTGAAGATTTTGAACGAACAATGTTTATGTGGTCGTAAAAGTGAATAATTCTGTATACACTGAGTGACAGAGAATACCGAGTAAAATCTAGTGTATACCGAGTGACAATATTAACCAAGAAAGGGATTACCGACACAACTATTGATCAAGAAATAAATTCAAAACAAGGCCGACTAAATGCTAAGATGGAAATTGATAATTTTGAGGTAAAAGATAAATTTTGTTATTTGATCAAATGGTTATGAAATTTCAAGGAAGATCAAATGATAGAGATTGAAACACATTTTTAACACAACAACGGAGGAAGAATCAAGCCAGAAAATAAATGATGGAGATTAAGCGACAAGATTTGAAGGATGAAAATTAAATGATACATGATGTCTATATAAGAGACAAGAGATTCATTTATGAATAGTGCAAGTATTGAAAGATGCTGAAGCATACATGTGAAATGGATGCCTGACTTATCAAACTGGTTAAAGATAAAACCAAGTGCAATTATGTAGATATCACTGAGCTAACAGAGGATAACCGAGAAGAACAATGATGAAGAATGAGATGAACTGAAGTGAACAAAATTTATCAGAGGTATTATGTACTTAGAATAGATCTAAATATCTGTAAATCAGAGTTGTATTTGAATCAGATCATTACTGTATCAGTTTAACCATTGTTACAGATAAATCTCTTAACCGAGTGGGATAGTGAATCCTTATTAAAGCATTCATAGAATGTTGATTGTTTTCTTGTTGACCCCATAGTGAATGCATGGTCAAGAGAGAACTGGTAGTTTTAAATCCTCTAACAAGGTCACATTTAATAGTGAGCATTGTAACCTTTAACAAGGTTGGCTCTTCATTGAGCTCACTTCAGAAGAGGGAAAATATTTTGGGTTACTGGTCCCAGGTGGTTTTCCCTTAGCAGGGTTTCCACATTAAAAATCTATGTGTCAATGTGTATGAATGTTGTGGATTGTTATTTTACTTTACACTTTATTTTATTGACCTAGATCGGTAATCACAATATTAATTTACTGATACTCGGTAGACAACTTAACAGTAAGTTTTGAAATCATAGTTTATATTTCACCAAGCATAGTTTTATATTTGATATTGTTTTTTTATACATCTGGAGGAATTTGGGACTGTAGGATAATTTTGTGAGGGTACTGAGTCTAACTGATTCACCCCCCCTCTTAGTTATTCTAACACACATAACTCTTGGTTTCAAGTTTATGTTATTGTCCATGATTTTAACAATACTTATAGGTTTCTGCTTACATTGTATTGTTTAACAAATTCCTAACTAAATTCAAATCATTTTGGTATCTTTTGGTGATATAATAGTTTTGGTAGTATAACCCTATGTTATTCAATATCATAAATAGGAATTTTTTATGCTCATTTTGATATCAGTGAATTGGTAAATTTGAGGAGTAGAAAGAGGTTTTTTAGCAAGGTTTATTGTCAATTATAATAAGGTATTTGTAATTTTTTCTATTTTCATGGATACCAGTAAGCTTGCTGATTTTGAAGGTGAACCACAACTGGAATACAATAATTTTTTGAAAGACCCAATAAGAGATGTCTTAGTTGGTGCATTTTTTTACTACCAGCTAGGGTAGTATGTCTTGAAGATATCTAAAAGTTTTTTATATACAAATTGACAAATATGATAATGAAAAGCTAAATAATTTTTAAGGTTCTTTCTCTAGAGAAAATTTACAGTTGATTATTGATTTAGGGCACAATGGTTTGAATGTTTGGAGTGAATTCTCAATGATATTTAATGAGTAATTGATCAAAATTATATTGATTGTAATTTGTGATGACTGCATTTATAATTTATGATGACTGCATTTATAATTTGTGATAACTGCATTTGGTTTGATAGACCATACAAAATTACAAAGGAAGCACTAAGGGTTGTTATTGGTCTTTGTTTGGTTGGATTAGTACTTGTGATGAACTTATTAAGAAACAAAGAAGTTGAATTATTGGAAGGAGTAGTTGGAGATTAGAGAGATCTATGGATTGACATCATAAAGAACCATTTGGTAAGGTACACTACCCTAGGTATTACCTATAAGACTTACTTTTGAAATACATAAGGTTCTAAATCTACTATTGCCATTAATGTTTCTCATCAAATGGTTAATGAAGGAAAAGAAAATGATTCATATGAATTAGTGAGAAAAAAGGTTTTGAACAATCTCATGTTTAAAAAGAATGATAGATATGCTTTTCAATTTGGATCATTCGTTTTATGATTGGTGTTTTACTTTCTAAATTTATTACCAATGAAGGAGAATGTTTTACGAGATGGGAACTTACATGTAGGAAACCAAATCAATGGAAACATGGATGGTTTAAATGACAAGGAAAATGCATGCAAAGAATATTTCGTTGAAATTTGTAAGAACTTGTTTTCAAGATTTAGGATCCCAAAAAACTATGTTAAGATGTATAGGGACAACATTAAATTTTTGGTTGATGCCAATCACTGTTTCATGGAAGTAGTTTTCCCAAAAAATTTAGTTGATAGAGTTTGGATATGATACCAGTGTAGAAGAATATATGATGTATGCAAATAAAATTCTTAAATGTCAATTGGATCTTATAGAAGATGAGTTTGGTAACTTTGAAGGACTCACCAAATCAGATGATACTAGAAATGTTGCTATGGAAGGATCCTCCTTCAGCAAGAAAAGACTCAGAAAATCTATTAAGGTATCTCCTCTAACATCAAATAAGAAAAAAAATAACAAAAAGGAAATGAATAAAATAATTAGCGTTGATGATATTGAATCAATTGAAGTTGATGTAAAGTAGAAGAAAATAGTTGCTGAAGAAGAAAAACCTAAGGAACCCTCTAGTTCTTTTGGTGAAGACCCCTTTTAAATTGATCAAGTGCTCAAAATTCTTAAGCAAATTGATGACATGAAGAAAGTAGATGTATGGTCATCATTACCATCTTATGACAAGGAAAGAATTGAAGAAGCCTTGTTTATTTACTTTCTCTGGAATAGGTAAATTGAAGGACTACTCCCAGATGTTTCCTTTGAATAGGTAAATGAAAAATTAACCATGAAGACCACAAAAAATAAGAAGATGATCTAGAAGAAACATTGTAGAGAGATATGAGAAAAAAGTGCGTTGCTACATTGACTGAATGTATAAAGGATATGAGGAAATATGTTGGTGCCATTGCTATAACTTACAAGTAATGTCTCAGGTGGTCTATTTCCACTGAAAAACACAAAGAAAAGATTGATTCTATTGAGCTTGAGTTGAACAAAATAGCTCAATCATTTGATATTTTTAAAGATAAAGATGTCATAGAAAGGAAAAAGATTAATTCATTAAAATCAAAACATATTATGATACACACAAAAATAGATAATTTTATTTGAATGTGTTAATTCAGATCTGATTACTGAGAGGGGATGGGTGAATCAGTAATCACACAAATTCAGCAATTCAACTTCTTTAAACTTTATGAACCATAACATATAAAGCAACTAATATAAGTAAAATTTCAATGCATACATCCACAAGTAATCAACCACATAAGTTAAACACCATATTTATCATGTGGAAACCCAACTGGGAAAAAACCATGGTGTGAGATGATACCCATAAAATCTATACTCTTCAGGAATATGCCCTATTAGGAGCTTACCTTGTTAAAGGTTTACAAAATACTGTTAGGTGTTATCGGTTAAGGGATTTGCCTAAGACCTGTTAGGATATTTTCCCTATTAGGAGAAGCCTTTTTAAAGGAATTTAAAACACAAGCTAATGTGTCACCTTGTTAGAGGATTTACAAAAAATCTATGTTAGGATCTACCTTGTTAAGGGATTCAACTGTTACAATGATTAGAAAGAAACATATAAAATGATCTGTGAAAACTGTACTACCTCTGCATGATAAGATCCTTTAAGCTCTAAAATACATCATAATACTATACTCTTCCTCACATTGATCCCACTAGATTCCTTTACTTCCTCTATCTCCAAATCCTTTTTCAATTTGCAATCATCTTTCTTCTCTCTCACTGTTCTTATTCAACTGTTCTACTATATAGAATTACTTACACCAACTTACAACAAACCCTATATCTAAGATATGAATGATATAGATCATCTTAGGTAAGATATAGTGTATCTATATACTCATAAAACATTTTTCTCTGACCCCATCGGCTTGGTCATAAATATTACCTTGGTAGTTGAGCCATTTGAAAAACATGTTTGACCAAAAAAGAAACTTCTTGAAGAAGCATCCTCAAATGTATACCTTGATTAATGTGATGTCAAGTAAGTACCACAAGTTATATAACTAACTTACTAATTTATGAAAATCATCACCGATCCTCTTTCCACATCTAATTCCATCACCGATCTACAAATCTTCATAGCCTATTCAAGCTCTATCTTATTTACATGTTCATTCTGTTAACACCGCTTCCAGTCAATTAAACTAGTAGAAACAGTTAAAATTATGATTCATTCTCATACATATAGTATCTTGACATTATTTACAATGATATCCTATGACCGATCCATCCAATACTTCAGCGATCTAAAATAACAATCAAATCATGTACTATATATCACTAACTATTTTAGAAATTACCCAGTTTGAGTCCAATTAAACATAACCATATTAATTATCCATATCAAGAGTCACGGAGGAAAATTTAACATCACCACACATGATATAACCTTCCATAAGAATAGAAACTTTAGAAACATACTGCAACTCATGATTAACTTACACAATATCAGGTAACATACTGAAAAAACTAAGTCAAGTAGTTGACATCAATGACAACCAAATAAATGATTTGTCTGTCATCAAATTGATACCAATATTAATCAATGCATCACTTAGAATCACTAAATCAATTATGCTAACAATCTCCCCCTTTAGCATTGATGACAATACTCTTATCTTCTCTTCGTTCTAACTTCTACAAAAATGTTTCCACTTCTTCCTTTGCTTATGATCTTCCACTTTTGTCTACTCACTTAGTTATACCAATCCATCCTCTTCATATACACCCCCTTTCAACTTTCATCTTTATCTTTTGTGTCTATACATATTCTCCCCTTGTATAAAATATGTATTCCCCCCCTTTGACAACACTGCCAAAGTTGTCAACTCATTCAATCATCTCCGAGTATACTTTATTGAATCTTGCATGTTCATTCCTCATTACTCTTTTTTAGTATCAAACTTAAGACTTCTCCCTCAAGGATTTTTCCACCACTACATCAATTGAGACATATGATATTTTGACAAACATATATGAACTCATGCAATCGATATCACCCTCTAATTAATTTCAGATATGGGAATAACCCCTAATCTACCTATGAGATATTCAAAGGTATCTATTGGTAACACCTTGGTGAATATATCAATAACTTGTTCTTTAGTAGACACATAATCAGGTCTTACCTCCTTCTCTTGTACTCACTCTCATAGAAAATGATATTTATTGCAATGTATTTTGTCTTTGAGTGCATCACTGGATTCTTAGAAATATTTATTGCACTAGTGTTATCATAATAGATAACAATAGGTTCTGTGACCTTCTCATGAATTCCTTCAAGAATCTATTTTATCCATACTGCTTGCTGAAAATTAAGAGCAACAACAATATATTCTCCCTCTGTAGTAGATTGAGAAATACAATTTTGTTTCTTACTAGTCCAAGAGACTAATCTTTCACCAAGAAAGAATACTCCACGACTTGTGCTTTTCCTATCATCAACATTTCCTTCCCAATATGCATCAGTAAATACATTCAAAGAAAAATTTCCATCCTTACCATACCATAAGCCATAATATTCAGTTCCTTTGAGATATCTAAAGATACTCTTTACTGCAACCAAATGTGAGTCCTTTGGGTTTGATGAAAACCTTGCAAGAATACAAACAACATGTGCAATATCTAGTCTACTATGCACAACATATTTTATTTTACTGACCATGGATCTATACAAAGTTTCATTTACCTCTTTTGATTCATCCTCCTTAGATAAATTGCAGCCAGTGACCATAGGTGTGCCCATTGGTTTTGAATCTTCCATGCCAAAATTTTTTAGAATCTCCTTCACATATTTTGATTGACTTATGTATATACCTTTCTTTATCTATTTTACTTGAAGTCTAATAAAGAATTTGATTTCTCCTATCATATAAATTTCAAATTCCTTCATCATTTCTTCTGCAAATGACCTGCTCAATGCTTCATTTCCTCCAAATATTATGTCATCAACAAAAATTTCAGCAATCAATGTTATGTCTTCACTTTCAAATTTTAGATATACATTTCTATTGTCACTAGTTGTTGTAAAACCAATCTTAATAAGACATGCATGCAACCTTTCATACCATGCTCTTGGAGCTTGCTTCAAGCCATACAATGATTTATGTAATTTACATACCATGTATTTACATTTCTCGGTTGTAAATACTTTAGGTTGTTCAATGTATACTTCCTCTTCTAACACACCATTCACGAAAGAAGATTTTACATCCATTTGATATACCTTAAATATTTTATGAGTATAATATTCTAACAATATCCTTACACCTTCAAGTCTTGTAATAGGTGCAAAAGTTTCACCATATTATCTAGTACTTCTTCTTGTGCATACCCTTTTCAAAATAGCCTTGCCTTTTTTCTGATCACTTCTACTTTCTCATTTAGCTTATTACTGAAAATCCATTTAGTAACCATAACATTATTTTCAGTAGGTATGGGTACTAATTACAAGTGTTATTATTCACTATTTGATCTAATTATTTTTTCATAGCCATAACCCAATCATCATTGTCCAAAACATCTTTAACAATTTTAGGTTATAATTTAGATATCATATATGTGCTTTCTCTTATCTTGATTCTTGTCAACACTTCAAATTTTTTATCTCCAATAATATGATCTTGTGTATGATTAAGATTCACATACCTTGGGAGTACCAGTTCTTTCCTTTGGTTACCTTCATCATTATTCACCGGTTGTGCTTTATTCATCACTTCAGTCGGCTATGGTACTGTCTCTGACTCCACAAGTTGAACATAAACAAACCTATCATAGTCTTCCGGTTCCTTCTTGCTATATTCCTCATTATTTTTAGAAAATTCATCAATTCTAACATTTTCACTTTCAATCATCTTGTTAGTATGCTTGATCAAACACTTGTTGTAAGAAATGATAAGAACGAGCAAAAAAAGATCTTGTTTAATCTAATGAGAAAAGTGAGAGGAAAGCATACCATGAAATAACCAAATCTAGAAGCATGCACCATACAATATGAGACAATGTTTTTGAAGGGGGAAAAGCATAAAAAAATCCCCATGATATTATTAAGAATGGGCCAAAAAAAAGCCTAAGAGAGAGAGAGGAAAAGAATGAGAGCAAAATGCTCATACAATGCTTCAAGAGAATGAGAAATGAGAAAACTAAGTGTTGCAAGTGAATGTGAGAAAAAGTGAATGATAAAGAGAAAAGAAGCATCTCATATGTAGAGATGAGAAGAAAGGAGTTAAATGTAACTCCCATGTGCATGTGAGCCACATTCATAATGTGTGTGCCACTTGTGCTATTTCCTCTTAAGGAGGAA
>MU227968.1:1244209-1255693 GCA_018584345.1 Thuja plicata | reverse complement strand
CATGGAAAAGAGGACAAGTGTTCATGTAGGGATTCTATAGGAATCTCCTACTTACATAATAAACTAAACTAAACTACCTTGGTTTATAATATATTTCACCAAGGAAAGATTACATATTCTAACACTTGTATGATTTTCTTCTAGTAGAATAGCCAAGAAATATTCCTTCATCACTCATAGAATCAAACTTACCATTTTGATCATCCTTCTTTATGTAACATTTGCTTCCAAAAGTTTTGAATTAATTGACACTAGGAGTATGACCATACCATAGCTCATAAGGTGTTTTATTTGTACCTTTCTTAAGTTGTACCCGGTTCAAAGTATAAATGATAGTACTTACAACTTCTTTCCAAAATTTTTGAGCCACTCCCTTTTGTATCAAAAGTTTTCTTTTATAATCAATTATGGATCTGGTCCTTCTCTCAACAATTTCATTTTGTTGAGGTGTTCTTGGTGCTGACATTTGTCTCTTGATTCCATGTACTTTACAGAATGTTGTGAACTCATGTGAAGTAATCCCACTTCCTCTATCAGATCTAAGACACTTGAGTGATTTACCTGTTTCTTTTTCTACTCTTGTTTTATACACCTTGAACATGTAGAATGCATCAAATTTATCCTTTAAAAACATAACAAATATCATTCTTGAGTAGTCATCAACACACAAGATAAAGTACTTATCTCCATAGTAGCTCTTTGTTCTCATCGGTCCATACAAGTTAGTTTGAACAAGGTCAAAAATGTTCTGAGATGAATAAAATTTACTTGTAAAGCTAGATCTAGTTAGCTTTCCCAAATGAAACTCTTTACACATAGCATTTTTAGGCTTAGCTAATGTAGGCAAACCTCTATCACATTTATGTTTACTGACTTTTACTAGATTATCAAAATTAACATGACAAAATATTTTATGCCATAGCCAACTATCTTCAAATTTAGCAAACAAGAAGTGTTTATTAGGAGAGTTCAATCAGAATAGGTTGCCTCTAGTTATTTTACTAGTAGCAATCAACTCTCTAGATATTCCTAAGATCTTGAAAACACGATTACTAAATTCCAACCTGAAACCTTTGTTATTCAATTGAGCAACACTTAACAAGTTATACTTTAATCTGCCAGCCCAATAAATACAATCACAATTAGTGGTATCATTAAGTGTTATTGAACCTTTACATCTTACTACACATGGTGAACCATTAGAAAATCTAACTGGACCACCATCACATTCTTCCATTGAAATAAATTTTCCTTTGTCACCTGGCATGTAATGTGTACACCCACTATCTATTATCCAATCACCACTGTAATTCATGCTTGAAATCAATGCTTTTCCTCACTATCTCCGTCTACACCAGTTGAGCGATCTTCTTTGACTGCAACAAAGACTATCTCTTCTTCATCATCTCTTCCATCTGATTCTTCATCAATCACTTCATCTTCTACTAGGTAACATCCTTTCTCTATCTTGTCTTTGAAGTTCCTAAATTTCTTGAACTTATCCTTTCTATCATTGTTAGGATACCTAGTTACAGTATGCCCAATTTTATTACATGAAAAACATTTTAAGAGTAGTTTACCTTGATACTTTCCTTTTCCTCTGGGTAATCTCCTTGCTAGTAGTGCTTCCAACTCTTCTTGTTCTCTTTCCTCATATAAGATATAATTATAGTCATGTTTCTCTTCAGAACTATTAGAGACTTCCTTTCCTTTCTTTGATGAACCAATGGTTAGGGAAGCTTTGAAAGAAGACTCTACTCTAGGCATACTATTATCAAAATTACTTAACTCCAAAGTAGTAAGCTTTCCAATCAAAGAATCTAGAGTCACATTTGTAGGCCTGATAGATCTTTGTTCTTGTATAATAGAGACTCTAATAGCATACTATAGTAGAAGGGTTCTCAATAATTTCCTTACCACATCATCATCACCAAGTTGACCACCAACTCCTTTGATAGAAGAGACAAATTCCTTTATATTTTTTCTATATTGACCAATATTTTCTCATTCCTTCATTCTCATTTCATCATACTTTCCTCTGAGACTGTCTAGTTTATCTTTTTGAACATGAGCATCACCACCATGGACTGTTCCCAACTTATCCCACATATATTTAGCGTTATCCATTTCCTTGATATCTACAAGCTCAACATGAGACAAAGCACTTGGAATTTCTATCATTACAGAGTTATGTTATAAATTTCTCTTTATTTCATCAAGAGTTAGGATGCCAGGAGGTTGAAAATACTTGGTTGTTAGATGATCCTATGCTTTCTTTCCAAAACTAGACAGATGTAGCTTCATCCCGCTTACCCATGTAGAGTAATTTTCTCTAGAGAACTTAGGTGCTTCCTTCTTATACATCTTTAGATATTTTCCCTAAGCTATTAAGCATTCATAATTAGGGGACCAAAGATCTAATACCAATTGTTAATACAGGTCTAAAACTGAGAGGGGAGGGATGAATCAGTAATCACACAAATTCACCAAATCAACTTCTTTAAAATTTATGCACCAAAACATATAAAAACAAATAATATAAGTAAAATCTTAATGCATACATCTATTGATGGGACTTTGTGACCGGTCCTATCAACAGTGATAAGTTGTCACCAAGTACCGAGGTATCGGCCAACTTTGCCTGTAAAGGTTTTCTGGAGAATAAATCCTCTGGGCCTTCAAGCACTTGAGTGTTGGGTCTCGACGGTGTGGGGAAGCCAAGTTGGGAAAGTGACTATTACTTTGGGGGAATATCTATTTTTTCTCATCTTCTTCGGGGATTTTGGTGATGGGTTGAGGTTTCCTGCAAGCATGTTAAGTTTAACAAATAAAGTGAAAAAGATAGACCAGGGTTAGTGTTTATTACTTCTACTTATAGTTGTGCAACATATTTCAAAGATCAACAATGCTCCAATCTAAGAACTACACTAAATACTGAATACATATAGAACCAATGATTCATACATATTCAATAGCAAGGGGAAATGAGATCATTAATCTAAACTAAACATTAGAGAAAAGGACATTAGAAACTTACAACACAAAAGATGTTCGTGAACTCCAAAATTAGAACAACAAAAACATGATTGCTATAAATTGTTCATCCTTATTCATTGACTTAGAGCATTCCATATTCACTGGTGTATACATCCAAGGCTCTAAGGGAGCATCTAAACCACTAAAAACTACTGAGCATTGAGCTCCTAAAACAACTGGAAATGAAAAGCTATTTGCTATTACTTGCTGGACTGAAAAATCATCAATTTTGCCAACCCTTGTTATGAGGTTGGACTTCTTATTTATACACATAGATTTCCCTAAATTTAACCTAATCTAACTATACACTCAACATATAAAATATATTATACGGTGGTCGGTACTACTTGCACCACTTACAATCACCTCGAAAAGAACAGAGGTCTAACAAGATAGAGAAAGAAGACAAGAAGAGAAGCTGGAAGAATCAACATAGAGAAGAGTGCTGGAGTAAAAAAAGAAGAAACCCTATCTTCCTAGAGTTTGAGGCTACATGCCTCCTCAATGTAGAATGTGGCTCACTGTCTTTGATGCATTAGGTAGTTAATGCTGGAGCGGTGCCTTGGGAGAATCACTTGTCAGAGCCATCCCTCCATCTGACATGCCTTATCGGGATCACCCACCTGCTGACCCCTTATTAACTGCTTGAAAATGACCAGTTGGCTCCGGGGAACCTAGACGCACGTCACTACAAAAGATTACAAAAATTCATACCTAGAATTTCAGAGTCTGGGAGCTTACGCTCAAAGAATAAAGAATTTGCAACATTATTTCCTACTTGTGAAAATCTCTGGAGACCGGAGAACCTTATTGTGCCTTGTATGTTTTAAATGCTTCTAGGAGCTAGGAAATTCCATCTTCATCAATGTCCTTGATGCACGTCTGATGGAACTTGGCCGCCTCCAAATACTCACCCAAATCTAGGGTGCTTCCCTTAAACTCCATGGCCATCTTTGCTGCATCATGGGCCTGGAGCATCATGTGGGATAAGTGTGACATTTTTTCTCCGTCTATTTCTCCCGGGGACTAATATCATGAATCCATTAGTTCATTAAACTTCCCCACAACATATTCTTCTGGAGTACATGTATCTGTACTAAAGGGATAGACTCTAGAAACCCTTGTAACAAAAGCCTTATATAAATTTAAAGAATACTCTACCTTCGGGACCTTGTCTTTCAGGGCCGCTACCAGTTGCTTTCTAATCTCCAATTTGAGATCAAGTCTAGAGTGTTGGACCTGGATAAAATTGAAATAATCCTTGCCCAAAATTCCCATCTCCATGACAGGTTCCTCTCCAAGACCCATGAGTTCTCCTAACTCACTCATCCATGCCTCATATTGATAAATTTCTCCCTCCCATAGAGAAATGACACCTTTAATTTGGTGCAAGATGTTATCCACCACGTACAGGTCTAGGAATGTTGTTGTTAGGAAATGCCCAACATTTCTTACCTTCTTGGCCACCTAGTCATCCACTACATGTGCTTTCTTTTTCATATTCCTCAATGCGTCCATGTCACCTTGTGGAAGCGGTGCTCTAGATGTAGAAGCTTCCAGATGAATTTAACCTAATGAATGAATTAGCTCTGTCAGTAGCCTGATGAGGTTTACATTCTTCTCCTTTTCTTCTTTAAGTCTTTGGGCTTGCTTATCATAGCGGGCCTCAATTTCCTGACTGGCCTCTTTCAGAAGGTCTAGTTCGCCTTGCTTGTCCCTCCTCCTGAGAGGTACTTCTATAACTACATATTCTATAGCACTTACCATTGCTTCCTCTCTGTCTAGGGGAGGGGTCACAATAACCATGACTGTATCTCTGCCTAGACTAGTCTGAATAGAATGGAGTGTCTAGGCCTTCTTCGGCTTGGGGGCGCCTTGAGTTTGGTCCATCATCTTAGCCAGGGAGAGATGGGATTTTTCCACCACCGGGGCTTTGCTTTTCTTTGATTCCACTAGCCATTGTGGTGGCAGGGGTAACCTTACTGCCAAGGCCTAATCATTTGTATCCTCTCCAGGGTTCCGCTATTCATCCCTGACATTTTTAGTCTCTTTGAACTCTTTCTCTTTGTTCTCAAGATCACCAACACCATCTACCTTTGTAGTATCAATATCTATTGCCTCAGTGTCCTTGTCCTCAACAACATCAGTGGAATCAACATTCATGCCTCTGGGGTTCTGCCCCTCATTCTATTCCTACTACTGCTGCTGTTGTTCTTCTTCTATGGCATCATCTACCGGGACATCCTCCTCCGTTGGCATATCTTTTGGAGGTGGCAAAGGTGTCCAGACTGGATCTATCTATAGTATTACCGGGACCATGTTGCCAAATGTTACCACCTAGGGTAGAGGACCACCCTGGGTGATCAGAGCTATCTAGAGCATGATAGTTGAGGTTACGGTTGTTCCTGTAGGTCTGGTTCCCTCAGCCAAAGCTGGCTTCTCATCTTGTACTTTCCTCTTCTCTTCTATCTCGATCCTTGGGACTGGTGTCTTTTGAACATCAGGGATGTTCACCTTTTATTTTTCCTTTTCCTTGTTCGCTCAGACCTCTTGTTCCATGGTGACCTCTTTCTCTAGTTTTTCCCCTTTAGTGGGGATTATTGTTTCTTCCTGCGCGGTGATCCCAGATCCAGAAGCAGATCCCTGCAAAAATGAGCCAACTCTATGGGTACTCTTCAGACATACATTTGAAAAATATGCATGACTACATTCAATTACATCATGTGTGATGTCCTCAATTTCTAGGCTTTTTGGGGTGTCCTAGTCTACTGGAGGGAGAGCCATCTTGTCTACTCCCTGAGCCTTATATTGTGGGTCTTCTGTGGACCCGACATCTAAAAAGTCCTTTGGAAATGTCTGAAGCTTGAGAAGCTTCATCATACCTTTTGTCATTCTAATGAAGTGTCAATTATGGACTTCAAAGTCATCATGGAAGTCTGCCCAAAAATCCTCCATGTGAGGCTTGTGGGGTTCCGCTACCCTGGGTAGCACTGAAGCTATCTTATCCAGCAGATCAAAATTCTTCCTCTCCAAGTAAAATTCTACAAGCCCTAGACATTTTAATTCATTCTTGGCCTCTTTCACCACTGCAAGGCTGCAAGTGTGGTTCCCATAGGTGATTGAGAAAGGAATGGAGGTAACTTTATTCAATGCAAAGAAAGCGTGAAGTTCCAGGATTTTCCTGGCGAACTTCAAAAGAATAACCCTATCTGCACAATGCTTGGGCAATAGGTAGGGATTTTTGAAGAATCTGATCACCCAAATATAGGAATGCTATTGAAACTAGATGAAGTAGTGGCCATAGGTTCTAACCAGAGTCATCGCTTCCTTTGAAAGCTGGTAATCGACATCCCGAGTGGGTGTAAGAATGTTGTACTAAATTAAGGCATCATTTACTCTGCAAAAACTGGGAAAACTGGCCTCCCATTGAATTTGTGGGAAATAGTCCCATGGAGCATTCTGGCCTTTACCAGTCTCGAGCATGCCAACACTGAGTAAACCCTAGGTTATGGGTCATTGTTGTGCTAGTGCCCATAAAATATATGAAGTCATGTGGAACTTCAAGGTCTAGGTGACATTCTTTAGTTGGAAGTCCACATGATTGGTGATAATGGTCACCCAGTCAAAAGTTTGTCTAGCGGTGGAGATGCCAAATAGGAAGTAATACATCCATGCCAAAAATTCTCGAGCATGGGATTCTCCGAAGACCCTGCATAAGGAGATGATCCCCATTTCTATGCTTTCATTGAATTCTGAGTGGGGGATCTCCAACTTAATCATTTTGTAATCTTTCCTCGGGGTCTTGAGACAGTTGTTGTTGAGGTATTGCCGGGCTAGGTGAGGAACTTTTTCAAATTCTTGCAATGCCAAGGCCCATGTGAGAAGAATAGAATTTGAGAACTGGGGGATCCCCAGTCCTAATGTGAATGTTGCAGCATCCAGAGATACTAAGGGCATTGGGTAGCCCGAGGGGAGAGGAGTGGTAAGCATGATAGCCTAGATGACTATTTTGTAGTGTTCTACCAATGTAAGAATGAGCTCTGAAGCCTGTAATGAGCATGGGAAGAAGGTGGCTTTGAGGATCCCAGAGGTGGCCACATTTAGTGCTAAAAAATGTTTGGCCTTGCACTGGATAAACATCATTTTTACCAAGGCCTACAATTCAGCCTATGATTCGACACTGGTGTCAGTGATCGTCAGTAACTTGGAACCTATCTTCGATCCCATAACAACTCCCTCCTTTAGATATTTCATGATTAGTGGAATATTTTCTAAGGCCTTCTCAACCTTGGTCCTGGTGGCTACCCTTGTCAAAGTGGTAGGGAGTTTCAGGCTCCTGGGTAGAGAAGATTCTTTAGACATGATGGATCTGGTGAATTTACCGACAACCTGCAAGGCTGGACAACCATCAATATAGATAAAACGTAATAAAATTATAGATTCCAGAGACTTTATCACCGCCTCACATCTATTCCTGAAAAGGTGTTAGCTTGCATCAAACCCCAAAAATATATTTTAAACGAAATGACTTGTTTATAGTTTGATCAATGCCCGAGGGTTTTGGGGATTCTGGCTCATGTGGTGAATGAAGTGAGGGTCAAAAGGAGAACTTGGGACCCAGAGTCTGGAAAACTGACCGTTATCTACATGACTGGTAATTAGCCATATTAGGTTGACATGGGGCATCACATGATCATGCAATAAAGGGAGTAATGGAATTGAAGGAAACAACTATCTGAAAACACAAGGGAGTAGATGCCACTTGGGCCGATTTTGAATTCTCACGCATGGGGGAAGTAACCCTGTCATTAAATTGGAAATGACAGAGGAGAGAGAAAACCTACAAACTCAACTAGGCGAGGCGTCGAGTTCAAATTTGTAGACACCAGGTGGGTGAGCTTGACATTTTTGTTATACATAGAAGGACATGATGATATCACCACTAGATTAAAGGGAAAAATATAGGAATGTATAGGGTTCACATGCAAATGCAGGCCACAAACACCTATGCACAGAAGGCCTAAGAACAATTTGTAGACAAACCCAGAAACAAGCTTAATTACACCTAAACCACCAACATTTTTACAAGATTTATAGGAAATATACAAGAAATACATAGTTTTACAACTGCACAGAGGGTGGACAACCTTCTGGCAGAGCCATCCCACCAATGGGAGGTGACAACATAAGACATAATGAAAAATGGAGAAAATAAAAAGCTGAAGATAGAAAACCCAAAACAAAACCAAAAAGAAAAGAGGGGAACTAGAAGGGCCTACCTTAGCAAAAAGGAAATGTGGGAGGATGAGCATGGGAGGTGCTCTACAACTGGTCAGCTTTGAATTTCCATGAACACACCACTTTTAGTCACTTTTAAACAAATCATACTTAGTCGTCGTTAAAATTGCCTTAATCACTTTGAGTCACTCTGGGGGTAATTTTTTCATGGTAAATGTAATAATGACTAGTGAAACTATATTTATACCCTTAGGGTAAAAACATCCCGCTTTCCTTCTACAAATCCTTAGAAAGGAAAACCTCCAGACTCCAGGCCCAGGGATCCCATGCAACCGCACCCTCTATCAAAAGAGGAAATAGTGGCATAGAATCTTAAAGTCTGGAATCTAGCTAGAACAAAGAAGACAAGACCACTCTGTGACCGAGTCCCAGAGGAAGAGAAACCAAGAGGAAAATAAAACACCAACCCCGTGGAGGCAAAGGCCGAAGGAAAACAAAAGGAAAAGAAATAAGGCAACAACAAAAAGGGGGACCCAACATTTTGCCCACAAAAATGTAGGGACGGGTATGTAGAGCATAAAAACATCCACATGTAATAAACCACCTAATGTAAATACCATATTAATCATGTGGAAACCCAACTGGGAAAAAACCATGGTGTGAGATGATACCCACAAAATCTATACTCTTCTGGAGTACGCCTTATTAAAAGCTTACCCTGTTAAAGTTTTACAAAACACTGTTAGGTGTTACTCAGATAAGGGATTTTCCTAAGACTTGTTAGGATCTTCTCCCTATTAGGAGAACCCCTTTAGAGGAATTTAAAACACAAGATAATGTGTCACCTTGTGAGAGGATATACAATAAAGATCTGTCAGGATCTACCCTATAAGGGGATTTCACTGTTACAATGATTAGAAAGCAACATATAAAATGATCTATGAAATATTTAGAACCTCTACATGATTAGATCCTTTTAAGCTATAAAATACATTATCATACTATATACTCCTCCTCAACTCGATTTCACTTGATTCCTTTACTTGCACTATCTCCAAATCCTTCTGCAATTTGCAATCAACTTTCTTCTCTCTCACTGTTCTTCAACTGTTCTACTATATAGAATTACTTCCATCAAATTACAAAAAACCATAGATCTAATATATGAATGATCTAAATCATCTTAGGTAAGATAGAATGTATCTAGACACTCATTAAACATTTTCCTCTGACTACCTCAGCTTGTTCATAGATTTTAGCTTGGTAGTTGAGATATTTCAAAAATGCGTTTGACCAAAAAAGAAACTTCCTGAAGAAGCCTCCTCAAATGTATAGGTCAAGTAATGTGATGTCAAGAAATTCCAAAAAATCATGGAACTAACTTACCACTTTACAAAAATCATCGCCGATCCTTTTTCCACATCAAATTTCATCACCAATCTAAAAATCTTCATAGCTTGTTCAAGAACTCTATCTTGTTTACCTGTTCATTCTGTTAACACCACTTCCAGTCAGTTAAAATAGTAGCACAGGTTAACGTTATGATTCATGCTCATACATATAGTATCTTAACATTGTTTACAATGATATCCTATGACCGTTCCATCCAATACTTCACTGATCTGAAATAAAAATCAAATCACTTACTGTCTATCACATATTGTTTTAGCAATTACCTAGTTTGAGTCCAATCAACATAACCAACTATATCAAGATTCATGATGGAAAAGTTAACATCACCACACATGATATAACATTCCATAAGAATATAAACTTTAGAAATATATTGCAACTCACGATTCACTTACACAATATCAGGTAACATACTGAAAACACTAAGCCAAGTAGTTCACATCAATGACAACCAAATAACTGATTTGCCTGTCATTAAATCTATACCAATTTTACATCAATTCATCACTTAGAATCACTGCATTAGTTATGGTAACAAAATGTTCTAGAAAGTCAAACAAATAGTTGAAGCAAAAATGGATCACTTTTCCAATGTACTAGAAGACCTAGAGAAAGATGAGACGAGCTTGATTATGCCATATGACTTGATTGGTACTCTTGAAATACTTGTATAGTGAAATATTTTGTGCACTTTTCTTCTATCTTCTATTAGTTCCTATAACTCCTTCCTTCCAGAATTCAAAGAAAAATACAAGGAGATATTCCCTTGAAAATGTAACTAAAAGTTTGTATTATTGCTTTTAGAGAGAGCTATGTAATGGTATATTTTTTGATACCCTTTGTCCTTAATGGAAAAGGGAGAGAGTAGTTTAGTAGTGGATTAGGGGGAGATTAGTAGTAAAGGAGAATAATTATGGTGAAGGAAGAGACTAATAAGACATTTTTGATATCTTTGTTAAAGAGCAATATTTTTTGGAGAAGCATTTTGAAGAGAGTAACTTTTTGAAATGTTTCCGTCAATGAAAAAGGGGAGATTGTTGGAAGATTTTCATTGGTGATTTTGTAGAAGGATAATATTGTGTATATTCTATATTAGTTGTCATTAATGTCAACATAATTCTATTGACTTATGTTGTTATTGCTACAAAAATTCTATGTTTGTGATTGACATGTTTTGATCCACATTGTTCCGCAAATAAAGATATGGATTCATGATTCATATAGTATTTTCCTAAATAATAGATGATTCTATATTTGATTTTTTATATATTTTGGATCTTCAAACAAAGATATACTTGGTTTGGGAGTTTTACCTACTAGTTTCTTTGTTCCACTAGGAGAGAACGATTTATCAGAGTATCAACATTTTGTTAGTTGGATGTTTTTTGTTCTACAATTTTGTGATAAGATTGGGGGAATATGTATAACATGTAAATTGAAATTGGTATTAATATTTGTTATATATTGGTTGACCTATGTAAGTAAAATGTATGAAGAAGCTTTGGAAGCCAACTATTACCTAAAGCATATTTGGCCAACTTGATGTATGATTGAATTGACATATATATTTGGTATAATTCTTTGGTGAGTAGAGTGAGAGTGAATAAGATGTAGTGAATGTGAATGCAATGATATGTGATTGTTTCAGATGTGACTTACATAAGAGCTAAAGAAGTGTGCGAAGCCTATTTACTGAGCCTCTAAGGAGCTTAATTCATGCATATGTTAGATGTGTTGGAATAGTCCCAAAGGATAACTGAGAGGGGGGGGGGGTGAATCAGTTATCAGCTATTTTAA
>MU227968.1:1204170-1241628 GCA_018584345.1 Thuja plicata | reverse complement strand
CTAGTCTCTCATACCAAGCTCTTGGGGCCTGTTTAAGTCCATAGAGTGCTTTCTTCAATCTGCATACCATGTCTAGTTTATCTGATAGATTAAATCCTTCAGGCTATTCTATGTAGACTTCTTCCTTGAAGTCACCATTCAAAAAGACCGATTTGACATCCATTTGGTATACTTTAAAGTTTTTGAATGTTGCATAGGCCAATAATAACTTACTGGCTTCTAGTCTCCTCATAGGGGCAAATGTGTCAGTGTAATCTATTCCTTCCCTCTGTGCATATCCTTTACACACTAGTCTTTCTTTGTTTCTGACCACTATACCATCTTCATTCATCTTATTCTTGAATACCCACTTTTTTCCAATCACATTTTTGTCACTAGGTCTAGGAACCAATTCCTATATATCATTTTTGATTATTTGATCTAATCCTTCTTCCATTGCTTTTTGCCAATCAAAATCCTTGCAGGCATCTTCAACACTTAAAGGTTCAATCTGTGAAAGTAAACATACCTCTTCATCCAATGTTAAACTTTTTGCTTTCGATCTAGTCAAAACACTACTCCACTGATCTCTAATGATATCATCTTTTGAATGGTGTCTAGATGTGAATTTTGGAACTTTTGGTGTGACAGCCTCATCTGTAATCTGTGATACTTCTTTGCTTGATTTAGGCAATTAAACATTTCTTCAATAACAATGTCTTTATTGCTAGGCCTGGGTTCATCCTCAATCATAGGTGCATATTCATAGTACCTCTCTTGAACCATGCAATTCTCATCAATCTTTACATGAGTACTTTCAATTATCTTCTTTAATCTCAAATTAAAACATCTATATGCTTTTCTTTTAGTAGAGTAACCAAGGAAAATACCTTCATCGCTTCTAGCATCAAACTTACTAACACCATCATCTCTCTTGATGTAGCACTTTCTACCAAAGATTCTGAAGTATTTTACTGTAGGTACATTACCAAACCAAAGTTCATAAGGAGTCTTATATGCGACTGGCCTTAGTTGAATTATGTTGATATTATAGACTATTGTATTGACTGCATCTCTCCAATAGGTATGGGAAACCTTTCCTTCAATCATGATAGTGCACATTGTGTCAAGTATTATCATGTTCCTTCTTTCTGCTATCCCATTCTACTGAGGGGTTCTGGGTGAACTCAACTATCTTTTGATTCCATGTTCTTCATAGTAGTCATAAAACTGATCAGAGGTGAATTCTCCTCCTCTATCTGATCTCAAACAATTTAGTTTTAATCTAGATTCATTTTCAACTTTGGCTTTGAATATTTTGAATTTCTCAAAAGCTTCATACTCCTCTTTTAAGAACGCAACCCACGTTATCCTTGAAAAATCATCAACAAACAAAATAAAATAGCTTTCTCCATAGTATGATCTTGTTTGAGTAGGACCACATAAGTTTGTATGCACTAGATCCAGTTTGTTTTCAGTTGAGTTTTGCTTGCTTCTGAAAGAGCTCCTTACATACTTTCCCATCACACATTCCCTGCACATTGTGTCAACTGGTCTTGCAATACTTGGAAGGTCTCTAACTACCTTGACATTGCTTATCTTTACTATATTGTCAAAATTGATATGACAGATTCTCTTGTGCCATAACCAACTGTCATCTAATTTTGCAACAAAACAACTTACATCTGAATTGAGCTGAAAAAAATTATCTTTTATTTTTGAGCCTGATGCAATCATGTCTCCTTCTTTGTTGTTAATAATGCATTTGTTGTCTTTGAATTCCAAATGATAACCTTTGTCAAGTAGCTGTCCAACACTTAGTAAGTTGTGATGTAATCCATCAACATACAAAAAATCATCTATCTTGTTCTTTCCATCCAGGGTGATAGATCCTCTACCTATGATAGGTTTAGGAGTGTTATCTTTAAATCTAACCATACCACCTTTG
Source organism: Thuja plicata (assembly GCA_018584345.1). Lineage (NCBI taxonomy): Eukaryota > Viridiplantae > Streptophyta > Pinopsida > Cupressales > Cupressaceae > Thuja > Thuja plicata. The sequence continues at coordinate 1,239,701 of MU227968.1, read as the reverse complement.
TACTTGTCTAGATGAACAAATATATTTTTATCACCTGTCATGTGGTGAGAGCATCCGCTGTCAATGATCTAATCAGTTTTGATGTCTGCTTTGGAAATTAGGGCTAACTCCTATGCTTCCTTTTCATCTCCAATGTCTATTTCCTCAAGCAATTTTTCCATGTCTTTAAGGGAAACGGATCCAATTTCATCCTCTCCTCAATATTCATCTATTACAACTTCTTCAACATGGTAGCATTCCTTTTTGTATTTAGGTTTGTAATCAGATCTGAACTTCTTGACTCTTGTGGGACACTTGGATGCAAAGTGACCAATGTTGTTGCATGAAAAAATTTTGAATGGAGGCTTTCCTTCATACTTTCCTTTGCCTTTCTTTTCTCTTTTAGCAATCATGGAAATAATTTATTCTAGTTCTTCATCAACTTCTTCTTTCTCATTAGAAATGTGTAAATTTTTCTTACCATGTATTGATACTTTGAAGGCTGTTTCACTTTTGGGTTCAGTCTTCAATCTTGATATCTCAAATGCAAAGATTTTACTGATCAAAGTCTCTCTCTTGAAGTCCTTTAAAAATTGCATGGTTTCATCTAGAATATTGATCTTGCTCTCATAGTCTACAATCAATGTAGTCATCAGCTTGCCCATTATGTCTTCTTCTGAAATTTCTCCACCATTGTTTCTGATTCCAAAAAATGCTTCATTTATCCTCTGATTATAGGCTCTGATGTTCTCTTCAGGTAACATCTCAAGATTGTTGTATTTATTTTTCCATGTCTTCTTTCACACATTCTTTGCTTGGATATCTCCTTCAAAAATGTCTTCTAAATACTTCCATATTATGTATGCCTTGTCTACTTTCTTGATCTCAGAGAATTCACTGTCAGATAGTGCACTAATAAGGGCTTCTTTGGAAATTGCATTAGCTGTGAATGTATCCCTTTGTTTACTAGTAGTATCATCTTTTGCAAGGTCTTTTAGAGAGGGAATAACAAATTCTTGTGTGGCTATCTCAAAGATCTAAAAACCAACATCACACTGTAGATGTGTTATCATTTTGTTCTTCCAATCCAGATAATTCTCTGTATCAAACTTAGGACTCTCTTTTCTGAAGTATGCCATCTGATCTACCTTAAGCTGTTAGGATTTCTTTTAAAGGAACTTGGCTCTGATACCAATTGTTGGAATAGTCCCAAAGGATAACTGAGAGGGGGGGGGTGTGAATCAGTTATCATCTATTTTAATTCTTTTCTTTTATTAATTCCAAAATACCATAAAGTAAATGTACGTTTAGATAACACAATAGACAACACCACAATTTGGTTACGGGGAAACCAAATGGTAAAAACCCCAGTGGGAATTAGCACCCAAAATGAACTATACTTGTTTATAATAATCCCTATTAGAAGATCTTACAACCCTGTTAGGAGTTGTTCTTTACAATGCAATAAGTATAGTAACTTGGTTAAGGGTCTAACCCTGTTAGGAGTCTTTTACAAATAACCCTGTTAAGGGTGAGGACTCACTGTCCAAAAGCTCACTGCTTCAATGATGAAGGCTACAACCTTCTGTAGAACAGATATGCACTATATTTGATGATGAATTGTAGAGTAGACCTGCTATCTTGATCAGTTCTAATGTAATGTAATCTTTCATTGCTTCTTCACATAGATCCTTGATGAATGAAACATAACTGATATTCTTCTCTGTACTTTTTCTGTCTCTTTTCTTATCATTCACACTTAGTGTTCGCAAATGAACTACTATAAGTATTTTCCTCAAAGTATAAGGTCATGAAGGCTATGGGAATCACTTCACCAAATTCCTTACCAGCTTAACTAAGAACACAAATAGGATTAAGATCACGCAACATGAACTAAATAGACGCGACGCTTCACTGAGTCGACTCCACCAAATTATCTCAAACAACATGATACAGATGAAACATGACAAGCGCTCTTAACCAAACATGGTTAAATCATAACTAATCATGAATATAAACACGCGTATCCTGAAGATAGGTGAAACTCAAGAACCAATGCTAATACATCGGCTCTGTACAGATAAACTCCAGAAACTGTAACTGCCACTAATAGAATTACACAATTCAACAGAAACTTCATATCTAAGTCCATGTGTATGAACAAAGCATCCAAAGCATGTCTAAAGCATGAATATAACCGCACAAGGCTTAATAGCATTATTTTGATAAGTACATACAGAAGACTGCTATATATTATATGTTGTCATCAATGACAAACATACAATCAACTAGCTGCCATAAGTAAATCTCCAACAAGATGCACTTGTAACAATTCATTTTGTCTACTTATTCTCTTTTTGGGCAGTGAGCCTTTGACCTTGACCCTTCATCTTTTGGGAAGTAAGTCTTGTAATGAGCATTTTGTAATATACTATAACTAGTTATATTATATTGAGAGTTAACAATGTCCATAAATTTTCCCTTAATAGGGTTTCCATGATAAAAATATAGTGTTCTCTTGTGTATGTTTCTTTGAATGGTGTCTCTAGTTCAAATATTTTTTTGATTACACAATTATTTCTATTACATGCACATTAAGGTGAAATCACAAAGTGTTATGTGAAATAATTTTAAAGGCTTAAGGGAATACTGACCTCCCCAGTATTCTAGTTGTTCAAAAAAATCTGATGTGGCATTAACATGGGTATTGATGTGGTTTTTGACATGGATTTTGATGTCAATAATGACATTAAAATTGTTAGGCTTGATCACCCCCCAAAAATTGAAGTGTTCAGATTTGACGAAATGAAAGGTGATCTTAGGGATTTTAGATGCTATAGATGAAATCATAATGTCTATTTTTCTCAAAATTACCCCAAAGTTTGGCGACCTCTAGATATTTCCTCTAAACACATGCTATGAGGAAAAAACCCAAAACACGAACTACTCAAATTTTGATGAAAAAATATAGTCAATTCTTTATATTTTTGGATGTTGTGAATGGTGAGTTTTATTTTGGTCCAGTGTGCCCACATTTTATATTTTCAGTAAAATGACGAGTTTAAGTTTGTCATTGATGGAAGCTTATTAATTCTATTAGTTTTAGTGAAAATGTTGATGCTTCCAATCGTTAGGATGAATAGGTGAAGTAGATATGCTAAGTGTTCTAACTGGTGAAAATGAAGACAGTAACAAATAGTAACTAGAGTGTGTTCCAAGTTGTGCTCGAGTTGGTTAGCACATTGGGTGGTGCGATCATTGCTAATGCATCCCTATGGTCAGAATAGTTTAGAAGTATGAGTGCAATAGATAACTCAACAGTGTGTGAAATTTAGTACTCTTGATATTTGTTCTATATGAATTGGTTGAGTTACTGATTGGTTCCTAGTGATCAGATGATCAAGGCAGTTAAGTAATTGTTTATATTTTGTAATAAAATTTTATATTACAATTTGGGATGACATATTAGGTTTATTTGATGTGTATTTTCATGAGGTTGGTCAATGTGTTGTGCCCACTTGTGGATTGTTTTTAATGTTTTAACTGATTTAAGGACAACTATATAAAGGAATGCTAAATCAGTGATTTAGGGTTATTGATCATATGTTTGGGGGTTGTGATCAGAGACATAGATTGACTATTGCATCAAGTGATCATAGATTGGATTGGATCTTACAAGAAAGCAGTGCCATCAAATATTAGTGATTCAAGTTCATTTCTCAAGGCTAACTCAAAAGGTTAGCAAAGTTAAATACCTTAACATGGTGAAATCTAACAAGTCTTTTGTGTAAATCCTCTAACAAGGTGAATTTTGAGAAGGAATTCTAAATCCTCTAGCAAGGTAGATCTTATTACGTCTCTTTGTACTTCTAAAAAGGTACTAGTCATTCTTAAGCAAGTGAACCCCTAACAAGGTATTGTAAGCTCCTTACAGGGAAACTCTTTTACTACAGTGAACAGATTTGTGGGTGTCATCCCCACCATGTTTTTCTCCCTCTTACAAGGGTTTCCATGATAAAATAACAGTGTTATGGTCTATTCTTTATGGTTGATTGAATTAGTTTACTTTTATAGCATAGTTACAATTACTTGTTTGGTTTTGTGGAAGTTGTTGTAAGCATAATTTGATTATTATTTGAATTAGTATATCTTTTGGTTACACTGATTTACCCCCCTCTCAATGCTTCTATATATTAACAATTGGTATCAGAGCTTGGTTCCCTTGAGAAGCCTAACAGCTTGGGTGAGATCCTTAAGGGTGACATGGATTTTTATAGAAGACAAATTGTTGAGGCCGAGGACATGATTGAGAAAATTAAAGACCAATTGAATATCTCTAGGAGTAAGAGATAGGAGCTTCTCAAATAATTGAGTGAAATCCAATACCTCGTTGAAAATTTTTCTAAGAAGAATGGATCTGATGAATCTAATGTCAGAACTGTAGTCCTAGAGAATGAGAAACTTACTAAGGAAAATAAGGATAGGAGCTTGAAAAGCTTAAGAAAGAAAAGAATATCATGTAAAGGGAGTTGGAGAGCTTCTCAATAAGAATTGGTGAAGAGTTAGAAGCAAGAAGAGCTGCAAGAGAAGCTAAGAGAGCTGTTGAAAATTCCCTAAAAGCCAAAGATGAAACCCCATCAGCTAAGGTGGATGAAATTATTAGATCTGAGCAAGAAATTGATACATTGAGGGAACATATACCTAATACTAATAAAGACAATGTTAATTCCATAGGTGAGAATGAACATTTGAGAGATGAAAATGCAAATATTAAAGAAGAGCTGAAAAATGCTAATGCCCCGTTGAACAAGTTCAATAGAAGTTTTGCTAAGCTTGATGAATAAATCTAAAACAAAATGAGAAAAGGTGATAGACAAGGAATAGGTTTTTCCAAAATCGAAGTCAGTGAGTCATCTGGTACTAAGGAGACTCATGAAAAAGAAAAGACTACACCTAAGGTAAAAAAACCAAAGCTGGTAAGAGGAATTATAGACCAATATGTTTCAATTGTCACAAGGAAGGACATACTACTAATGTTTGTTGATCTACACCTAATTCATTTGTTCATAGGTTTGCAAATTAATTTTCTATATTTGTTGGTTATAGTACTAGATCTAATGCCTTTCAAGGTTATTTTTATCACTGTAACCAGTATGGTCATAAGGCTAATGAGTGCAATACTAGAATCAACAATGTAAGACAACCTATCAACTGGGGAATCCCGTACCAAAGGGAAAGACAATACAATGTCACTTGTTCTGTTTGTCACAACTTTGTACATACAATAATGAATTGCAGGATGATAACTAGTAGAGGCAATGCTGGACCATGGAGGCAAACTGGTATGATGTGTTTCAATTGTAATAAGATTGGACATCTTGCTAGGTCTTTCAAAGAAAAGAAGAATAACACTTGAGGTCAACCGGTGAGTAGGCTTGATAATATTAAAGGCAAGAAGATTGGAGATGTTGAAGAAATTAAGAAGCAGATGAAGGATATATGGGTAAAGAAAGGAGAATTAAAGTCTTCTAAAATGACAGAGAACTCCACTACATTAGGTAATGTGGAGACTTCTTCATCTGACTAAATCAAAGCTATTGGCTTAGGGGGAGAAAATCAAGTAAGATCTATAACCTATCCCCTAAGTTGTGTGCGTGGTAAGATTTATTAGCATATCTAGATGCCTAATGATGTTATGGAAGAATATGATGAAGTATTTTGCATTGCATATGAATCTATGTGACCACATAATGTTTTTTTTGACATAGTGACTCTTTATATTTCTGACCGTTGTGACCAGTTAAGGTTACTATTTGACTATTTGCATTTATTGCTTGGAATTGAGAGGTTATAAGGGAAAAAGTGAAGTTCATTTGTCACTTTACATTTTAAAAGAAAATAAGTGCATTTGTGAGTTTATACCAAGCAATTTCATAACATTTAGAGTGATTGTGATTTCATGCCTAGTGTGAAGTGGTGTTTGAAGAACTCTTGCAATGAGTAGCGGTATCTTTGTGTTGTGAAGATTCTATTTTTGTGGTGATCATTGTTAGCATCATGGACACCACTATGTTCATTGATATCACCGATGAGCTGAGACCTATATTCAAGTTATATCCTTTGAAGGCAATAGAAAATGATCCCACTTGTACCCTATTATCGATACCTCAAGGCGTGCTATTAAATTAAGCTGTGAGATCCTTTATTCATTGCAAGATTGAAGATATTGGTCATGATGCTATTGTAAATACATTTACTAGACTTTGTGATGGTGCAAATTTAAAGGATGAGCATAAGCATTTGACTGATAAGGGTTTAACATATATTAATGAACTGCCTGATGATTTTGAAACTGATTGGATTTGATATGTATTGAGTCGTATCCAAGATCAGTTTATATGGATGGAAAGACCACACAAGATTACAAAGGATATTATTCACCCAATGACTAGGTTGTGTGAGAATAGTGATATACCTATTTTAAGAACTATTCTAGTTGCTGAGGTCACTCGCCTTACTGGTGCATAGAACCACATCATGTCTTCCAAGGGTTCAATTGATGTAATAAAGTTGGATCCTTAGGATCAACCCATGGATGTTCTTGTCCATATTGTAAGGCTAAGGGTCCCAAAGGTGTTTTATAAACCTTGGGTCTCCTTAGACTAACAAGACCTTGTGTTAAAACTAATAGTGTTAAGTTATAATGATGTTTTGTTGAAAGTCACTGAGAAGTTGAGATTTCGGTCCCAACGGTCATAAATATTCAAAATACAGTTATGGTTGTTGGAGATAGTCTATTTATATGGGTTGACCTATCCAAGAGAATGTTAGAAGAAGAGGATGTAGTGATTTTAGATGAAACTGAAGGAGACCTGATAAAATTGTATAAATCTTGGTGGATGTGAATTAAAACAACATTTCATTTTCCTGAGAAATTCTCTGTTGCTATGTTCTACTACCTTGCAGGGATTGGAGTAACTGTATGATCACCATATAAATGTAATTTGGTGAGTTAACATCCATATGATTTTGGTTTAAGTTCATTTTTTGATCATAGGAGGGAGATCAATTCGTTTTGTTCAGACTGGTCGAGTAAAACTCCATTGTCTATTGTGTTTCTAAAATGGAAGCCTAACTTGTCACTTTTCCAATGGAATTGCTAGGTCACTTGGGAAATGCAAGTTATGGATGTATTTGTAAAGGTTCTAGAGGCTTAGGATGAGAGGTGTTGGTTTGTTGTGTTGTCCATCAATCCCTAGGCTAAATAAGCCCATGTATTTAGCCTAAGATTGGTGAGTATGTGTAGGCAGTTAGCCAAAAGGAGTAACATGATTTGGTAGAAGGTGGATTTGGAACAAGTTGGGGTATAAGAACAACTCTAAGGTGATGGATCAACTCGGTACCCATTCCTAAAAAAATTATTTGTTAACCAAGCTTAAGTAGGCCTATTAGGTATGTGAACACAGTAAGGGTTAAGGGGTGCTGGAGTGGAGTTGGATCCTACAGCTTGGAGTCATAAAAAATTCCCTAAAGGTGGTTGAAAAAAGAACAAAAGGAAAACTCACTCGATGAGACATCTAACCAAAGGAAATCACTCGATGAGACCGACATTAGGAAAAATACCGAGCAACCATAAATTTCCACTGAGACCACTTGGTGAAGACAAACAAGAACAATAACCAAGTTTGATAGTGTACCGAGCCCTTAACTGAGAACTCTAGAGAGGTTACCAAGTAGTGTTACAAGAGTCTTTAGTAGGTTACTGAGTTCAAAGGTAACTCTTGGAAGGGTAGAACACTTCTTTGGGAAGTAGTTGGATAACATGGGATTTGTGTAAGTCCTAAAAGAGAGATAAGGGCCAATAGGTCAAGCTTTGGCTATGCAGCTTTGCATCAATTACTAAGTCTAAGAAAGATCAAAGAGCTATGAAAATTATCAATATTGAAGATTTTGAAGTGAATTTTTCTTCGATGGCGATCAGTTACAAATTTTATCAGTCGAGCCGATTAAACAATGGGCCCGGTGGAAGAATTCATGCAGCCTATCGAATGATAAAGGAAAATGCTCGATACGACATGTGTGAAGTCATGAGAGGCCAATTCCTTGTAAAAAAAAATCAAGAAGGACAAGAAATAATATTTCAATTATGGTTCACTATTGATATGTATATTATTCTATGTGTAGAATTATTTTCCTAGCATTGGTCAGATTGGGTGGTCAAGCGATAAACTTGCAGTTGTTCAAATTGAACAATTCATAAGGATGTTAATAAATAATGGGGTTATTTTAAATATTTTTAGAAACAAATGCATGAGAGGGAATGTATTCCAACTGGTATTATTGAAAAATATAAAAATCATATATGCTTTATTGTGGATATTGATACATGCATGTTGTAGGTGGTACAACCAAGAACTTCTTGGGATTTAACGATGGGTTATAAAGTTTATGGTGATATTGTATCAGTTCATACTGATGAGTTATTAGAAAAAGTGATTGATGTCACTTAACCTAGGTTTGGTACTTATGAAGAAACCTATTTGAAGATTCATTCACAGTTGAAGGTACCTGTGATAGAGAGAAGAGTGAGGAAAAGGTTGATGATTTAGCCAAATAGAGTGGGATTAAAAAAGATATGATGATTAATATTAGGAATAAATTTCAAACTGAACAAGATGGGATTTTTTTTTGTTGCTATAGAAGAAGATGATGTAGAGGTTGTTACTCCTATAGTTGGTAAGGAAAAATGGAGAACTACAAGGAGTTCCACAGTGCTGAAGGAGAAGGAGAAAGAAATATAGAAAACACCTATGAAATATCAAAGAGCATACAAGATAAAGAAAGGAATTTATCATGGCTAAAAAGAGTCTAAGGATAAAAGAGAAAAGAAGCCTACTGCTAAAGTAGTTGAATCTATGACTAATTAAGACACAAATCAAGAAGAGTTGAAGGCTAGTGGCAAGAAATCAAAAATAGTTGGGATGACTACTGAGAAGTCAGTGAATCCTAGGACTGAAAAAAATTTGTCTGCAGATGCCATAGAAAAGAATATAGTAGTATGATTGATACAAATCAAAGGTATGAGCATTTTTATGATGTAGATAAACTAAATATTGAAGATGCTACTATTTTCAGTCTACATAAGTTTTGTAGAGGACTGAGTGAATTACATAGGATGATACCTAATTCACTATATAAAAGGATTGAGGCTAGATGAAGACTTGCTCTGCAGTAAGATAGAGAAATGATGGAGAAATTTCTAATCCTACTAAAGCCTAAATTACCTATTGATGATGTAAAAATTTTAGTTGAGGCAATGAGACCTGGATTCCAAAAAAGAGCTATAGTATGTAGAATATTAATTGGTGAGTCTCAGGAAGTTCATGAGGAGACAGTTGCAACTATGAAGGAGAAAATTGTTGACATAAATGATGCAAAGAAATGAAGTGAAGGAAGTGGTTGATCATATGTGTAAGGTAAAGTGGTTTAGATAATTATTTGATGATGAGACATGGCATGTATGGTTGAGCAATGATCAGTTATGGTATTATCATTGATGTCAACTATTAACTTTATGAGTTGTTGATGATGATCGTGGAATACATCATGCTAATGAAAATATGTTAAGGTTGTTTTCTAAAGAAGTGTTTGGAAACATGTTTGGATGCCACATGTAAAATCTTAACTTGTTGTGATGACCAGTGAGACAACAATTAATAGGAATAAGATGATTCTATCACTATGGTTATGTGTTTGATTGTTTTTGTGTTCAGTTGGTTTTTGGAGGTTACTTGAATCTGCTATATGCTAATCCTACAATGACGATTCATTTTGAGAAAATATATGAGATATTTCAAAGGATAAATGGTGATATTTGAAAAGTTTTAAGTTTCTAAACAACTAACGATTTGATCAGTATTGATGATTTAAATTGTTATAGTCAAATGTTATTATTGGTCAAAATTCATTGGAGAATGTGCATGGATAGTTGGAAACAAGTGTTTAATGGTTATATCATCGAGATGAGTGTGTAAAGATGATTTGAGAAAGCTGATTGGTCAAGAAGGAACATACTTGATGAAATAATTTAATTTCTTGATTAAATTCAAAAATGGAAAGGCACGGTTAGTAAATTTCAAATTGGATATAGATATATGTGATATGAAGCCAAGTGTATGGTCATATTGAAAAGGTATTTCATTTTAGGGTTTTCTATGGTGGTGGAAACCTAAGAGATAAGGAAAGTAGTATAAAAATGAAAAATAAGATGGTGAATATGTTGTTGATTGCGTGTTGGTGAAGAAGGAAGAAGAGATAGAGGGTGTGGTCTAGCCAAGTGTTAGAGAAGAATGTTTCTTGAGATATAGAGGATCTGATCAAGAAAAGGAAGTTTCTATTTCATAGATCATTCTTACCTATTATATCCTGACAGCTACAACAGAGTGTTGGAAATACTCAAGTAAGGTAGATCCTGAAAGATCTTTATTGTATTATAAATCATGTCTGGTGACACTGTAATAAGTGTTCTAAGTCCTCTTACAAGGCTACCTCTCACAAGCTACAAGAGTGTTATGAGATTTAGGTAAAGCCTCCCACAAGGTTACATTTTGTCATGTATATGTAAATACCTTTCATAGGGAATACTTTAGAAGAGAACAAATTTGTGGCTTCCATCTCCATCGTGGTGTTTCCCTCTTACAAGGGTTTCCACAATACCCAAAATATTTTGTCTTTGTGTTGGATGTTTTATGGTTGCACATTTATATTTGATTTTTGAGTTGTTGCTTTGATGAATAAGTGAAAAATGTTTAAATGTTGAAATCAATAGATTAATGATTCACCCCCTCTCAGTAATCTCATCATAGTAAGGTTAATAATTGGTATCAGAGCTTTGGTCCTTGTAGAAGAAGTTTAACAACTTGAGGGAAAGATCCTATAAATATGATGAGAAAGGAAGGTCCTAAGTTCAACACGGATAGTTACACAGTATGGTGTGGAAGGATGAAGTTGTACCTAAAAGGAATGAGTGATCAATACTAGAATCATGCGACTATAATATATGTTCTCCCTAATGGAACCTTGTCTGCTGATCAATTGAAGACAAAACAAGAGAAAACTAAAACTATGGAAGAAATAGAAAGTGCCTTATCAAATACAAAATATATCAATGTGCAAGATCTTGATACTACTTATGATACATGGGTGAAGCTGAAAATAGTCTATGGAGGAGATTCAGATGTAAAAAAAGATAAGGTAGACAACTTAAAGGGAAAATTTGATGACATGAGGATGACTGAAGGAGAGAACATTGAAAAATATAGTCAGAGAATCAAGTAGGTAGTGAATACAATCAGAGGAGCTCATGGAGTCATCACTGAAGATGATGTGGTAAGAAAAATACTGAGAATTTTATTGCCACATTATGCAACTAGATTTTTTACTATATAAGAAGTAAGGTCTTGAGGGACTATACCGGTTATTGTTGATTATTTAGTTGGAAAGTTATCTACCTTTAAATTGAGAAATTATGATAATAGCATGCCTAAAATCGATACAACATTTAAAGCCCATCTAAAGTCTAGAAGGAATTCTGAGCCTACAAGTCAAACTACTTTAGTATCTTATGGAAGTAATATTGATGACATCATATCTAAGGAAAAAGAACAAGAGAAATTGGAAGCTTTGTTTGCTAGAAGGTTACCTAGAGGAAAGGGAAAGTATATAGGAAAATTATCCTTGAAATTCTTTGCATGTAGTAAGATTGGACTATTGCATCAAGGTGCCCTGAGAATAATAAGAAAGAAAAGAACAAGAGATACAAGGATAAAGGAAAGAAAGCATGTTATCTAGGCAAGGAAGGTATTACAGATGATGGTGATGCTAAGGAGATTGTCTTTATTGCTATGAAGGAAGACAAGATATAAGGTAGTGAGACTTCATTAATATGAACTATGAACATGAGTGATAAGTGGATTATTGATAGTGGCTGCACACATCACATGACCGTTGAAAAGAGTAAATTTATTGAGTTTGAAGAATTTGATGGAGGATCAGTTAAGTTTGGTAATGAAATCCCCTTTATAGTAAAAGGTAATGGAACTATAGCACTAAATGACAATAAAAACTATGATCATGTCTACTGGGTATCAAGACTGAACTACAACCTATTGAGTATTTCTCAACTAAATCAGAAAGGATTTGATCTGGAATTCAGTGAAGGAATATGCAAGATAAATAACAAATAAGGAAAGTTGATTGCTACTAGAGGATTGAAAATAGGTAACTTATTCTACTTAAATCCATCTATTAAGAAATGCTTGATTAGAAAGGTAGAGGATAGTTGGCTATGGCATAAGAGGGTTTATCATGTTAATTTTGATAACTTGATCAAAGTCAGTACAAAGAAGGTTGTTAGAGGTATTCCCTACCTTGTGAAACCTAATAATGTTGTTTGTAAAGATTGTCAATTTGGGAAGCTTACTTGTTCTACATTCAATAGTAAAGGCTACACATCTGAGAATATACTTGATTTGGTGCATACTGATTTATGTGGTCCTATGAGAACTCAAAGTTATTATGGAGATAAGTACTTTATGTTGTTCATTGATGACTATTCAAGGATGATGTGGGTTGTGTTTCTTAAAGAGAAATCAAAATATTTTCATATGTTCAAGATTTACAAAGAAAGAGTGGAAAAGGAAACCGGTAGGAGCTTAAAATGCTTAAGGTCAGATAGAGGAGGAGAATTTACATCACATGAATTTTTTTCCTATTGTGAAGAAGAAGGAATTAAAAGAAAAATGTCTACTCCTAGGACACCACAACATAATAGAATAACTGAAAGAGGAATCAGGCCAGTGGTTGAATGTGCTAGGAATTTGATGATACACAAGGGTGTTGCACAAATGTTTTGGAGAGAAGCTATTAGAACTACCGTATACACTTTGAACAGAGTTTTGATCAAGAAAAGAACATGAAAGACACCTTATGAACTATGGTATGGACACACTCCTAATGTAAGTTGTTTCAAAATCTTTGGTTGTAGATTCTTTATTAAGAAGGATGAAAACATGAAAATTTTGAAGCTAAAAGTAATGAAGGAATATTTTTGTGATATTCATCTAAGATTAAAGCCTACAAGTGTTTAAAAAAGAAGATAAATAATATCATTGAGAGTTCTACTGTAAAAGTGGATGAGTTTTATAATGAAAATGATGAATCAAGCAAAAGGAAATCTAAAAATTACAATGGGATAACATATATGAAACCGGTGATGGAATATGAGCCTGCAGAACAAAATGAACAAAGACAAGAGGAACAAGAAAATGATGACACACCTATTTGGAATGAAGCAGAGGAACATAGATATGAGCCTAACTTACGAAGGTTTATTAAGTTAAATCACTCTTCTGAGAAAATAATTGGAGATAAGAATGTTGGAGTATTAATTAGAAGGAAAGCTAGAGAGAGAACGTGCTTACTTTCTAAGTTTGAGCCTAGAACTATTAAGGATGCACTGAAAGATGATGATTGGTTGAGTGCAATGAGAGAAGAGATAGAACATATAGAGAAGAATGAAACTTGGACTGTAGTACCCTGACTAGTAGATAAGAATGTGATTGGAACTAAATGGGTATTTAGAAATAAAATGGTTGAAACAAGAGAAGTGGTGAGAAACAAGGCAAGACTTATTTGCCAAGGATACACACAAGAGGAAGGATTGGATTATGGTGAGACCTTTGCACCTTTTGCTATATCATAAGGAGTAAGGATGATACTTTATTATGCATCTTACAAGAAATTCAAGGTTTATCAAATAGATGTGAAATATTCTTTCTTGAATGGTATACTAGAAGAGGAGGTTTATATGGAACAATTAGAAGGTTTTGAGAAGAATGATGGACAAGATTTGGCTTGCAAATTGAATAAGACACTGTATGGACTAAAACAAGAACCTAGAGCATGGTATGAGAGACTGCACTCATATCTTATAAAGATGGGATTTTTTTAGAACAAATGACAACAACAATGTTTATCTAAAGGTTGATGAACAAAATAAGTTACTGCTTGGTGAAATCTTTGTTGATGATATAATATTTAGAGGTAATGATGACCTAAGTAGAGAATTTTATGAATAAATGAGAAAGGAATTTTAAATGTAATTGATAGGTGAGATCAAATACTTCATTGGCTTGAAAGTTTCACAACTTGATAATGGTATCTACATCAGTCAGTATAAATACATCAAAGAGATATTGAAGACCTTTGGACTTGAGGAATCAAAACTTGTTGGAACCCCAATGGTTACAGGTTGCAAACTATCTAAGGATGATGAATTTGATGAAGTTGATCAGACTATGTACCAATCTATGATTGGAAAGATATAATATATTATGCATAGTAGAGAAGATATTGCACAAGTAGTCAGTTTGGTTGCAAGATTTTAAGCAAATCCTAAGGAAACACACTTGACTGCAGTAAAGAGGATATACACATATTTAAGAGGAATAATATATTATGGACTTTGGTATGGTTGCAAAGGATATTTTTCACTAAGTGTTTATACTAATGATGATTGGGCTAGAACTGTGGATGATAGGAAAAATACAAGTGGTGGAGCATTTTTCTTGGGTGAATGACTTGTTGCTTGGACAAGTAAGAAGCATAATTGTATTTCACAATCTACTACTGAAGCTGAATATGTTGCTACTACCATCAATTGCACTCAGGTGGTATGGATTAAGAAACTATTGGAAGGTACACAAGAAAAGGTGATTGAAACTATTTCTATTCACTATGATAATACTAGTTCTATAAACATTTCTAATAATCTAGTGATGCAGTCTAAGACTAAACATATTGCTATAAAGTATCATTCTCTTAGAGAAAAAGTTTAGGAGAAAGAGGTAAGGTTGGAATACATTCCAACTAGGGAACATATTTCTAATATCTTTACTAAGCCTCTACCTAAGGATAGGTTTGAATACTTGAGAAGTAAGTTAGGGGTCACTCCCTTATCTGCACTTAACTAAGAAGATGTTGTATTGCATCAATCCTAGAACTTTACTATTGTCTATTAAATTGGATTGATGTATTAGTAAAAACTCCTGGAGTATGAGTAGTTAAGTTGTAAACATATGTTGAATAAGAAATTAAAGAGAAGATGGTGTTGATTGGAGAATTTGGCATTGTTGTCAAAGGGGGAGAATGTACCATCAACACATTGGTACATGTAGTGAGATGAATGGAGTTTACATCCTAGGGGGAGACACTAAATAGATTGGAGTCTACAAGGCTAATGATTGGAATTTTTGGAAGTTGAGACGTTGAAGATGGAGTTGAACCCAAAGAATCTATGGATGTGATTAGTTGGTTAGTCAGATTTCTTTGGGACACACATTAAAGAGACAAAGAGGTATATGTTGATTTGTTGTGTTGCCATCAATGCCAAAGGGGGAGATTGTTAACATAACTAATGTAGAGAAATGAATTGAAGGAAGTGGTTGATCATATGTGTAAGGTAAAGTGGTTTAGAGCATGATTTGATGATGAGACATGACATATATGGTTGAGCAATGATTAGTTATGGTATTGTCATTGATGTCAACTATTAACTTTATGAGTTGCTGATGATGATTGTGGAATACACCATGCTAATGGAAATATGTTAAGGTTTTATTCTAAATAAGTGTTTGGAAACATTTGGATGCCACATGTAAAATATTAACTTGTTGTGATGACCAGTGAGACAAAAATTAACAAGAATGAGATGATTCTATCACTATGGTTATGTGTTTGATTGATTTTGTGTTCGGTTATTTTCTGGAGGTTACCTGAAGCTGCTAGATGATAATCCTACAACCATGATTTATTTTGAGAAAAGATATGAGATATTTTAAAGGATAAATGGTGATATTTGAAAAGTGTTCAGTTTCTAAATGGCTAATGGTTTGATTGCTATTGGTGATTTAAATAATTGTTATAGTCAAATGTTATTGGTCAAAACTCATTGGAGAATGTACATGGACAACTGGAAACAAGTGTTTAATGCTTATATCATCGAGATGAGTTTGTAAAGATGATTTGAGCAAGATAATTGGTCAAGAAGGAAAATACTTGATGAAATAGTTTAATTTCTTGATTAAATCTAAAAATGGAAAGGCGCAGTCAATAAATTTCAAATTGGATAGAGAGATATGTGATATGAAGTGAAGTGTATGGTCAGATTGAAAAGGTATTATATTTTCGGGTTTTCTATGGTGGTGGAAACCTAAGAGATAAGGAAAGTAGTATAAAACTACAAAAGAAGATGGTGAATATGTTTTTGATTGTGTGTCAGTGAAGAAGGAAGAAGAGACAAAGGGTGTGGTCCATCTAAGTGTTAGAGAAGAATGTGAAGAATGTTGTTTGAGCTATAGAGGATCTTATTAATAAAATGAGGTTTCTATTTCATAGATCATTCTCACCTGTTGTTTCTTGACAATTACAATAGAGTGTTGGAAATTCTCAAGTGAGGTAGATCTTGATAGATCTTTATTGTATTATAAATCCTATATGGTGGCACTATAATAAGTGTTCTAAGTCCTCTTACATGGCTACTTCTCACAAGGTACAAGATTTTTATGAGCTTTAGGTAAATCCTCTCACAAGGTTACATTTTGTCATGTATATGTAAATGCCTTTCATAGGGCATACTTTAGAAGAGTAAAAATTTGTGGGTGCCATGCCCACCATGGTTTTCCCTCTTAAAAGGGTTTCCATGATACCAAAAATATTTTTTCTTTGTGTTTGATGTTTTGTGGTTGCACATTTACATTTGATTATTGAGTTGATTCTTTGTTGAATAAGTGAAAAGTGTTTAAATGTTGAAATTGGTAGATTACTGATTCACCCCCCTCTTAGTAATCTCATCATAGTAAGGTTAACAAAAATGAAAGAACACAAACCTATAGAAACTACTTAAGAGGAGGTGACAATAGAAGAACTTATTTCTATTGAACAAGTGATTGAAGATATTATAGGTAACCTATCTTCTGATACAATACAACAATATCCTAATGTTGAAACAATAGATGTGCAAAATAAATATGAAGGACAAAAGGATAAAATTGTAGAGGTGGTGATACCCATTTCAACTATAGTTGGTCAGACTATTGATGAAAATAAAGATGAAGCTAATGTTGCTGACCATTCAGTAAAAAGGAAATTCAATCTTGGTGAGAGTTTTAGTTCCAAGATGAAGAGAAAGTCTATTAATTTTCTTGAGGAAAAAACTAAATTTGATATTGAGGATGAGGATGTTGAGGCCATTCAAAGACCTATTGATATTACTAAGATGAGTCCTGGTGATCTATAAAGAATTTCTGACATACTCAAGTTGAAAGAAAAAAGGGATCAACTAAGAAATGAAAGAAGAAAAGCTCAATTACTAGAGTAAGCTTGAGGTATTCTATCTGATCTTGTACCTGAACCTACATTTGATCTAAATGTGCCTAAAATTGAACAAATGGATACTTTGGTCAATGCTATTACTGAACAATTTTCAAGTTTGGAGGATGAAACTATGAATAGAGCTAAGTTGTATTATGAGAAGAAGAGGACTAAGAAGTTGATGGAAACCATTGCATCAAAAATAGGACAATTTATAGTTCAAATCAATAAGGTAAAGGAAAATTTAAAGGAAATTGGTAAATTGTTAGCTAAGGTTTCTAATTTTTTGTTGTTTACACAAGATCTAGAGATTAAGAGGAATGAAGTTTAGTAGGAGCTTAAAACATTAATTGCTAGTTTCGATCCTATTGTACATTCAGCTACAGCTATGGATCACAAGTGAAAGTGACACTAATATATTTGGGTCCAATTTATGATGGCCATTAGTTAGAATTCTGACCTCCATTAGTCAGACTTTCGACTAACAGAGTTGTCAGAAATATTTAGTCAAAAAATTTGACGTATCCACGGTCGTCATAATTTTGACAAAAATGACATCGAAAAACATGGGTTTACTTTTGTAGAATTTAGGTCAGATTTTTTACCCTATCCTTGTTGGTTTAGGTTTTCATGGTAGTCAAAATTTTGACCACAATCAGATGAAATAATCCGATGATAGTGCTGTTAGATGTATAGATTTTTTGTTAGTTTATGTTTGCAATATTGTTGAAATTACGACACTAAACAGACAAACTATTCTGACGACAGTGCTGTTGGATGTACAACATCATTGTCAATTTATGTTGCATTGTCAACAGAATTATGATGCTAATCAGATGAACTATTCTAATGACACTACTGTCAGATGTACAACATCATCATTGATTTATGTTTGCATTTGTGTCAGGATTCTAACACAACTTATATATATATATTTTTTAAAAAAATTGATGGTGTTGATCAAGGACTCCTAGGTTAGGATCCCCACGTGTAGGGCTAATTTTATCTAGAGTAGATTGGATACTAGATTTTATATTACTTTTTATCATCTTATTTTTAGGCGGTCTACTAGCTTTCCTGTGCTCTTGGAGGGGGAAGAAATAGCTAAATAATTTGAAATGACAAGCTAGAAATGGGATTTGCTTTGATTGGAAGTAATTCAAAGGTTCAATGCTGGTTTCCTTTTCCATATTAGGCTAGGTGTATAAATGAGAAGTGCTAGTTGTGGGTTTTATGTAAGATGAAACCAATTTTTAGGGGGATGTGAGAGTGGTATGTGTTGAATGACTAATATTAAAGATTGTTCTAGATTGGGCCTCATGTTATGTCTAGTTGATTTGGCATAATTATTTGCCCAGGTAAGTCCTAAAATATTAATCGTTGGTGTATGAGAATTTTATGTCATTTTTAATGATAGTTGGTTGTTTGAATCACTACTGGAAGGACAAATAGTTGAATCTTCAATAGTTTGTGTAAATATACCCTTGTTGGTGTTGAAGAGTCCTTTGTGATGGGTGATTAAAAATGAATTTTCACACAAATAATGAGCATAGCCTATTCTATCTTTCATGAAAGAAAAAAAAAGAAATTAATGATAAATATAGGAAGCAAGGGGTCAAGGTAACCAGTCATTGCCTGAGGCTTGACTGGTTGAGGAGAGGTATTAGTCTTTGCAACTATCCTATTGAGCTTTGTTGTCATTTTTCTGAGCTCTTGCAAGAGAGAAAAGATAGATTGTTAGATCAAATAGATCTAACAACACCTGATTAACTAAACTACTTACCTGTCTACAAGGGTTGAGCTCATTCTTTTTGGGGTAGTGTCCAAAATAGGTTGTTGGTCCTCAGTTTGTGAAGTATCCTAATAGTTTTTAGGGGGCTTATATCCATGAAAACATAGGTGCAAGTATTCCAAGCATAAATTATTGCATGGATAAAACCTCCTATAATATGTAACGATGATGGGTTCTCAACATGCTGAAGGTATGCAATCCTGTAATGGCAGTTCAAAGGTTTAGCTTTCAAGAATAAGAGAATAAATAAAGAACAATAATGCATCTATGAGAAATTCAGACATCATGTATAGTAGCAAATCCAGTATGTATCACATAAATGAAATATTTCTAGTTGTAGACATCCAAAAATATTAATATTAAATTCCCTTTTGTGCATCTAACTATTTAATTAAATAAATTAAATAGTTTCATCTATGGTATTTATATATTTTATAAATACTATCCTAATGTATTTTTTTTAAATACATTTCCCTCAAAAATCCCCCTTTTAATAAATTAATATTTATTAAATCCCTCCATAAAGCTAAAATTCCTCTAAACTTGATTTAAATAAAATCACTTTATTTGAACCCACTTTATTCCCTCCAAATCCCACCTCTTGCTAATAAATCCCCTAATCTTGATTAAAAAGGTACTTTACCTCTAATCATGTGCACAACCCCTTTTGAATTTTCCAACCTAACCCTTAATCTTAGACACTCATCTCCCTTCCACCTCTTAATCTCAACCATCCATTTCCTTTTCAATTCTATAAAAGAGGCCTTCCTCTCTTGCATTATCATCTCTCATTTTTGTGCTATTGTTATTATGCTAGAATTGTGCTAGGGTTTTCTCATTACTAGTTTCATTGTTTCAAGCTTAAATCACATAGATGTTACATGCTAGGATCATTTGGTAAAATCAATCTTAGTTTCCTTCTTGTTTTGCATTTCAAGTTCATAGTAGCTTAATCATTTGGAGAAGTTTGATACTAGTTCTCCATACTAGTTCTTGGATCCTTCTCTCATCCATCATTGTTGTATTTTTGAATCAATCTTAATCATTTTCACTTAAGGAAGTCTTGATATTACATTTGAGAGAGCACATTCACACCTCCATAAGAGAGCAAATCAAACAATCCTCTTGGGTGCAACTTTTTTTAGCTATATCTGATGATATGAGGATGCTTTATATGTTTCATGTTTACTTTTTATCTTATTTGAAATTTGAATGCTAACCCTCTAATGATTTTAGGTTTTTGTGAGTGATTGTAGGTGGACATTTTCCTTGTATACATTCTGGCACGACCAGGAGGACCTACGTCCCTTTGACATTCTTTTTTCTCTCTCTTTTTCTCTCATTTTCGTTGGATTTTACAGATTGGCATTTGTGCTTTACACATAGGCGTCTGCGCAAAAGCCAGTTCATTTTGAACTATCGTTCGACATCTGCACAAAAGCTGGTTCATTTTGAACTGCCGTTCGGCGTCTGCGCAGAATTTTCATATGCACTTCAAGAACTAATGTCTCCTCTATAGGCCATTGTTCTTGAGATTTTTGCAAACCTAACCTTTCATTTATCAAGTTTTATTGTGTTTCCTATTGCTTTTGGTGTTTTAGCATTCTATTTTTAGCAGAAGTTAATTTTATAACCAGTTATAATGTCAAAATTTCATTTAAAGGAACAACTCTTGATGAATCATTAAAGAATACTATTTTTAGGGTTTGAGCAATCTCAACATAGCTATTTCTGATTGATTTGAGGACTAAGAGAGAGAAAATAATAACTTTTTTTTGCTATGTTTGCTATGTATTTTGGATTTTGTAGATACATCAGCATCTGCGTAAATGCTGGTTCATGTTTTGGCGTCTGTGCAAATGTTGGTTCATAAAAATCACTGATTGGTGTCTACGCTTCATAGACCAATATCTCCACTGGTATTTTAGTTTCTATATTTTATGTGGTTTCTGGCATATTCTCTGTATTCTGTCATTTTTGGTTAAAATAATGAATTAGTGTCTACGCCCTGAATCAACGTCTGCACTCTATCAGAATTTAATTTGTCATTTTTCTAATTTTTTTTTGAGTGGTTTTGTGTTTATAACACTTGTCAAAGGCTAATTTTCTGAAACTACTAACTAGTTGTGTTGCAGCACCGGTTGCCAAAGACACAAATTCAAAAGATTACTCACATTTGTCTTGCAGGTTTCCTTAATCTAAATTGACCAAACGATCGTGCTTGTTAGAATTTTCTTTGATTTCTTAGGCACATAGAATAATTAGAGGGATATTTTTGTCTAATCCAAAACAAGTGTTACGGGAGTATGCTCTCTTCCCTTTTGGGAAGATAAAAAAACTAGACGCATTTGATTTTTGTTAAACAATTAAATATTTGGGAATGAACTAAGATTTTCTTGTGTGTGTGGAGAAAAAGATACTGAATAGGAGAGTATGCTCTTTTCCCCTTGTGGGAAAATCAGAAATCTAGACTCCTTTTTTTTGCCAATCCAATTTCTTTTCAAGTTAAACCTTTAGAGGGCCTGCCAAGGGAGAAATCTCTTGGGAACGAACCAAGTGGGGAATGAGAAAACCCGACTACTTCTACCTCACTATAATAAAAATCTTCTTTCAATCCAAAGAGAGAGAAGACATGCATATTTTTTAGCTCTAATGCTTCCTTGTTTGTAGGGCCTCATTGCCTTAATCTTTGTAGTCAAGCCTACTCTTGATTGGGTGCTTGTAGGGATTTCATGGTCTTAATCTTGTTTACAAGAATGCAAGGGGGGTACATTCAACTTGTGTAGGGACAAGAGGTCTGAATATCACTTGTGAGACTACACATTTTGGGTGCTTGTAGGGATATACGCCTTAATTTTGCTTATGAAACTACAAGGGGTATTCATGAATGGATGACCTTACTAAACACAAATTAAAATAGAAGCCTACCTGATCTACCTCTGAAAGTGTCCTAATCTTTGTGCAAGGATCGATCCAAGTGGACTTTGCCTGGTTCACGTAAATATTTTACACCCAACATCCGTATTCCCAGGGGCATTCAAAGCATGATTGTGGCATGATTTGAAAATTGAGTCTCTTTCAAAATCCACATCGTGCCTATTCCTGGCCAACGCCAATATCACTTTGTGTGAGGTAAAGGAATAATTATCATGGGAAAAGATTTTGAAACTTAGCCAACTTCCTTAGGTAGGCTCTTGCTTGTTTAATATTAACCAAAGGTTGCACACACATCCCCTGCTCCTCAAGGTTTCTTTGTCCCTTCTTAGACTATTTTTGACATTTGAATGACCATGTTTGACTCAAGGCATACTTAGCGTAGTCACTACCTTGATGTGTGATTTGAAAATTGTTCTTTCCATTGAACAAGACAATCAAGATCTTTACCAACAATAAATGATTTCCTAATTGCAAACATTTTTTCCTGTGGCATGTCAAATCTTAGAACACATAAGAAAGTGAAGAGTCCATTACCTCCCGTGATCAAAGAACAAAAGGAAACCACTCGCAAGGCCAAAGAATACCAACATATCCTTGATTCTATAAAAAAAGAGATCCAATCATGCATAACATATGACAAGGTTATCTATAACAACAAGATTGCATATTTTAGAAGAAAGTATCACATGAACAACAACTTTGTCAGCTTCAAACAATACGACTAGTAGGCACATCACTATATCACCTGGTAGCTCCTCTTCTTATGATCTTTTAATGTGCATTTTAGGAACCTCATTTTCATCCCCATCCCTAGGAATTTCATAATCCAACCAACATTGCAAGCTTTCAATCCAACATTATCCAATCAAAAATCCAAAAATCTAAAAAAATCCAAAACAAATCCAATCCTGGTGTCACATTTTTTGAGTTGCATAAGTACCTACATCTTATTCCAAATCCTTCTTAGGCTTCCTTGACTAAGCATTGTTTAGGATAGCCCACTTTGTCCTTGTAACCTCATCACCTTGAGAAAAAGGTTGGTTCACATCGAAAAATAATCCAGTCTTTCGAAGACCATAAGTCTGTCTTAGGTTGACACCATCATCAAATTTACATTAGGGAAAGCAAATCATAATAATTGTTACATCAAAACATCCTAGGTCCTTAGGGTACCCTTTTATCATTTATCATCATCTCCTAATCCTGCATTCTAGGCATCTTGTATATCATCCATAGGAAACTTCTTTAGCATATTACATTCCATTAGCAACATCCATTTCATGCCGCCTGAAACCAGATCCAAGAAGAGGAAAGACTTGGGCACCAATTATGCTGCTAGTTCATCCAATCTGACAATAGACCATAACAACGCCATGGTCTCCTTTGAATCACAAAATCAAGTGCCAAGTGAACACATATGGGTTGACCCAGATGAGACCCCTACTCAAAGTACCCTGGAAGAATTCATGAGCCTTCTTGGACATGCGCAAATAGTCAGTGCCATCATTGGGCATAATAGTCACACCATCCTTGCTAACTTATAGCAAGAAGGAATTCAATTTCCATCTGGGATTATGCCACTGCGAGTTGGACTATCTTTGTACATCCCAGCCAACTTTTCCCATCCCATGGTGGAAGATATTTTTGACCCATGATTCAAATCATCCCAAGTTGGATCCATTATCCCCCATTTGCTTCAACCAACAGCTACGCAGCCCATAGTGCACATAATCACATAGCCAACACCACTTTCTATCATGGGACCCCCAATCTGACAATCATTGCAACTAGTCCAAGAACCCCAACCTATTCAAACTATTTCTTCTCAACCAACCATCATCCAAACCCAAATTTCTCAACCAGTCTATGCTTAGCCATTTTCCTCATAACCACCCATCATGCAAGCTGCAAGCACTTACAATAAGCCACCTCCCCAACAATAATTCACTACTGGCATGCCTCTTGTTGTGAGCACCTCCAACCAACTGTTCTCTTCATGAGGGCCCACATTTCATGCCCAACTAGCAGTCACTCAGCTTGCCTCAACACCGCTCTTCCCATCGCTTGTGCAAACACAAACAAATTCACCAACCTCTTAGTAGATTTATCTAGTTGACCAAACCATGCAGGCCACTTCTTCCTCTGCTTGGGGCTATTCTCAGGATACTATGCATGCCCTTGGGATACCCACACAATATGGTAATGCAAACCCTTCTACTTCCCAAGTGAAAACACCCTTCATCAACCCCTTTTCTGCACAAACCATTGTGCAACCTACCCAATAAAAGCTACTAGTTTACACCAACTACTTGGCCATGCCTCTATCTATAGCATCCCAAGTCATCCCATCTCAGCAACCCTTCATTCCTTCTTGCACCAACTACCTCGCTCCTCCCACTGGGGGCACTCACATGCAAACCAACCATCCCATGCACAATGTGACCCTTCTACCAATTTATGCGGGGCCAAATCAAGTCCCTTCTACTTATCTTCTTCCTCACCAAGCACAAGCACACTACCATCAGTAGTACATCCCTCAACCACAATTGCCACCTCCATTGAAAATCCATCAATCTCCCTATCACACCCCTCAATACCCTCCACAAAATCCTCTTTATTCCCCAACATCTTTTGACCCATACCATGCACCAGGATCCAACATGATGGGAGGTGTGCCTCCTTCGCCAGTCAAACATGAGTGGGAAGAAATGAAGAATTCTCTCAAGGAGCTCCAAGCTGAGACCAAGACAAAAACATTGAAATTTGAAGAAGTGTTTCCCTATCCCTTTGACCAATCCATCAGAACAGTTCCCTTCCCCAAGAATTTTGAGACTCCCAAATTTGACAAGCATCGGGGGAAGGGAGATCCTACTAGCCAGGTCAAAGAATTTTCCATGGAATGTCAAGAGGTTGCATAAAATGATAATTTTCTCTTACGCCTCTTTCCCAAAATCTTGTGAGGATCCACTCTTGAATGGTTTTATAAGATCCCTTATGGTTTGATCACATCCTTTGCTGAGTTGTCAAAGAAATTTGTGACCCAATATGCGCAGCTTATCGAAAGTGAGCTATCTCTCCTAGACCTATTCAATTCCAAGCAGAAAGGAGGCAAAATCCTAGAAGAATATCTCTAGAGATGGAAATGCCTTACTACCTGATTATCTTATCAACCTCTTGAAAAACATCTAGTCAATATTTTCATTGACAATCTGCACCCTAAATTGGCACATCATGTCTGCATGAACTGTTTGTAGACATATCAAGAAATCCATGAAAAAGGCATAGACCTCAAAAAGGGTCCTATGGAACTATTAAGTTGTACAAGGAGACTAGTCATGATAGACCTAATAATGATAGATCTCACTACTAGAATAAGAATAAGAGCACCGTGATTGATGGTGCCACTGATACCAAGCATGTCTAGATTGTCATTGCTAGACCTAATGTGCCCACTCCTTCATACCAACAACTAGTGCCTACTTATCAACAAAAACATAAGTATCAACAACAACCTGCTTATTAACAACCTTCTTATCAACAACCTACTTATCAACAACCTGCATATCAGCAAAAACCTGCGTACCAACTTGTTACTACCCAAAAGAGCACTCCTGCATATCCCCCTCCGGGGGAAAATTTTCAAACCAATTTGCAAAACCCTGTTAATCAAACCAATGCTATATCTATCCCCCAAGGATAAAACAAACCTCATGCTCAGAACATCCCAAAGTGCACATTCACCCCACTGGGTGAATCTAAAGATGTCATATCTCAAAAAATGGCTAATGCCAATCTAATTGTGTACCCACACACACAACCCTTCGGAAAATCAGCACCAAAACCTACATGGTATAGGGACAATGAGTATTGCAAATATCATCATGTTAAGGGACACGTGACTGCAAAGTGCATGAAATTTAAACATTACATTCAGGATCTCATAGACAAAGAGGAGATTACTATCGATGCACCAACTCAACCCTCACCAAATTCCAATCTGCAAATCTACCAAAATGTGTTTCCTCAACACGACACTGGAAAAGGCCTTGCCAATCCTCCTCCACCCCCTAACATAGGGAAGGGAAAACAAGGAGACAGTGCTGACAAGAAAGATTACACTTCTGCATACATCAATTATGATCATCTCATCGGTTGCATCTCCCAAGCTGAACCCTCGGTTAAAGTCATACATATCAAGGGTGTGGACAACCACTCTGTGGTTACCACCTACAAAGAAAGAATTATTATCACAGGTGCTAGTGCTTCTCCTCCTTCTGGAACAAAATACAATTACTAGAACACCTACGAAATACCCCTACTCAAATTTCCATCTTGGATCTTCTCTGCACTTCGCCTGTCCACCAGGAGATCCTCAACAAATCCCTACAAGAATCTTGTGTCCCTAGCGACATTGATCCTACACAATTCTAGAACCTTGTGGGCCACCTATCTGGCTCTTGCAGAGTCTCTTTCAAGCCAGCCAACATGCCCCAAGTTGAACCAGAACACAATCTACCCCTCCGTATCACCATCATGGTCAACAATTTTGCCATCAAATGGGTCATGATAGATAATGGTTCAGCCCTTAATTTATGTACCTTAAAGTTCATTAAATAATTGGGATATACTAAAGCGGACATAATGAACAATGTTATCACAATCAAGGCATATGAAAACTTGGAAATAACATTAGAAATCACCATTTCTTTTCCCATTCAGCTGGGCTCTGTAGTGCAAGATACGATATGTTATGTTGTTGATCTTGAACTTCCATTTAACATCCTACTTGGACACCCTTGGATCCATTCTATGTAGGCTGTCTCATCCACAATCCATTAGTGCATAAAATTCCCACATAATGACACTGAACTCACCATCCACGCAGACCCCCAACCCTTTGCATACTGCCATGCGTTGGAAGCTTCTTTCCCACATTTCAATCATTGTCCTGGGATTGACATTGGCATCTCTATCGCTAGTTCCTCTTGAACCCATTCAGATCCAGAGACCATCCTTTCCTCCACCCTTTCAATTGTCAAGATAAAAAACAAAGGTTGTGGAGATTACATTTTATCATACGCCTTCGCAGTGGGAGCCCTACCCCATCTAACCCAAATACTCAAGGTTTCCCACCTAATCGAAGCATGACAGGACCAAAAATGACTAAATTGCTACAATTAGGCCCTACCAATTTCATTTTTGATGGAATTTTGAAGAGTCACGAGTTGGCCCCTAATATCAATTAGTGGCTTTATAAAGATCCACCAGCCCCAGACATCGGTCTCCTCAATTAATTCAAAGGCAAGTATCCTACAACCCACAAGCTAGTCACAAAAAAATGGAATTATCAAGGAGGCGACTTGGGTCATGAAGAATGTGGCATGAAAGATCCTATTGTGCCTGCTAGAAGAGAAAAACACCTAGGTCTTGGTACAGACTCTGCTACGACTGAGGGCACTGACAAAAACATCTATGCCTATGGTAATCTCCTCAGTGAAATCATTGAAGTTGAACACATCCCTAAATAGAAGATTGTGAAAGCCTATGACGACGTCCTCGATGACAAAGCCTTCCTAGGAAATTTTTTCCTCTGTCAACTAGCCATCAACTTCATTGACCTTCCCCTTTTCCATCTTGAGCTTATTGACTGGGACCAACTGAGCATCATACGCATTGACAAGTTTCAAAGTGAGGAAGCACTCCTAAGATTCATGGGAGCTACAAAACAAGCACCTAACTGGGGGCATGAATCAACATATGTGTAATACCCACTCATATTTTGCTTTCAGTTTATGATGTCGTACTCTTTTAGGAAGTGGTTTCAGTTGATTGGACGAATTCTTTTGGGATAATTTTCATGAGAGATATTATTCTTTCATTTGATGATGTTTCTTGATTATGATATAGATAGATGTGATGACTTTATTATGATGATTATTACATGTTGATCTCAGATTATGAAGTACTTACCCCACACTGGCATGTGTATGGTTGTCTTATATGTTGATGTACTTGTGGATGTATTGTTGTGGTAGAGGATGGAGATGTAGTTACTTGCCTTGATGAGATCCACACATTTGAATGATCGCTATCATTATTTATGATATTATACTGTATGTACATGCGTGTTCTTTTGATGACAGGATTGCAGGTACATGGCACCGTCTTCCCTGAATTGGCAGGAGTGAGTGTGCCCATAAATATTCATCTCAATGGTAAAGAGGGGAGGTCACATATAGATTCAAAACCCTAACCTAAGCCTAATCATCCTAATGTTGGATGAGTTTCAGTTTGACTACCCTATCCAGATTTGTCTAGTTGACAGGAATTCGAATACCCCTTCCTTGAGTATGTTTGTTTTGCATGTGTTTTCTTCTAGGTGATTTATTGGGTTTTGAGTATTTTCCATGTTTTATGATTTAATGGATTATAGTTGAATTGAATATTTAATTATATCCTATGTTTATTTGAGATAATTAATTAAATTCAAATATTTGAATATTTTGATTTAATTAAGTATTTAATTGAAAATTAAAGTAAATATGCTTTTATGATTAAATATTTGGTTGCATGTATTATTGTGACATAAATATTTAATTTATTTAATTTAATATTTTATTAATTACATGTGCATGAATGTGTTGAAAAAGTATTTTCAAATTCAAAAAATCTCAACTAGAAATTAGGAGTCAAAGTTGAGTTGTGGCAAAAAAGCATATTTTAATTATTTAATTTTGAATTTCTTTCAATTTTAAGTTGAGTCTTTTAAGGAATTGATTTGGGAGTTGTCATGAGGGTTTGCACAATTTTGAGAAGTTGATTATCTTTAGGAGAATTCTCCCCTCATTCTCTCATAACAGGTTTTTGGAGATTTCAGGAGAGCTTGGTGTGTGCTTGGCTTTTGGGAGAATTTGAGGATTCTTGTGGTTGCATCTTGGATTGGAGATTTGTGTGATTCCATAGTTTGCATGTGCTTGGATCTTTGTGGTTTCCATATTTGTGGTTGGAGTTTTTCAGAGTTTTGCAATTTTCAAAGGCATAATCTCAGTTTTCTTACATTGGATTTGAGGTAGGTTTTGTGATCCCTAAAATGGCTTCAATTTTGCAATTCTTTAGTTTTCTATTTTTGATTAGATGCATGTCGATTATTTATGGCTTATAGGTGTTTATTTGAGTTTCTATGATTTTGGGTATTTAGAAAACCCTTAGATCTGATATTTCCATTATTTATTATTACTTGGCATAGTGCTGTTATGCTGGCAAATTTTCGTGGAAAAATTCCCTCTAGAGCTCCTAGGAAATGAAAACTAAATCAGCCTATAGTTTAACTATTATGTCTTGGAAAAATAATTCAATCTATGGGAATAAATTCATTTTTGGTGAAAGAAAAACAATTTGTTTAAAAAGACACCTCTCTGGAAATTACACAGTCATATTAAAAAAAATATACAGTATTGGAAATTACACCAGAGACAAAAGTAGAAAAGGACAAAAAAATTCTCCTTTCTATTATTTCCATTTTCGGAAATTGGTTTAAAAAAAAAGAATCTTCTTTTTAGAAAAAGTGAAATTGGCTGTGGTTTTAAAAGAAAAAAAAAATTATTAAAAAATGTTAGTAAACAAAAAGTTTTGTTTGGGAAGGACTTTAAAATAAATTAAAAAAAAAATGTATTGGGGAGGGGCAGTGGGTCCCACCCCACCAACCCCTACTCTGCACGGTACGCGCACTGCCCAAGGCCATCACGGGACTGCCAAAGGTAGCCCATGTACTACGGTACACGGTTCTTGATGGTTCTTTGTAGATGAGCTCTTTATGTTTCTTCATCATTTATTATGTACTTTTATTATTGTAAATCTTGTATTATAGTATCGCATGTGATACCTAATCTGGATATTGTATATTAAGTAGATTAGAGTAATTACCACATACCCTGTGACATAATTACAATCCTCATGGTTATCCATGAGGATTGTAATTATGGTTTTGTAAGTTGTATTTTTTATATCTATTCTAATGGAATCTTTTATTATATTGTTAGTTGTGTTTTACTTTAAGTAATTCAATGTCAAGGAATCCTTGAGTCGTGTAATCTATGTGAGTGTATGACATGTGTATAAATGGTATTTGCTTCAACATTATTGTATGTCTCTTTATGTAAACTTAAAAAAAAATTATTCATCAAACATAGTATCATGTTCTAGGTTAATCTCTTTTGGGTTCCCTGGCGGGGTGTTACATTTGGTATCAGAGCCCTAGTTTCTACACTGGGAACTCTAGGAATTATAAGCTCATTAGGTTGTGTCTAGCTTGAACTTAAAACTAAAATATAGACATACAACACTTTTGTTTTCAGATTATTGCTTTATGGTTATATTCATTCTTTAGTTTATGATTCAAGTTATGTGGTGAGTTTTGTATCTATCTCTATTTGTTTTAGGTATCATGCCTAAAACAAGAGCCACTAGAGGCCATGGCAGAGGTGGGTTTGGTGCCTGTGGGAGAGGTAGGCATCCTAGCCCCTCCACGAGTGTTAGGAAGGAGGTTAGTCAGTAGCAGGACAGAGGTGATCAGAGGAGAGAGAGTCAGGATGAGTCTGAGGGATTGGATTCTAGACAGATGCTTCAGGGTATCCTAAATCATCTTGGCCCTGAGAGAGCCAGAGTGGAGTAGGATGTATCCCATCACTCCCATATAGAGGAGAGATAGAGGGAGAGATCTAGGAGCCCTAGTAGGAGGACTATTATAGTGGACCCAGAGGTGGTTGCAGTGAACCAGATGAGGGACCTGACTAGAGGTAATCCTATTCCTTTCGATGGACATGGATCTAGTTTGGAGGCAGAGACTTGGCTCATAGCCTTAGATAGGGTCTTTTCAATGCACCCCTTTAGTAGCAATATTAAAGCAAGATATGCCATGACGCAGTTGTCACATTTTGCAGCTATTTTGTGGAAGATCAAGAAGGAGAAGATAGGTCTTCATATGGACACTGTTACATGGGAACTCTTTCTTGAGAACTTTAGAGAGAGGTTCCTTCATGATTAATGGAGGCAGTAGAGGGATGATGAGTTTCATAATTTGAGGCAGCTTACATTGACTATAGAGCAGTTTGAGTGCCATTTTTATGAGCTCAAATAGTACACTAGATACAACCAGGACTCTGTACTGATGGTACAACACTTTGTGAGAGGGTTTAATGCCTGCATCATAGGAGACGTAAAGCTCTTTGAGCCTACTAGCCTAAAATTTGTAGTTATTAAAGTCACTCTTGTAGAGGCAAACTTGGCATTAGGACATGGAGGTCAATAGGGTGGCCAAACTGGTGGGGCATCTGGATCAGGCTATAAAGGTAACCAGTCCCAAGATGCTGGGAACTTCAAGAAGCTATCCAACTATTATAGAGGTAACCAGAACCAGAGTTAGAACCACCAGTAGTAGCAAAAGGTTGCACCTCCTACCCAAAGTGGTAAGAGCGTCAGGAGTGGACAATGCCTTAGGCGTAATCAGTCCAACCGTCTAGCACAAAGCGCACAACCTAGTGTGAGCAGAGGGAGTGTCCAGCAGTTGAGTGCGCCCTTCAATGAGAGAGGCTATTTTAGAGGGATATGATATTTCACTTGTGGTCAATTTGGCCACATTATAGTGAATTTTCCTCAGAGGGCACCGTAGTACTCTATACAGAGGCTAGCAGCCTCAGAGCCTATAGTAGGAGGGGGATCACACAAAGTATTCACAACCTTGGATCATAGACAGGAAAAGCATCAGGGAATAGTCATTGAGACCTCAGGTACTATTTGGGGTACCTCTATTTCTATATTGTTTGATTAAGGAGCAATCAATTATTTTATATCACCTTTCCTTGTTGAGAATTGTGGGCTAGTGGCTGCAAAGCAAGCATTAGGTTGGCAAGTGGAACTAGCCTCAGGGGATAAGGTAGCTATAGATTCCTTGGTTCGTGATTGTGAACTGAACCTAGGGAAGTTCTTTACCTTGGTTGACCTTCGTGTGATTCATTTGGGATCATATGGGGTTATCTTAGGAATGGATTGGTTGGTAGATCATGGAGCTAATATCAATTGTAGACAGAAGACCATCCTTTGTGGGGATGATGATGGTAAGGAGTGTCAGATTATGGGGATTCCATAATACATATCCCTTCACATGATATCCGCTATGCAATTGAAGCGATGTATGCGAAGGGGTTGTAAAATGTTTGCAATATCTATGTATGAGATAGATGATATGGAGAGAAAATTCAAGACACTAGATCATCCTATATTATAGGAGTTCATTGATGTATTCCCTAGTGAGATCCCAGGTATGCCACCGAAGCGTGACATAGACTTCCGCATTAGAACTCATGCTAGGAGCAGAGCCTATATCTAGAGCTCCATATTAGATGACCACTCATGTGTTGAGTGAGTTGAAACTGCAATTAGAGGAGTTTTTGGAAAAGGGAAGCATCCACCCTAGTTTTTCTCCTTGGGGAGCACTTGTCCTCTTCGTCAAGAAGAAGGAAGGATCATTACGCTTGTGTATCAACTATAGACAGTTGAACAAGGTAACGATAAAAAATAGGTATCCATTGCCATGCATAGATGACCTATTTTATCAGATCAAGGGATCCAAGGTGTTCTCTAAAATTGAACTTAAATTAGGATACCACCAGTTGCGGATTGAGGACGCAAATATCCACAAGACTGCATTCCGTACATGCCATGGACACTACAAGTTTACCATGGTTCCTTTTGGTTTGAAAAATGCTCCATCGGTTTTCATGTGCTTGATGAATGGAGTATTTTGAGAGTACCTTGATCGCTCTGTGCTTGTCTTCTTGGATGATATAATAATTTATTCTATATCCATGGAGGAGCATGAAGAGCATCTTTGACAGGTTTTACAGTACCTTAGGAAGAATCAACTTTATGCCAATTTGGCTAAGTGTGATTTCTTGTAGTTTGAGGTACAATATCTTGGTCATGTTATCTCTGGAGAAGGTATCTCAGTAGATCCTTCAAAGATTTAGGCTATTATGGAGTGGCCAGTGTTAGGGATTTTTCTTGTATGAACCACAGTGCTTGAAATAACTACTTGAACACCATGCCTTCTAATACTGATTCAGAGACAAGAAAAGCCTAATTGCTAAGGACTGGATAAGGTCCTTCTTCATTTTTGTGCTCCACATATACTCAGGCAGGTTTTACCTTTTATGATTGTTGTTTACACAGTATGTATTGATGTGGACACTGATTTTCTATGTATCTTTGTGAAACCAACTAATAAAACACCTTGTAAATGACCAAGCATAATCAGATACAAGACTTAACCATACAAATCATGATCTTAAATATAGCCAAAACTAGTGATACAAGGATTCTCGTCCTTCTTCCTTTTCTTATATGAGGGATAACCTGATGGATTCACTCTTCAAGAAATCACTATAATGGACATAGTCCTGCTGACATAGGTCATTTCTGAGTTCAGTTTGTTTGTTCTTAGTAACAGAAGTATTTTAATTGAATTGGTTTTGATATTTTGAAATAACTTGGACATAGATAGATTATCAGACTGATTACTGGACCAGTGCCTATGCTTTGGGCTACAGAGTCAAATAAGCAAAGATTTCATACAAAAAAAATACAGCAGATTGCCTTACAACCCACATGCAGTTCAGGTAAATTGCCTTACAAGTTACCCTGTCACCTCAAAACTATTGTATCAAATCTTTAATCAAAGTAGTATGCTCCCTGAAATTGCTCATAAAATTTAGTTCTTTCCTTGAAAGAAACTTACAAGCAATTAGATAGTCACCTAATAACCAAAATGCTTCAGAATACCTTGTAAACTTAACATGAAAGAGCATACACAGAGAATAAAGAGACAGCAATGGAAGAGAGTAAAAATGCACCGTATATTATTTATGTGATCCAGCTTTTCATACATGAAAGATTATACAACTTCAAAAGATAGACAGAAGATCAGAATGTCTGAATTTTGCAATATATTTTCTCTTCTCCAAAATGTTCCAACATCAAAGACCCTTAAAAAAATAACTCTCTTTGCTATATATAGGTTTATGACCATCTTGGAATCCCTAAGGATGCAACAAGCTTCGGATGGTCAAAGAAAACCTAACCCTAAAGTTACAAGAGAGACAAAAAGAAAGAGAGAGAAGGCGATGGAAAGACCAAGTCAAAAGATATAACAGATATTCTTGGTTCTTCACCCGATCTGGTGACTGCAATCAGATTTGTAGATGGTAGCTGGTAGTATTTATGTTGAGTCTGGATAGTTGTGCTCGCCTACTCACCTACATTCTCCTTTTGTAATAACTGTTCCATCTTGTCTTGAACAATGCAGTGCCAAGTGTTTACCTTAGTCATCATCCAAAATTTCTTCTTCAACTACACGCTTCTTTTTCTTTGGTGTAGTCATAAATTCCCAAGCCTTTACTTCATCATCCGATGGCCATTTGAAGTCCTGAGTACTCTATACTTGTGCCTTTTGCCTATCCCATCTAGCATCAGTGATGTTTTTGACATCAAGTAGGAACTTGTTGATATCAGTCTCTGCTCTGAAGGCTTCATCCAATATCTTATTAAATCCTTCTATATCAATATCTATTCCTAAGATAAATGCCTCTTCACTAGGTATTTTGGTGTCAAATTTACTCTTCCAGGCATCTATAGCCTTTCCTTGGTCATCATCTCCCTTTAAGGAAGGAATAAACCTATTGAAATCCTGTGAAAAGAGGCTCAATTTAACCTCTATCTGATTTAATTTTCCCTTGAAGAATGAGAGAGAAATATTAACTCTTTTGATCTCATCTCCCACCTCAGTTACCACCTCAAGAAAATATGCTCTTATAGCTTGTAAGGATGACAACTTTTCAAATAAATTTTCCCTAGCAGACGATTTTGTGAAGTAAGGGTTTAGAATAGAAAGGTACCCCATTACCTCAGTATGCAATGCTGGAAACTTATTATATGTGTTGACTACAACATCAGTTTTATCTTTTAGGATCTCAATTCTATTTTGCAGTATGCCTTTTAGTGCCTTTAAAGAAATTGCATTGCCCTTTTCTTCATCCACCTTTTGTTCCACAGCCTCTTCTGACCTAGGCTTATCTTCAATCTACATTGGTGGTGGCTGTGCTGGTGTATGCATCCTAAAATGGTCGCCTAGACTTTGGGCCCCATTTATTATTTTATCATTTTATCAAATTTCTGAATCAATGCTTTGGAATATTTTCAATTCAAATCAATTTTCTTGATCAAATTGTAATTAAATCAATTATTCAATTATTTCAATATTTCCTAAGGTTTGACCATTTTTATTTAATTAAAAGATTTAATCTCCCTTTTAATTAAATAAAATTCCTCTCATTTAATTAAA
>MU227968.1:1144067-1194323 GCA_018584345.1 Thuja plicata | reverse complement strand
TGAGCCCAGTGTGTCATAATTTGGGAGATTTCTAAGTCCCCTGTATTTTGTACAGACCACACCATCTGATTGCCCACCATATTTTCTTGAATATTTACTAACTGGGGCTTCTGGTCTTTTGGGCTTACGCTCCACATTGCAAAAGCCTGAGATTTTGGGCTATACCCAAATCCTTTTATCATGTCACCTACCTGGACCTCACTAGCCATCTTAAGGTCTGGTTGCTTTCTAATTTGGTCTATGATAAAGGCAGATACCAAATCCCATCCCTCAGCCAATAATATCCCACTTCCTAGCACCATCTTTCGGGCATCCTCGGGCGATATATCTTCATTCTCAGGATCATAATTCTGTAAAGCCACTAAGGCTTCATTCATTATTGTTTCTTTCCCATCCACAGTCAATTAGGATCTTATTTTCTCTGTTTTATGCCATCTCAGGAAGTCTTTAAACTCCTTTGTTTTTACAAAGCTATCATCATCTAGGAACTTTTATTGATGACGCAATCTTTCATCCACACAGGCCTTGAGTGGTATCTCAACTTCATCTTCTAGGTTAGGCCGTTGCTTCTTGCCTTCCCTGATTACTTTTCTGAGGTTATGGTCATATAACCTAGTACCAGGTACTAAGCCCTTAGCCTTGTCTTTTTTCTTTCCTTGTCCCTCAACTGAAGGTTGCCCTACTTCTAATTTCTGCCTCTTTGCAGCAGGCTCTTCTACACCATCAGGTTGAGTAGCAACTGTCAGATCTATAATGTGACATTCTGCTTCCTGCAACTATGGGATCTCAACCTTTTCTTGCTCTAGGGCTTGTTGTGGTGAAGGAGATATGGTAGGACGTGCATAGTCACTGTCACTGCCACTATCATATTCTGATTCTGAATGTTCAGGTGTCTGAGCACCTTTTTTGTCTAGAACTGTATCCAGTTTCTCTACAAGCACATAGTAGTTATCTATCATGGATTTTATTCTATCAAAATATGGGAGATCAGGGTAAAAACCCCCAAAAGACAACCCATTCCTTTTTATTTGTGTCCGCAGCTTCAACAACTCCTGGATTCTTAGTCTTCTTACATGGATGTCATCTTCATCCAAGATGTTCCTTGTTGCATCCTCTTCTATGCATTCACAGTGAACATTGGTATTAGGGATGGTAGGAGTATATAGTTTCCTAACCCCTGCCATGAAGCCCTCTGGGTCAATGTACCTATAAAGGGCTGCCCCCATTCTGTACTTGTCCAACCATTGACCCACTTCATCAATGGCATTCTTGCCAATTGTAAAGTTGGAAATTTTGAACTTCCTAGGGGTTATAGTCCCCTTTTTGTGTGGTGCAAAGTCCTTATTGTCTGTTAACATCAGCTGCCATATGAATTCCATTGCAGCAACTCTTGCAGGCACATGATATGGTAATAAATGAGGGGGGTGAATACACCCATATAATCTGATAATGGTGTAATTCTCCTCCAAGAAGAAATCACCCCAGTTATGTTTTCCAGGCCAATTTTCTGTATACTTACAGGGCCTAAGCAGTTGTATGATTCTCAATGGGACCCTTGTCCCGTTTGTTCCCAAACTTTGTACAATTGGATACACAATCCAATTCTAAAAAGCACAGAAGTCACACTCCCTAGAAGTGTAATTCCAAACCCTCACCCAAAACTGGATAGGATTTGGTGCTGCTTGATAGAATCTCTGGGGAGTCAGATTATGAACATCCATCATTGTAAAATTGAAGTATAAAAGGAGATGCATTAGAACTAAATAATGCAAGAATTTGGGTTCTTTCTCCTTTGGATTCTTTATTTTTTTCTGGGTCGCAATGAAACCCTCATGCATTTCATCTATTATGTGCTAAATATAGTCATAGCTGGTGCTTGAATGCACCTCTTGCAAGTCTAGTACCATCATGAAGATGCCAGAATTGATTTTCTCTGCATCTCCATCTATCCCTAGTACTCTACACAGGGCATAAGCGTTATACTTAATGTAGAAGTGTAGATCCTTATAATAATATGGATATGGCTCGTTCATAGGATCTAAGTATTTCTTCACCTCTTTCAACATATGTTTCTGCAACAAGCCTTTAGCAATACCAGGCTTCAAACTATACCTATTACCCTACTTTGGCATGTCAATCTTAGTAGACATGGTGCTAAATAGGCCAAAAGCCTGCATGAATGAGTTCCTATTCAAGATTAAAAGGGCAGTGCCATCATTCCTTTTTATGGTCTTTGTCAGGACATCATAGTGATTGGCTAGGTCTAAGAATAGGTCTACGTCTATGAAGACATCAGGAACAAGTAATCTAGCCAAACCACAAGTCTAAGGGTTTGACACTAGAATAGGCTTATCAAAATTTTTATAGAAGTAAGTGAAAAGGGAGAAACCTATTGTTCCTGGAGTCACAACATCTCGAATATCTTTGTAATCATCCAAAAGGACACTGGCATCAGCCTTCTTATTCTCCGTTGAACCAGGCAGGAGACGGAGAAACTCATCAGAGAAACTTGCTTTTCCATTCTGTTCCTCTCCACTCCCTCCACTTGTAGAAGCCACACTCATAGCCCCGCTCATACTTGCAATGCTCTGAATCTCTTTCTTCTAACTGATATTGAAACAAATATATTTCTGAAATCAACTGACTGTTCTGAGCATAATTTTCTGAAATTTAGAACTCTTTGATCAACTTTGGAAATACTGCAAACTGAACAAGATATCTCCTTTTTCTGAAAACCTAGCAACTTGGGCTCTAAAAAATTGAAAGCATGGTCAATGTGAATGAATGCACCATCAACTCCTTATAGTCATCATTCAAAGTACACAGCTCATAATTTAGAAACATCAGTTCTTCCATTAATTCGACATGCTGTGAACTTGAATAAAAACCTAGCCGTAGTTGCATGAAGTTGACAGGAAATAAAATTTTCAAAAATGAATCCTTAGAACAATCATATAACATTTAAAAGAGCTGACATGTCACATTTTGATTCGTTATCTGTCTTACATCTCAGCTACTCTTTTTTCACAGTGACCAAAATACAAGCCTGTGATTGGTTACCGAGCGATTCATAGTGTCACATCACAAAACTGCCACCATTTTTTAGATCTTTCTATCAGGCGACTGCGCGACTGAATTAAGTCTCTTTGTCGTGGGCCTCTATCACTAACTATGGTTCCATCTCAAGACATGGCGGCAATGCATTTTCTTACCTTTGGCTAACCCAAGTGATGATCTAGCGATCACGCGACATAGCTGAAATCATAGTCACACACAGTTAACATTAACTCATCATTCTTTCTGAGACCTTGTGACCAACTGTCTTCTTTAACCTTTCATGGTTATCTCCCTGTCGCCAAATGCTTTTATTTTATTTGAAGACTACGTGACAATGGTTAGTCGCCTAATCGCGGGATACAAGTCTTGAGCATTGGACCTTTTCATAACATGTTATATGTGCCCTTTTCCCACTTCTACCAATTGCGCGACATACCTTAATCATTGAGTCAGGAGGAATTTTCTCTTGGGGCACTTTTCTTCTTAGACTTCACAACCATCGTTAGATCCTCTGATCCCTTTATCCTACGGCTGTCACTTAATCGCCAGATGTTTGAGCATACCCTTAATTCTTTCTCAGACAGCGTGACTGAAGGCGAAACACTTAGTCTCGTTGTCGCTGAGTCTATTTTTTTCTTCTAGCGACCATGTGATAATCTCATAACATCCACTCACCTTATGACACATGTCACACAGTCATTTGTCCTCTTGCTACATAATGGAAAACTGAAATATTATCTTGTTCTGGCGACAACCCGACTAAGGATTACTACAAACCACAGACAGTTAGTCGCGTAGTCTTGGTCAAAATCTCATAACCGTTGTTCCATTTCGAGACCATGCGACTGAAGGCTTGACTTAACCCTCAACTTTGATTGATTTGGCAATAACACGACATCAGGTAATTGCGAAGTCTAAAGATATTTTCATAACTATTAAAATTCTCCTGCGATCACCCGACTAAGCAATGGGTCCCTCTTTCCATGAAGCTTATAAGATGGTTATCTTGCGACTACCCGACATGAAGGGATCGCTGAGTCTCAGAAGGCTAAAGGAATATTCTAAAGTTGATCGAGACCACGCGACAAAAGGAAAATGCCAAGTCGAGAAGACTTATGGAATATTCGGCTGGGGTAACATGACAAGGTGACTTAAATTAAAACACATGCCTTACGTGAATGAAAAAAGTAACATTGAAATAGAAAGGCATGACTTAGGGTTCCATTTCATCATTTAATACTTGGAAAGACTAGGGTTTTCAGGGTTTTGTAAATTGAGCAAGGTTTAGACTTGAAAACTTGAAACTTGACATGGGTAAGGGCATAATGAACAAGAGATAATAGACTTGAGCACATCAGAATATAGGAAGCAGGACAAGGAACCAGGAAAACTACCAAAATAGGAAATACAACCAACAGTGGCTCTGATGCGGATTGGCTAAACACAGTTTATGACAAAGAACCACAGAATCTATGGTTGCAGACCACCTTCAACAGAGCAAAACCGTACGGAAAGGAAGGGAAATATGTACAGAATTTACAAACAAGGGACAAGGAAAGGAAGATATAATACATACTTACATATGCACTTTGAAACTTTACTCAAAGAAAGGCTTCAAAAAATGCCCATGCACAGGCAACTCAAAGAGATCTCCTTCCATATTTTTCAACAAATATGAATCTTTGCCAAATTTTTCTGCAATAATGAACGGTCCTAGCCATAAAGACTCAAAATTCTTATGCTTGCCTTTATCTTGTGCCCTTGCATTCCATTAGAGAACTAAATCATCAATTTGGAACTTTCTCTCAGTAGCCCTCCTGTCAAAAAGATATTTCATTTTTTGCTTAGCTTCACATTTTCTCTCTGACTATTTCTCCTCATTTCATCTAATTCCATCAGCTGCATGACTCTGTTTTGCATATTTTCAGAGACATCCAAATGTTCCTCTTGAATGAATTGGCAAATGGGCAACAAATTGTTAATAGGCAATCTCGCTTGTAAACCATACACCAACTCAAAAGGAGACTGACCAGTTGCCTTCTTAAGTGTTATCCTATCAGCCCAGAGGGCTAATCTCAATTTTGTATGCCAAGTCCTTTTGTTCTGTTCCAAAGTCCTCTTCAATATTTTCAATATGCTTTTATTTCTAGACTCAGCTTGTCCATTGGCCTGTGGGTGATATGGGGATG
This sequence comes from Thuja plicata, assembly GCA_018584345.1. NCBI lineage: Eukaryota > Viridiplantae > Streptophyta > Pinopsida > Cupressales > Cupressaceae > Thuja > Thuja plicata. The sequence continues at coordinate 1,189,077 of MU227968.1, read as the reverse complement.
AATATGATATTGTAATCCCATACTGCTCACAGAAAGTTGTCATTTCTTCTGATCTGAAACTCATAGCATTATCCATAATTAATTTACTAGGCACTCCAAACCTGGTCAAAATATTTTCTAGCAAAAATTTAGTAACCACCTTACTAGTTTCTTTCCTTGTGGGGATAGCCTCAATCCATTTAGTAAAGTAATCTGTGGCAACTAAAATCAAACTGTGCCCTGCACTAGACTTTTCTTGAAATTCACTAATAAAATCAATACCCCATACAGCAAAAGGAGCCTCAGTGCTCACTGGGTTTAGCAACAGAGCACCTACAAATTTCAATTTATTGGAGAACCTCTGACATGGTTCACATTTCCTAACATGTGCACAAGTATCTTTGAACAGAGTAGGCCAATAATATCCTTCCCTCAAAATTTTATGGGCAGTGGTCTTAGCAGAAAAATGACCTCCACACTGTCCTTCATGCATCTCAATTAAAACTTGCTCAGCTTGATATTTGTCAAGGCATAGTAATAGTACACCATTTTTATCTTTCCAAAATAAGTCTCCTTGAATCAAAACATATTTTTGAGCTTGCAATTTTAAACTTCTCTTTTGATTATCAGACAAATAATCAGGACACTTAGCATTTTTGAGGAAGAAAACAATATCAGTGTAATATGGTTGCCTCTCTATACTGGTAATGGCTTGGTCATGAGCCTCTGTTTGATTTGATTGCACTAAATCCAAGTTCTCCTCTGTCATAATTTTGGCCAAGCCCTGACCCCTTACCAATTTGGTGATATTGATTTCAAGATTGAATTCTTGAATTCTTGTAATCCACTTGCATCTCTTACCAGTGACCTCTGATTGTGTGAGAATATCTTTCACTGCTGAATGTGGAATATAGGCCTGTACCTTGGCACACACTAAGTAGGGCCTAAAATACTTCATAGCCTTTACCAATGCATAGGCCTACTTTTCCATTATTTCATAGTTAAGTTCTGCAGCCTGTAAGGATTTACTATAAAAGGCTATGGGATGTTCAAATCCTTGCTCATCTTTCTGAAGTAAAATTACAACAATTGTATGAAATGATGCAAATGAAAATAGGGAGAAAGGCTTAGTGTAATCCAAAGATTTCAACACTGGAGTTTCCTGAACTGCCTTCTTTATCTTTTCAAAAGCTTGTTGAGCCTCATCGTTCCAAACAAACTTAGTATCCCTTTTTAGCAATTTCACAATGGGCTTGACAATTTCAGCAAAATTGGCTACAAATCTTCTGACAAAATTAATCTTTCCCAAGAAATATTGTACACCTTTTAAGTTTTTTGGAGCAACTACTTTCCGAATTGCTTCTACCCTCTCAGGGTCTATTCTTACCCCTTCTCTGGACACTATATGTCCAAGCAATTTTCCCTCTTTAACTGCAAAGTGACATTTTTTAGGGTTTAATAAAACACCATATTCTAATGCCTTATTAAAAATCCTACCCAAATGATCACAATGATCACTTTCCTTCTTTGAATATGCAGTCAAATCATCTTGGTAAAAAACCATGAATAAATTAATAAATTCTTTAAAAGAAACATCCATGGCTCTCTGAAAAGTTGCACCTGCATTTATTAAACCAAAAGGCATTCTGATATAGACATAGGTTCCCCAAGGAGTAGTAAATGCAGTCTTATATTGTTCTGACTCTTTGACTAGAACTTGGTTATAACCTGAAAAGCCATCCATCATTGACAACAATTCACAACCAGTCACCTTATGCAACATTGCTTCCATATTAGGCAGTGAATAATTATCTTTTAGTGAAGCAATATTTAGATTTCTGAAATCAACACATAGCCTGATGTCACCATTTTTCTTTCTAACTGGCACTAAATTTGATACCCATGTTGAATGTCTAATAGGTTGGATTATCCCAACATCCTTGAGTTTCATCAATTCCTGGTGCATTTTAGGAGCCAACAAGGGGTTAATAGGCCTTTGTTTTTGTCTAAATGGCCTGACATCTGATTTCAAAGGAATTTCATGTTGGAAAAGGTCCTCTCTATATGCCTTTAAGTCCTCATATGACCAAGCAAAAACATGCTTGTATTTTCTCAGTAATTTGATCAAGTTCATCCTTACATGAGAGTCCAGACCTTTTCCTATATAAACTATCTGAGGACTATTTTCTGATCCTAAATTTATTTCTTCCAAATTCTCTACGTTGGCATTGCTTATCTTAGCTGAATCATTTTGTTTACTAACAAACAATGCTTCAAGTTCAACCAATCCCCTAGGGATCTGATTAGAACTTAATTGAACAACTTCATTTCCAAAGATGTATTCCTTTCCATCATCTGATTCTAATAAGGAACTGCAATCTATGCTATGGTTTTCATACTGATCTAAACATTGCATGAACCTCAGAATATGTTGATCATCTTGGAACACTTTCCAGTTATATATGTTATCTGGGACAACTGGTCTTGTCTTAACTTCGAGTATTGATACTCTATGTAAAGTCAAATCATCATTTTTTAGAGAAACATTTGCTAGGAAATCAGCCATAATGTTCTTTGACCTTTCCAACCATGTTATATTAAAAGCATTAAACATCTCAAGTTGATCCCAAATAGCATGTTTGTACATTTTCAATTTGTCATTTTTCACAGCATATTTGGATTTGACTTGTGCTACCACTAACTCAGAGTCATCATAAACTTTTAAACATTTTATACCATGTTTGATAGAAATTTCAAGTCCTAAAAATAAGGCCTCATATTCTGCAGTGTTATTAGTACACTGAAAAGCCAACAGAAATGAGTATTTAAAAGTTGTACCTGATGGGGATATCAATAATACTCCTGCCCCTGATCCTTCTTTAGATCAAGCACCATCAAAGTACATTTTCCATATCCCATCTTCTTTCAATATTAATTACTTACGTAAAGAATCAACTCTTTGATCTTGACAACAAAGTTCCTCTTTTTGTATTCTAAAATTTTCCATGTCTATGTCAACGCAACAATTCACATGAGTATCCTCATATTTTTCTATCATGTGGGGAGTTCGGCTCTCTCTTGTAACACTGACATTCTCTCCAACAATATTGAAAGTAGCAAATGACAAATCATTTTGTATACTTCCTCCCATTGAAGCACTCCATTTTCTTGATAATAACATGCCATAATGAGGTGGTATATCAACCACAAGAACATTCATAGTCATTACTACATCATGGCACAGTGCCAGTCTATAATGCATGGCTTCAATGGTACCAATTACAGGGACTTCTCTGGAATCCATAGCTCTACACCTCCCATGAGGTGTGTCAACTTGTAGGCCCATTGCCTTCATGATTTCAACTGGCATGACTGTATTAGAAGCTCCTGAATCAATCATACAATTCTTGAGCATTTTATCATTAATTATTAATGAAAGAAAAAATGGGTCCACCACTTTAGGAGAAGAAGTTTCATTCAAGAATATTTGAGGAATCTCAGATGTCATCATCTCATCCTCATTTCCCTTGACAGGTGGCATCTCAGATACATCCACTGGGTTTTGAATTTTGTTTATAGGTACACTGTTTAATAATGACATCACCTTTTCCTTATGTTCCTTGATCCTTATCATTTCCAGAAATGGTACCTTAACTGTCATCTGAGACAAACATTGACCCATGTCAACTGGAGTATAACAACCATCTAAATGCTTTGACTTATCAATGATAACTTCATTATCTTCATTGTGTTTCTTTTGAAACGACTCTTTCAACTTTTTATTGTCTGTCTTTTGAACAGGAACAATTTTCTCGAGTCTTTTCATCTTGCATAACATTTGGCTCTACAAATTTTGTGATGACCTTGACCTTGTGTTTTTTAGCATTTTCGCTAGGTTCATCTTTCTTCTAAACATACTTAGTGTCTGGTTTATTTTCCTTAATGAAAACACCTGAGGGCTGGCCACTAGTTCCACCTACCACCCTGTTTCTTAAGTGGTAATTTCTTCTAGCTTTATTTACTAACTCAGCAGTAATTCTAGCCTTTTCTTCATCTAAAATTTTTCTTATGAGTGGAACATCTTGGCTATTTTGAGCATAGCATCTAATATTATCATTAGTTTCATCCACTTCACTGTCAGATAAGATCTGTTGGTGGTGATTTTCAACCCTCCTTTGTGAAACATAAGAATCATGATTTTCTTCTTCACTGTTTGAATCAGTATCATGGCATGAATAAGTGTTAGTCATACTATGATCACACTTCTCCTCTTCATCATTTCCTTGTTCCTCATTTTCTTTTAGATCTAGGGAAATGACACAAAAATCAAGGTTATGAGGAGCATCACAAGATTCACACCAGGTCTCCTCATTGCAGAAATGGACTGAATTTCTATGAAGAGGATCTGGAGTCTTATTATCTGTTCTTTCCCTTTTAGGTGTAGTAACAGGCTTTCCATCTTTGAACTGAGTTCCATATGGGTGATTTTGCATTCTTTTATGAGGATTGTAAGTATTATTGTAAAGAGGTTTATTGTTTTGAGGAGCTCTATATTCCTTGTATTCTGGTTCTTTCAGATTGCTCTTAAAAAACCTGGGATCATCTCTCCTATTCAACTTACCAGACACTCTTCTATTCATTTCAATATTGACTACTATCTTATAAGCATCAGTGAGTGTTCTAGGGTTTTTATCTCTCAGAGCATATCCCATTTTGGAATCATAAGCATTTAAGTAAGTTGCCAGACAAACTTCCTCATATAGCTTTATCTTTTGAAACAGTTTATGCATAGCTCTTTGAAACCTTGTGTTAAATTATGTAACCTCTTCATTGTAATTTTTCTTGATATTATTGAAATCATTCAGTAAAAAACCCTTATTTGTCCTATCTCCATACTGATCTTTAAATAACTCAATCAACTCATCCATGGAAACAACAGAACCATTAGCTGGGCTCCTAAACCATTCTCTTGCATCTTCAACAAGGGACTGAAAAAATAGTTTCATTAGTACATCTTCATGGGTGATATTTAAGTCATCAACAAAGTCAATGAATTTTCTTAAGTGTGTCTCACAAGAAATCACATTATTACCAGCGAACTTTAGGAGCTTTTCTCCTATGTCACCCACATCTTTAGGAAAGGCATTAGGGTATCTAGGGATACCAAGAAAATCAAACTGTTTGTACCTCTCATTATGTAGTGGTTTTCTTTGAAAACTATCATCTTCTTTAGCCATAGTAGCTTTTCCTCTATAAGATGTATTATTCTCTGGTCCCGAAAAAGAATACTTTGAAGATTGTAAAAAATCGATCTTCTTTTTCATTTCAATTGTAACAGCTTCCATTTGGGATTTTTCCAACATTTTTTCCATGGTTTCCTTTTCAATTCTTATCTTTTCTAAATCAATTTCTAATTTAGACATTTGTTCAACCATAGGCTTTTAAAATTTAGGTTCTTGATCTCTTAGTTCACCCATCTTCTGTTTACCCTTATTTATTTGTAAAATAGAAGCTTTATGAGTGAATGGTATTTCTTTATTTTTTTGAGACTTCTCTGTTTCTTTTTCAGTTTGGTGTTTTGGAAGTCTTTTTCTATTGTTATCAAGAGCCTTATGATCATTCTTTTTATTTCTTATTTCTCTTTCCTTTTTCATTTGTTGAACTAGGGAAAGCTGCTTCAAAATAAACTTCTCTTCATTGGCCAACATATCAGAAGGGGCATCTTCTGAATCTGAACTAGGTGTAGTAATTTCTTCTCTTTCATTTGAAGTAGAAGTAAGTGTGGGTGTATCTAATACCTTTTCAGTAGCCTCCTCATAGTCTGAGGTATTTCCATCATGCGAGTGCTGAATAGTATTCCTATCATTTCTGATATTTGTTTCTTCACCTTTTAAAGGAGTTTCATCCATATCAACTTGATTTTTCTTTTTTCTCCAAGAGGCTCCAACTCTTGAGGTTGATAGGATTCCTTCATATAAGACCCTTTCTGGGTCAGTTCTTACTCTTGACCTAGTATTCATCCTGTAAGACATTTATTTGCTTTGCACTAGTCTCAGAGATTTTCCTTTTAGAGTGGCCACCCAATAAATTGGGATGAATGAATAACTATCAAGGGTTAGATATGATAATAACAACTGAGGTTTTGTAAAACTTTAGATCTTAACACACCAGAGATTTCTGAATACTTGAACACGACTTTATAATCTCTTTCTCTGGTACTTATGGATACTTATCTGCAACCAGATTCTGGGACAGCTTAAAAAACAATTTTTTAAAACACTGATCCCCAGCAGAGTCGCCAATTTGTTAGGGATTTTTCTTGTATGAACCACAGTGCTTGAAATAGCTACTTGAACACCATGCCTTCTAATACTGATTTAGAGACAAGAAAAGCCTAATTGCTAAGGACTGGATAAGGTCCTTCTTCATTTTTGAGCTCCACATATACTCAGGTAGGTTTTACCTTTTATGATTGCTGTTTACACAGTATGTATTGATGTGGACACTAATTTTCTATGTATCTTTGTGAAACCAAATAATAAAACACCTTGTAAATGACCAAGCATAATCAGATACAAGACTTAACCATACAAACCATGATCTTAAATATAGCCAAAACCAGTGATACAAGGATTCTCATCCTTCTTCCTTTTCTTATAGGAGGGATAACCTGATGGATTCACTCTTCAAGGAATCACTATAATGGACACAGTCCTGCTAACATAGGTCCTTTCTGAGTTTAGTTTGTTTTTTATTAGTAACAGAAGTATTTTAATTGAATTAGTTTTGATATTTTGAAATAACTTGGACATAGATAGATTATCAGACTGATTACTGGACCAGTGCCTATCCTTTGGGCTACAGAGTCAAATAAGCAAAGATTTCATACAAACAAAATATAGCAGATTGCCTTACAACCCACATGCAGTTCAGGTAAATTGCCTTACAAGTTACCCTGTCACCTCAAAACTATTGTATCAAATCCTTAATCAAAGTAGTATGCTCCCTAAAATTACTCATAAAATTTAGTTCTTTCCTTGAAAGAAACTTACAAGCAATTAGATAGTCACCTAATAACCAAAATGCTTCAGAATACCTTGTAAAATTAACATGAAAGAGCATACACAAAGAATAAAGAGACAAAAATGGAAGAGAGTAAAAATTCACTGTATATTATTTATGTGATCTAGCTTTTAATACATGAAAGATTATACAACTTCAAAAGATAGACAAAAGCTTAGAATGTCTGAATTCTGCAATATATTTTCTCTTCTCCAAAATGTTCCAACATCAAAGACCCTTACAAAAATAACTCTCTTTGCTATATATAGGTTTATGACCATCTTGGAATCTCTAAGGATGCAACAAGCTTCGGATGGTCAAAGAAAACCTAACCCTAAAGTTACAAGAGAGACAAAAAGAAAGAGAGGGAAGGCGGTGGAAAGACCATGTCAAAAGATATAACAGATATTCTTGGTTCTTCACCCGATCTGGCGACTGCAATCAGATTTATAGATGGTAGCTGGTAGTATTTATGTTGAGTCTAAATAGTTGTGCTTGCCTACTCACCTACATTCTCCTTTTGTAATAACTGTTCCATCTTGTCTTGAACAGTGCAGTGCCAAGTGTTCACCTTACTCATCATCCAAAATTTCTTCTTCAACTACAAACTTCTTTTTCTTTGGTGTAGTCATAACTTTTCAAGCCTTTACTTCATCATCCAATGGCCATTTGAAGTCCTGAGTACTCTGTACTTGTGGCTTTTACCTGTCACATCTAGCATCAGTGATATTTTTGACATCAAGTAGGAACTTGTTGATATCAGTCTCTGCTCTGAAGGCTTCATCTAATATTTTATTAAATCCTTCTATATCAATATCTGTTCCTAAGAGAAATGCCTCTTCACTAGGTAGTTTGGTGTCAAATTCACTCTTCTATGCATCTATAGCCTTTACTTGGTCATCATCTCCCTTTAAGGAAGGAATAAACCTATTGAAATCCTGTGAAAAGAGGCTCAATTTAACCTCTATCTGATTTAATTTTCCCTTGAAGAATGAGAGAGCAATATTAACTCTTTTGATCTCATCTCCCACCTTAGTTACCACCTCAGGAAAATCTGATCTTATAGCTTGTAAGGATGACAACTTTTCAAATAAATTTTCCCTAGCAGACCATTTTGTGAAGTAAGGGTTCAGAATAGCAAGGTACCCCATTACCTCAGTATGCAATGCTGGCAACTTATTATATGTGTTGAATACAACATCAATTTTGTCTTTTAGGATCTCAATTCTATGTTGCAGTATGCCTTTTAGTGCCTTTAAAGCAATTGCATTGCCCTTTTCTTCATCCACCTTTTGTTCCACAACCTCTTCTGACCTAGGCTTATCTTCAATCTGCATTGGTGGTGGCTGTGCTGGCACATATAATACCTCAGGCTTTGCCTCCAATTTCTTTGTTAATGTCTTGATTAACTGATCTCGCTGGTACAGTTGTATATGGCACATATCTCTGTCCTTAGACAGTGCACTTGTTTCTTCTAGCAAAGTACTATACCTCTCAGACAATTGTTTGGTCTTGTCTTCATTCAATTGAGCCCAGTGTGTCATAATTGGGGAGATTTCTAACTCCCCTGTATTTTGTATAGACCACACCATCTGATTGCCCACCATATTTTCTTGAATATTTACTAACTAGGGCTTCTGGTCTTTTGGGCTTAGGCTCCACATTGCAAAAGCCTGAGATTTTGTGCTATACCCAAATCCTTTTATCATGTCACCTACCTGGACCTCACTAGCCATCTTAAGGTCTGGCTACTTTCTGATTTGGTCTATGATAAAGGCAGATGCCAAATCCCATCCCTCAGCCAATAATATCCCACTTTCTAGAACCATCTTCTGGACATCCTCGGGCAAGATATCCTCATTCTCAGGATCATAAATCTGTAAAGCCACTAAGGCTTCATTCGTTATTGTTTCTTTCCCATCCACAGTCAATTGGGATCTTATTTGCTCTGTTTTATGCCATCTTAGGAAGTCTTTAAACTCCTCTATTTTTACAAAGCTATCATCATCTAGGAAGTTTTGTTGATGAAGCAGTCTTTCATCCACACAGGCCTTGAGTGGTATCTCAACTTCATTTTCTAGGTCAGGTCATTGCTTCTTGCCTTCCCTGATTGCTTTTCTAAGGTTATGGTCATATAACCTAGTACTAGGTACTAAGGCCTTAGCCTTGTCTTTTTTCTTGCCTTGTCCCTCAACTAAAGGTTGCCCTACTTCCAATTTCTTCCTCTTTGCAGCAGGCTCTTCTACATCATCAGGTTGAGTAGCAACTGTCAGATCTATAATGTGACATTCTGCTTCCTGCAACTATGGGATCTCAGCCTTTTCTTGCTCTAGGGATTGTTGTGGTGAAGGAGATATGGTAGGACGTGCATAGTCACTGTCACTGCCACTATCATATTCTAATTCTGAATGTTCAGGTGTCTGAGCACCTTTTTTGTCTAGAACTATATCCAGTTGCTCTACAAGCACATAGTAGTTATCTATCATGGCTTTTATTCTATCAAAATATGGGAGATCAGGGTAAAAACCCCCAAAAGACAACCCATTCCTTTTTATTTATGTCTGCAGCCTCAACAACTCCTGGATTCTTAGTCTTCTTACATGGATGTCATCTTCATCCAAGATGTTCCTTGTTGCATCCTCTTCTATGCATTCACAGTGAACATTGGTATTAAGGATGGTAGGAGTATATAGTTTCCTAACCCCTGCCATGAAGCCCTCTGGGTCAATGTACCTATAAGTGGCTGCCCCCATTCTGTACTTCTCCAACCATTGACCAACTTTATCAATGACATTCTTGCCAATTGTAAAGTTGGAAATTTTGAACTGCCTAGGGGTTATAGTCCCCTTTTTGTGTGGTGCAAAGTTCTCATTGTCTGTTAACATCAGCTGCCATATGAATTCCATTGTAGCAACTCTTGCAGGCACATGATATGGTAATAAATGAGGGGGGTGAATACACCCATATACTCTGATAATGGTGTAATTCTGCTCCAAGAAGAAATCACCCCAGTTATGTTTTCCAGACCAATATTCTGTATACTCACAAGGCCTAAGCAGTTGTATGATTCTCAATGGGACCCTTATCCTGTTTGTTCCCAAAATTTGTACAATTGGATACAAAATGCAATTCTGAAAAGCACAGAAGTCACACTCCCTAGAAGTGTAATTCCAAACCCTCACCCAAAACTAGATAGGATTTGGTGCTGCTTGATAGAATCTCTGAGGAGTCAGATTATGAACATCGATGATTGTAAAATTGAAGTATAAAAGGAGATGCATTAGAACTAAATAATGCAAGAATTTGGGTTCTTTCTCCTTTGGATTCTTTAGTTTTTTCTGGGTCGCAATGAAACCCTCTTGCATTTCATCTATTATGTGCTGAATATAGTCATAGCTGGTACTTGAATGCACCTCTTGCAAGTCTAGTACCATCATTAAGATGCCAGAATTGATTTTCTCTACATCTCCATCTATCCCTAGTACTCTACACAGGGCATATGCATTATACTTAATGTAGAAGTGTAGATCCTTATAATAATATGGATATGGCTCATTCATAGGATCTAAGTATTTCTTCACCTCTTTCAGCATATGTTTCTGCAACAAGCCCTTAGCAATACCAGGCTTCAAACTATACCTATTCCCCTGCTTTGTCATGTCAATCTTAGTAGACATGGTGCTAAATAGGCCAAAAGCCTGCATGAATGAGTTTCTATTCAAGATTAAAAGGACAGTGCCATCGTTCCTTTTGTTGGTCTTTGTCAGGACATCATAGTGATTGGCTAGGTCTAAGAATAGGTCTACGTCTATGAAGAGATCAGGAATAAGTAATCTAGCCAAACCACAAGTCCAAGGGTTTGATACTGGAATAGGCTTATCAGAATTTTTATAGAAGTAAGTGAAAAGGGAGAAACCTGTTGTGCCTAGAGTCACAGCATCTCGAATATCTTTGTAATCATCCAAAAGGACACTGGAATCAGCCTTCTTATTCTGCGTTGAACCAGGCAGGAGACGGAGAAACTCATCAAAGAAACTTGCTTTTCCTTTTTGTTCCTCTCCACTCCCTCCACTTGTTGAAGCCACACTCATAGCCCTGCTCATACTTGCAATGCTCTGAATCTCTTTCTTCTAACCGATATTGAAACAAATCTATTTCTGAAATCAACTGACTGTTTTGAGCACAATTTTCTAAAATTTAGAACTCTTTGATCAACTTTGGAAATACTGCAAACTAAACAAGATATCTCCTTTTTCTGAAAACCTAGCAACTTGGGATTTGAAAACTTGAAAGCACAGTGAATGTGAATGAATGCACCATCAACTCCTTATAGCCATCATTTAGAGTACACAGCTCATAATTTAGAAACATTAGTTCTGCCATTAATTTGACATGCTGTGAACTTGAATAAAAACCTAGCCGTAGTTGCATGAAGTTGACAGGAAATCAAATTTTCAAAAATGAATCCTCAGAACAATCATATAACATTTAAAAGAGCTGACATGTCACATTATGATTTGTTATCTGTCTTACATCTCAGCTACTCTTTTTGCACAGTGATCAAAATACAAGCCTGTGATTGGTTACCGAGTGATTCATAGTGTCACATCACAAAACTGCCGCCATTTTTTAGATCTTGCTATCAGGCGACTGTGCGACTGCATTAAGTTTCTTTGTCACAGGCCTCTGTCACTAACCATGGTTCCATCTCAAGACATGGTGACAATGCATTTTCTTACCTTTGGCTGACCCAAGTGACGATCTAGCAATCACGTGACATAACTGAAATCATAGTCGCACACAGTTAACATTAACTCATCATTCTTTCTGAGACCTTGCGACCAACTATCTTCTTTAACCTTTGACAGTTATCTCCCTGTTGCCAAATGCTTTTATTTTATCTGAAGACTACGTGACAATGCTTAGTCGCTTAATTGAGTGATACAAGTCTTGAGCATTTGACCTTTGCATAACATGTTATATGCGCCCTTTTCCCACTTCTGCCGATTGCGCGATATACCTTAATCGCTGAGTCGGGAGGACTTTTCTCTTGGGGCACTTTTCTTCTCAAACTTCACGACCATCGTCAGATCCTCTGATCCCTTTATCCTATGGCTTTTGCTTAATCACTAGATGTTCGAGCATACCCTTAATTCTTTCTCAGACAGCGCGACTGAAGGCAAAACACTTAGTCTCATTGTCGCTGAGTCCATTTTTTTACTTCTAGCGACCATGCGATAATCTCATAACATCCACTCGCCTTATGACACATGTCACACAGTCATTTTTCCTCTTGCTACATAATGGAAAACTGAAACATTATCTTGTTCTGGCGACAACCCGACTAAGGATTACTGTAAACCACAGACGGTTAGTCACATAGCCTTGGTCAAAATTTCATAACCGCTGTTCCATTTTGAAACCATGTGACTGAAGGCTTGACTTAACCCTCAACTTTGATTGATTTGGCGATAACGCGACATTAGGTAATCACGAAGTCTGAAGACATTTTCATAACTATTAAAATTCTCCTGCGATCACCCGATTAAGTAGTGGGTCCCTCTTTCCATGAAGCTTATAAGATGGTTATCTTGTGACTACCCGACATGAAGGGATCGCTGAGTCTCAGAAGGCCAAAGGAATATTCTTAAGTTGATCGAGACCACGCGACAAAAGAAAAATGCCAAGTCGGGAAGACTTATGGAATATTCGGCTGGGGTAACGCGACGAGGCGACTTAAATTAAAACACATGCCTTAAGTGAATGAAAAAAGTAACATTGAAACAGAAAGGCATGACTTAGGGTTCCATTTCATCATTTAATACTTGGAAAGACTAGGGTTTTCAGGGTTTTGTAAATTGAGCAAGGTTTAGACTTGAAAACCTGAAACTTGACATGGGTAAGGGCATAATGAACAAGATATAACAGACTTGAGCACATCAGAATACAGGAAGCAGGACAAGGAACCTCGAAAACTGCCAAAATAGGAAATACAACCAACAACCAGCACGCACCAATGTGTCTGAGGTACATAGCTTCATGGGTCTTGCGGGATACTACCGCAGGTTCATGAAGAACTTCTCTAGGGTGGCACATCCTATCACTTCTCTTCAGTGGAAAGGGAAGAATTTTGTTTGGAAAGAGAAGTGTGAGGAGGATTTTTAAAGCCTTAAGGGGTGTTTGACTAGTGCACCTATCCTAGCTGTACCTGATCCAGTGGGAGATTTTGTAGTGTATGCTGATGCATAATTAGAGGGGATATGAGTAGTCCTCATGCAGGATGGGTGAGTGATTGCCTATGAGTTTCACAAACTCAAGGATCATGAGCTTAATTAACCTACTCATGATCTAGAGTTAGCTGTGGTTTTCCATGCATTGGTATAGTGGAGACACTTTGTATTGGGACATCAGTTTGAGATTCATAGCGATCACCGTAGCCTTTAGTACATCTTTACTCAACCTAATCTAAATGTTAGAAAGAGAAGGTGGATGGAGTTCCTTTGCAAATATGAATTTGAGATAAAGTATATTCAGAGAAAGGAAAATTTAGTTGAAAATGTGTCGAGTCACAAGTGATAGGCCATTCTAGCATTGACTCTTAGTGTGGACTTGAGGAGTAGGATTCTCCAGTCACTTCCTAGAGATACCTTGTATCAGGAGGTGAAGGAAGAGATAGAGTCAGGGAGACCATTGGAGGGTAGATTCTCTGGCTATGTTTTGGAGTTAGATGAGTTATTTCATCATATGATCCAGAGCTATGTACCACCATTGGGTGATTTGCGTACATTAGTGTTATCCAAGGCTCATCGTGCACCCTATTCGGCACATCTAGGTGTCAAGAAGATGCACACAGATCTTTGAAAGCTCTACCATTGGGCTGGTATGAAGTAGGATATTGAAAACTTTGTGGCTAGATACTTAGAGTGTCAGAGGGTCAAGGCAAATCATCAGCATCTAGTAGAGCTTCTTCAGCCAAATCTCATTCCATCTTGGAAGTAGGATATTATTTCTATGGATTTCATAGTTGGATTGCCTTTGAATCCTGGCAAACATGATGCTATCATGGTGACCGTTGATCAGTTAACCAAGGTGGCTCATTTCTATCCTATGAGATCATCAGATACAACAACTTCTATAGCTCGAGTCTTTATGCAGGATATTGTGAGACTTCATGACATTCCTCTCTAGATTATATCGAATCAAGATAATGTATTTACCTCAGCCTTTTGGACATCATTACAATACAATCTTGGCATTCAGCTGAATTTTATTTTAGTGTATCATCCTAAGACTGATGGACAGACAGAGCGGGTGAACTAGGTTCTTAAGGACATGTTGAGGATGTATGTCATGGATAGACAAACTCACTAGGAGGACTACTTGTACCTAGTGGAGTTTGCATACAATAATGGATATCACAGTTCTATTGGCATGGAACCTTTTCAGGCGTTGTATGGCCATCTTTTTGTATTCCTTTGAGCTGGGACAGATTGGAGGATCGTATTCTTCTTGGCCCCGAGATGCTTCGAGACATGAAGCAACAGGCAGTGTAGATACGTGAGCATTTAGTGACTGGACAAGATAGCCAGAAGAAGTATGCAGATGCACACATAGTGGATAGGTAGTTTGTAGTTGGAGATAGAGTGTTCCTGAGAGTGTTCCCACGAAAGAGTCCAATCCATTATGGAAAGGGTTTGAAGTTGGCACCTCACTTTGTGGGACCATTTGAGATCCTAGAGAGGATAGGACCAGTTGCTTACCGACTTGCTTTGCCACCTAGCCTATCGCGCATCCATGATGTTTTTCATGTTTAAGTTCTTAGGAGATATATTCTTGAAATTATGCATGTACTTGATTGGAATGCATTACAGGTTGAGGATGGGCAACTGGATTTGGAGCCAATACATATTCTGGAGCATCGGGGTGTGACCCTCAAGGGTCGCACCATAGAACAGGTAAGGGTCCAATAGGACTCAAATGATGAGTCTTTAGCAACTTGGGAGTATGCAGCTAGATTATGAGATTTATATCCCTACTTGTTTATGGGCTTCCAGGAGTAAGCCTAATCCTAGGGGGGTGGATGTAATACCCACTCATATTTTTCTTTCAGTTTATGATGTCGTACTCTTTTAGGCAGTGGTTTCAGTTGATCAGCAGAATTATTTTGGGCTAATTTTCATAAGAGCTATTATTCTTTCATTTGATGATGTTTCTTGATTATGATGTTTTGGTTGATCATATGCATAGATAGATGTGATGACTTTATTATGATGATTATTACATGTTGATTTCAGATTATGATGTACTTACCCTATACTGGCATGTGTATGGTTATCTTATATGTTGATGTACTTGTGGATGTATTGTTGTGGTAGAGGATGGAGACGTAGTTACTTTCCTCGGTGAGATCCACACGTTTGATCGATCCCTATCATTGTTTGTGATATTATACTGTATGTACATGTGTATTCTTTTGATGACAAGATTGTAGGTATAGGGCATCGTCTTCCCTGAATTGGTAGGAGTGAGCGTGTCCATAAATATTCATCTTTATGGTAAAGAGGGGAGGTAACATACAGATCCAAAACCCTAACCTAAGCCTAATCATCCTAATGTTGGATGAGTTTCAATTTGACTACCCTATCCAGATTCGTCTAGTTGACAGGAATTTGAATACCCCTTCCTTGAGTATGTTTGTTTTGCATGCGTTTGCTTTCAGGTGATTTCTTGGGTTTTGAGTGATTTTCCATGTTTTATGATTTAATGGATTATAGTTGAATTGAATATTTAATTATATCCTATGTTTATTTGAGATAATTAATGAAATTCAAATATTTGAATATTTTGATTTAATTAACTATTTAATTAAAAATTAAAGTAAATATGCTTGTATGATTAATTAAATGATTAAATATTTGGTTGCATGTATTATTGTGACATAAATATTTAATTTAATATTTTATTAATTACATGTGCATGAATGTGTTGAAAAAGTATTTTCAAATTCAAAAAATCTCAACTAGAAATTAGGAGTCAAAGTTGAGTTGTGGCAAAAAAGGATAGTTTAATTATTTAATTTTGAATTTCTTTCAATTTCAAGTTGAGTCTTTTTAGGGATTGATTTGGGAGTTGTCATGAGGGTTTGCATAATTTGGGAAAGTTGATTCTCTTTAGGAGAATTCTCCCCTCATTCTCTCATAACAGGTTTTTGGAGATTTTGGGAGAGCTTGGTGTGTGCTTGGCTTTTGGGAGAATTTGAGGATTCTTTTAGTTGTATCTTGGATTGGAGATTTGTGTGATTCTGTGGTTTGCATGTGCTTGGATCTTCATAGTTTTCAGATTTGTGGTTGATTTGTGCTTGGAGGTTTTCAAGGTTTTGCAATGTTCAAAGGCATAATCTCAGTTTTCTTGCATTGGATTTGAGGTAGGTTTTGTGATCCCTAAAATGGCTTCAATTTTGCAATTCTGTAATTTTCTATGTTTGATTAGATGCATGTCGATTCTTTATGGCTTATAGGTGTTTATTTGAGTTTATGTGATTTTGGGTATTTAGAAAACCCTTAGATCTAATATTTCCATTATTTGTTATTACTTTGCATAGTTCTGTTATGCTGGCAAATTTTCGTGGAAAAATTCCCTCTAGAACTCCTAGGAAATGAAAAATTAAATCAGCCTATAGTTTAACTATTATGTCTTGGAAAGATAATTCCATCTATGGGAAGAAATTCATTTTTGGTGAAAGAAAAGTAATTTGTTTAAAAAAAATACCTCTCTGGAAATTACACAGTCATATTAAAAAAAATATACAGTATTGGAAATTACACTAGAGACAAAAGTAGAAAAAGATAAAAAATTCTCCTTCTATTATTTCCGTTTTCGGAAATTGGTTTAAAAAAAAAAAGAATCTTCTTTTTAGAAAAAGTGAAATTGGCTGTGATTTTAAAAGAAAAAAAAAATTATTAAAAAATTTTAGTAAACAAAAAGTTTCATTTTGGAAGGATTTTAAAATAAATTACAAAAAAAAATGTATTGGGGAGGGGCAGTAGGTCCCGCCCCACCAACCCCTACCCCACGCGGTACCCGCACTGCCCAAGGCAGTCATAGGACTGCCAAAGGCAACCCGTGTACTGCGGTAATGTAGAGTGGGGGNGGAGGGGGGGGGGGGGGGGGGGGCGCGTGGGGAACTCGCTTCCCCCCAAATAAAACTTGTTTTATTAAAATGTTTTTTTTAAATTCGTTTTCCTTTTTGCTGTTATTTTAGTTAATTTAATTTGTAAGTTATTTAATATTTATTTAACATTTGTTCAATATGATTTTTAATTAATTTATATTTGATTTATATTAAGATTAGTTTGTATTATATTTAGATTGTAATAAAATTAATTTATATTATATGTAATTTCTAATATGAGTAATCTATGTTACAATTAAATTATAATGGGTTTAATTATGGGATTAGAAAAGATGAATACGATTAAATTAAAATGTGACAAATATTGCCTTTATTGGATTTGATTATTAGGAAATAATTCAATTTGGTTCCTTAATATTATCTGAATTAGTTTATTAATACTATTTAAACATAATTTATTTAGTGTTAATTAAATGTAATTTAATTAAGGTTATTAAAATTCAGAGTTAAACTATTTCTTTAGGGTGGATCGAATTGATCATTCTTTAGTTGATAGTTATAAAAGGGAACTTCGTATGGTTTCTAAAACTGTTAGGAGGAAACATAGAATCAATTTGTGGTTTAAATTAACATATTCCTTTAGATGCATATTGTACTATTATTGCAAAAATTGTTATGTCATCTTGATTGTATGTATGATGAAGTATTGATGTCTTCTGCATAATGTGATATTGTTTCCATTCCTATGTGTTTATCTCTATGTTTCGGGTATCTAGGTTTTAGATTTCCCTAGAGCATATACAGAGGCAGGCGGGAGTTTACATTTCTATTTATGAATGGCATGTGCATTACATGTATCTACCCTAAACTGACCATGTTAACCCTTTCGATATTGTTATCTGATTGCGTACCTATATGTGACCGTTCCTGATGTGTGGGATACTGGATTTGGGTAATACTTGGCTTGTGACCTATGCTAGATGTTTGTAGGATTCATGAGCCTAGGGTATGTTACCTAGATGTGTAGTAGGGGGTGGCTTGCAATAAGTTCCGTGTTCGTAAGTGACTGCTGGATTGCTTATTGTAGAGTTGACTTAATAAGTGATAACTAAATACATACTCAGAGATATTAAAATGAAATAATAAGATGTGTCCTCACCCATGCTTGAGTGCTAGTATAGACTAAGATGGTGATGAGGAGATGCTAGTTGCCTCGAGGGGTACCTGGCATAGTTAGTGACCTTGTCAGTTTGAGAGGTCATTGGCACCGTGTATGGTCACTTAAGTGTCAGAATCCATTGGGATTGCTAGGACAAAAATTAAGGGTTAGACGTACATTATGACACCTTCCTTTACACAGTCTAGATTTCCTACCTATGTCAGCTGCCTTTGGATTAGTGAGTCTTACCTTTCATGATGTGTAGTACACATGGATTAGAGAGCTATTAGGATCCCTTGCTTAATGGTTATTCCTTATTGGTTTTGGATATCTGAGTGGGGTCTGTTGTTATCTCCTCAGCGCAGTGGGGTGGAACTTTGTGGTTCCATACAGATGGGTGGTAGTGATTATTTACCCATTGAGATTCAACATCCTTGTACCAGGTGCTTGATGGTTCTTTGCAGATGAGCTCTTTATGTTTCTTCATCATTTATTATGTACTTTCATTATTGTAATTCTTGTATTAGAGTATCGCATGTGATACCTAATCTGGATATTGTATATTAAGTAGATTAGAGTGATTACCACATACCCTGTGACATGTGCAGTGGATGTGAGTTTATGGTGGTTTCATGATTATCCATGAGGATTGTAATTATGGTTTTGTAAGTTGTATTTTTTTATATCTATTCTAATGGAATCTTTTGTTATATTGTTAGTTGTGTTTTAATTTAAGTAATTCAACATCAAGGAACCCTTGAGTCATGTAATCTATGTGAGTGTATGACATGTGTATAAATGGTATTTGCTTCCACATTATTGTATGTCTCTTTATGTAAACTTAAAAAAAAATATTCAACAAACATAGTATCATGTTCTAGGATAATCTCTCTTGGGTTCTCTGGTGGGGAGTTACAATATGTGTACAAACTAGATCTAAAGGCATAATTTGGGGAAGAGGAGGCCTTCAGTCGCAAAAATAAAATAGAAAACAAAAAAAAAAAGAGAAAAATTGATCCCCTAGTGAAAACCCCTCTAGGACACTATCTGATCGCAAAAAAGTAAAAACAAAGGGCATATCCGCTAGTGAAAACCTCTCCAAGGTGCCAGAGGATGAAGACCCTCCTCTTCCTCTTATCTATGATTACAGACCTAAGCAGTCATTGATCCTTATTGAAGAAACAAAACCCATCAATCTGGGTACAAAAGAGAATCCTAGTATCACCTACATTGCAACATCAATGAATGAAGCATAAGAAACAACTCTCATGGCTCTCCTATGGGAATCCATTGATAAATTTGCATGGTCTTATTCTCACATTCCCAGATTAGACCTAAAATTGGTGATACACCATCTAGCTATGGATCCAAATGTCAAGCCAGTAAAACAAAAACTTTGCAAAATGCATCCTAAGGTTGCATTATTAGTCAAAGTAGAATTGGAGAAATTACTACAGGACAAAATCATTCATTCCATTGAATACTCAGAGTGGATTTCCAACATGGTGCTAGTATCTAAACCTGACAAATCAATCAGAATATGCATGGATTTTTGGGATCTTAACAAGGCATATCTGAAAGATTATTTCCCCTTGCCCAACATTGACATGATCGTTGATCTTACCACTGGACATGAGATGTTGTCTCTCATTGATATTTTTTAGGATATAATCAAATCCGTATCATAGAAGAAGATCAAAATATGACAACATTCACAACCCCTTGGGGTACCTTCTACTATAACATGATGCCTTTTGGCTTGAAAAACCCAAGGGAAACTTATCAACGCGCTATGACGACCATCTTCGATGACATGATCCATAAGATTCTTGAAGCCTATGTGGACAATATACTAGCTAAATCTATCAAAAGGGAAGATCACCTAGATGTGATTGAGTGTGTATTTGATCGGCTTGGACATTATTGCCTCATGCTCAATTGCAAGAAGTGTGTTTTTGGAGTCACATCTGGAAAACTCCTAGGGTTCATTGTATCTAGAAGAGGCATTGAAATAGATCCAAAAAAGGTACAAGCCATCATGGAAATGCCTCCACCAAGAAAACTCTAGCAACTGCATAGCCTACAAGGAAAGTTACAATTTGTGTTCCATTTTATCTCTCAATTAGCAAAAAATTGTCAATCGTTTACCCATCTCTTGTGAAAAGATAACAATTTTAAATGGGATCCTCACTGTCAGAAGAGTTTTGAAAAGATCAAAGAATATTTGGCTAGTCCACCCATCTTGGTACCTCCTGTGCTAGGTCGACCCCTCATCTTATACATTTATGCTACCAAAAAAACACTAGGGGTGCTCCTTGCTCAACTAGATGATAAGGGAAAGGAAAGTGCCATTTATTACATTGGTCAAACCTTAGTAGGTTATGAGCTCAATTATTCCCCTATGGAAAAAGCATGCCTGGCAGTGGTTTTCACCACTCAAAAACTTTGCCACTTTATGATTAGTCACACAATCAAGCTCATTTCAAAAGTGGACCCTCTCAAGTACTTACTCTTTAAGAATACTTTCACTGGTCGAATGGAAAATGGGTCATGCTACTAAGCGAGTTTGACATTCAATACATAGATAGAAAAGCCATTAAAGGGAAAATGATCACCAATCATATGGAAGAGACACCATTGGTGGATGCATATCCTTTGGTCATAGAGTTTCTAGATGAAAATTTGTGCATGGTAGAAGAGCAACCTACCTGGAAAATTTACTTTGATGGATCCTACACAACTCGTGGTGCAGGGGCAGGAATAATTTTTGTCACCCCTCAAGGTGATTACATCCCTATGTCATTCAAATTGGGATTCCTTTGCATGAACAAAAATGTAGAGTATGAGGCACTATTCATAGGGATTCACATGGCTATAGAATGGAACATCATAGATATATATGTCTTCGGTGATTCCCAACTCATCAACAAGTTTTGGATGAGTATCAAACAAAAGAGGATAAGCTAATGCCATGTAAGGAGATGGTTGACAAGATGAAAGAGAATTTTCTTCACTTACAAATAATGCAAGTACCATGATTATGAAATAAATATGTTGATGTAATGGCCATAATTGTCTCTCTTTTAGAGATCCCACACAACTCTACACATTATGAATTCTTAGTTGAGAAACTCCATGCTCCCGCTTATGAGAACAATGAATTGAATTACGTTCATGTCTTGGTTGATACCCAGTCCCCATGGTACCGCAATATCCATGCTTATCTAAAAAATAGTATCATATCTACTCATCTCACCTGAACCCAGCGCCAAAACCTTATTTGAAGAGCTTCCCACTGTTAAGAATAGAAACACTGAGAGGGGGGGGGGGGGGGGGAANGGGGGGGTGAATCAGTGTTCAACAATTAATAATTCTCTACATCTTGAAACTTAGCCTAATTACTTAAATACTTAAATTGAATAGGAAAGAATATAGAACCATAACACATAAAACAAGATATGTTTACGGGGAAACCTTGGCCAGAGGAAAACCCCAGTGGGAATTAGTACCCACAAATAATTGCACTAGTCTTATGAACTTGTTAGAGTTCCTTTGCCCTGTTAGGAGAAGTCATTACAATGCTGAGTACAATGACCCTATTAGGAGTCTTACAAACTATGTTAAAGGTGGATGACACACTACCAGAGCTCACTACTCAAAGAAGAAGGCTACAACCTCCTTAATATCAGATACACACTATATCTGGAAAGGTGGACTGCTGTTATGACACTGCTGTCTGCTGTCTAATCAGTTCATTTTGTGCGCTTTAACTCTAACCTCTGGTAGAGATTTATCTCATATTTAATATACTTCTTCTCTTATGTATTTGTCTATTCTTTTTCATCTTTTATACATTTTCACTCCATACAAAAATGCATGTCAAGTATATATACATGCCTTAATAGATGCGACCGAAACTAAGACTAAGTCGGCCTAAAATCAAAATATACAACACTTCCAAATTAATTGGCTCAAGAATTTTTACATGAATGATAATAACATGATTAAAAATATATTACAATAGGTGCATAGCCATTACAAAATAAATTAATACATGCTAATCAAAAACTGTAGTTGACTCCATGCTTTGTTCTGCTAAACTGCTAGTGACACTTAGACTTGCTGTAACTTCACCATACTGACATATCTGAACATTTGTGTATAGAATTAGCATAAAAATGTATCCAAAATCTTATATCCAAAGGTGCATACCATGACTCAATCATACTCACGTGCACTTGTGCTATGATCAATGGGTATATCTTTGTCTGCACTTTCTTCTATACTTAGGACAATTATGATCTTCAAAGTTTATGAGCTGACTGTCAAAACTCCATATGAATTTGTTTCCATAATGACAATATAAATCTAGTCATATATACGCAGTAAAGTCAACTTTCCAAAAAATTCCCCCTTTTTCATTAATGGCAACAAAGGAATGTGGCCAAGTTACTAAACTTTGACTTAACACAAAAACTGCAATTATACTGATATAATCTCCTCATACTGTACATCATATCTTCAGCTATATACACTACTCCCCCTTTGAAATTAATGACAAAGGTGCCAAAAATTAAAGTCTCTAAGTACTTACATAGAGTACACATTTGGATATGCAATCTGAAGGTTTTTGATTTCTTGCTGCAAAAATACCTTGAGTGCATCTACAGTCTGAAGATGGGTGCATAATGCATAAGTGAGTTTCTCCATCTTTACCAGATCCATGTAGAGGCCTTGATCATATGTAGAAATAGTTGCATCAATATGCCTGATATTTTGATTCAGTACATCTAAGGAGGGCGCAAGTGCATTTCTTAGCTGTGTTTGTCTTGCCCTTATCTTGGTAATCTCTATCTTAGCTTTCACAATTTTATCTAACTGCTCATTGTAAATGTTGTTACAAACATTGATGTCTTGAGAAGAGTCTTCAACTAATTTTCTTATAGCTGTAATCAAGATGTCTTCTTCCTCAATCTTCTTGGTATGTTATGAAGTGATTTTATCTTTGTCCATGCAGTTAGCTATCAATTTTCTACCTTTTTCTGCTAACTCTTTCAAAATTGCTTGACCAATCTTCTGTGATTTGAGATGATCTAATGAGAAATTATTTATTAACTCATCCAACCTTTTCTTATTGTACTTGTCTTTTGCAATTTTTGTTGCTGACTCTTCTAAGCCTGAAAAGTTTTCTTTGAAACTTGTCAAGATGTTCTTAACATCATCTACTGACTGAATATTTACCAATTTCTTGTCTGCAGGCACTAAGTTTTTTAAAATGCTGAATGATTCAAGAAAAAGAGGATTTATCATTAATTTCTTCTCTTTTTCTTTCTCCATAGCTAATACACTTATCTTGATCATATCTTCTTCTCCCCATGAATCTAGGCTTGCTGTATCAGGGGTCAAACTTGACAATAATGAAATAGATGGCTTGGTAGAAGGGATAAGGATTGCATTCTGAGTTACATCCATACATTCAATCTTCATTGGGATCTCAACAGAGGGTGACATATTAGATTTATCTTCTTTTCCAATTACCTATCCTGAAGTGTCATCAGTTGGGATTTCATCTTCCTGCAAAGATGCTTTGTCACTGCATAGGATCTCAGCTTCTTCAGTACTCACAAAGGCTTCTTCAAACTTGTTCAAATAATTATCTAAGGCTGACATGGTTATCTCAACATCATTTATCATAATAGTTTCATCTGTGTCTTTAACTATATTAGAGGGTGTTGAGACTTTAGGCGCAGAATCCCGTGGACCTGTAATAGGCACATTAGGGATCTCTGATTCTTTTCCTTGCTTGGAGGGAACTAGAGTAACTTTTTTTGTAGGCATAGTTGAAGGGTACATGTGTCTATCCAAAAATACTTTCTCAAATGCTTTCTCAGTCTCCTTTGCAACCAACTCATACTCTTTATTCATTATGTGTAGAGTTCTAGTCTTAGATCTCAGATGAGGCTTTACCAAATCCAACAATATCAACTTCTCATCAAGTGAAAAAATAGTAAGGAGGTCATCTAATGTCTTCTCTATAATTCCCATATCTTCTTCTAAAGCTTGTCTTTTCAATGAATGTAGTATGTTCCATATTTTATCTGGGATGACTGTCTTAACTTCCAAAATTGACTTTTTGAACTTAATCATATGTGTGATAATCATAGAATGCATTTATGATTTATCAATCTCTTGATACTTATCATAGACATTTTCAATTGAATCTAATTTACCTTCATCAATGATTCTAGTTCTCAAAATTTCCAAACTAGGTCTGAATCCTACCTCAGGAGGTGATTTACTATTCTTTACTTTGATTCGAGTTGTCCTTGAGGATGGGTGGATTGTGTAGATTTTCTTCCTTCTTCTGGTTAGCTTGCTTGGCATAGAGGGCAGAGAGGACTCTAGATCAATTATGGTCAAGGGCGCAAAGGTGCTTTCCCCTGACTTATTCCTTTTTCTCCTTTGAATATTATCATATTTTTCAGTCTTGACTTTTGTAGGTGTACTCTTAAGTTCCTTAGAAATTTTAGCTTCCCTTGATTTTTCTAGGTCTACTTGGGTGACACCATGAATTTTAAGAATATTAGATGTAATCCTTGATGCTTTCCTCTTATTTTCTACATTGTACAGGACATAATCAACTTGACTTGTCTTTTCTCTATATGTGCCCCATCTAGGCTTATTTGGAACTTTAGGCACAGATAGAAGGACTTGTGCATATCCTTCCAGAATATGTTCATCTACCTCATAACCAAGTGGATGAATCCATTTAGTTCTAGGATCAACTAATTCCATGCATGTAGAATCTGTTTCCACCATAAAACGTATAGTATCCTTGTATTTGTCAACTATATTCTCGGGGATCTAGAACCTTTTCTGCACCTTAATTCTAAATTTCTTGATCTCCATATCCATATGATCCTTAAGAGTGCTTTTGGATATAGATTTCAATGAAATATGAGGTAATGTAGTTTTACTTCTATCTAGGTAAAGGTTAGAAACTTTACCAACAATATGATAGTACATGTAAATGATTAGTGAACCAAATCTGAATATTTTTATTTTGTCATGTTTTATAGCTCTAATGTTCTCTATCAATTGTGGGTGCAAGATTTCACAAAGGTTGTAGTGAGTGTTATCTTTCACTATCCTTATGGCTACCATAACTGTAGCTGTAGATACACTGTTTAATCTACTTGAGTGCTAAAATTTGTATCCAAGGATCATAGTAATGATTTTAATGTCTTTTTCTTCTATGGGGTCAATATTCATGCTATGCTTATCACTCCTAGACTTACATGCCTTCTCAACCTATTTCTTGACTTATTTTCCCGTGGGAAGAAGGGGACCATTTTTAGAGAGTCAAATCATCTCATGGATGAGATCAGCTGTAATGCAAACAGGGACTTCACCAATCCAAAATAGATCATCATGAATCCTACTGAGTAAAATCTTAATCCATTTTTATTCATAAAACTCATGTGCATTCGCATACTCAATAATAGGGTTATCTGAAAGATGTGAGAACTCATTCTTGAATGAACAATCAGGGTTAATCATAGATGCTATAAGTGTTATTATGCTGTCTTCACCTACAGACTCCTTCTTATAGTAGATGTAAGCATGAATATCCTCGACATGCATGAATCCTAATGGAGTCTTGGAAAATTCCCCTTCAACATCATCTAACACTGACTTGAATGGATGATTTCTAAACACATATCTCTTCTTTTCAGTGATGTAAAAGACTACTAGAGTTTCCATTACTTACTTGTTGATCTCTAAAATAGGGTTCCAAGGAAATTTTGAAATGTCGCGTCTGAGCTAGGGTTCTATTACAACTTCAATTCACTTTTCTGATTAAACAACGACAATCCTTCAACACTCAGATGCTTAAATATCCTGTGCTCTTCAAATGCTCAATCTCAAATGTAGAAGTGAAGATAATAGATCTTTGGTGACTTATAAATTAAAATTTTGCAATTAATGCTCGTTGTCGTAGCATGGGTTTCAACTGTGAATTCCAAACTTAGTTCCTGCTGTAATAAATACTATGAGCTCTTGCATACTGCTTCAATTTGTAACCAAGTACATAAAACCATAGGTGTATATTTAGAGATGAGTATACCAGCTACACAGGGGTTCGGAGCTAATCTAGCTCCCCCAATGACCATGAGGGTCATTTATCCAAAAGTAGAAGGTGCGCCCAATAAGGATGCATCTACCACTTTATCAATACCATTATCTTTCTTTACTTCCATCCAAATCTTGCTTGTATCTTCTATGGCTTTTACAAACTTAACTTCTCCATATTATTCAAATAGAGATCCTTGAGACTTATTAGGTGTTTCTTGTCTTTGCACTTTAGATCCGCAAAACCTTGAGATGTGTCCAACCTTGAGATTTGTCCAACCTTGTTACAAGAGTAACAAATAACTGGAGGTCTTGAATTGCTAGGTGTATTGATATGAGTTACCATACTGCATTTTTTAGCTGTGTGACCATTGTAATTGCATATCTGAAATGTAGTATTCTGAGAACTTTGATGTGGTTGACTTCTTTGATTATGCTGTGTCTGACTTCTTTGATTTGATCTATAATGTATAGCTCTATGACCAAATCTATTTCATGAATAACAATAGCCATTGAAAGGTATTACCTCTTTAAAATATTTTTCTATGTATCCTTGCTTGTTATAGGCATAACAAGTTTAGTTAACTGGCTTGCATTCATCTTTAGGTGACACTTCTTTAGCTTCTGCATGATTCTTAGTTGTCTTTGCTTCTGCAGATTCTTCTGGTGCTTTCATTCTATCTTGCATTGTATTGATTTGAATTTATGCTTCATTGTATCCAATACTAGTGGTATCACCACTTAACTTCTGTGCATAAATCTGTGATTGTATTAGATCAAAACTTGTGTGTAATTTGTCAATATGATTCTTGACTTCTGTCAAGTCAGATTCTATCTTTTTCTTGATGTTCACCAACTCTAAGATTTTCAGGTTTGCTTGCATAAGTTCTTCATCTAATTGTTTGTTTTCTCTAGTCTTTTCTTCAAGAGCTGCCTGGTTATCAGTTATATGTTCATTCAAATCTTCAATCTGATCCTTCAGAGACATGTTTTCTTCATTCATATTTTTGACCATTTTTCCCAAATCATTCGTAGAACAATCTTTCAAATCTTTTCTCTGTTTCTTGATGAATACTTGTGAGCCATTGACTTTCAATTTTAGTTCTTCATTTTCTTTTTTAGATTTGTCAATATCTTCAAGAGATGCTTCAAGATTTTTCTTCAAATGTTTCACTTCTACTGAATCCATGATCAACTCAAGTGGTTAAACTTCTCTTAGAGGACCAAAGCTCTTATACCAATTGTTAAGAATGGGAACACTGGTGGGGGGGGGGGGGTTAAATTAGTGTTCAACAATTAATAATTTTCTACTTCTTGAAACTTAGCCCAATTACTTAAATATTGAAATTGAATAGAAAAACATATAAAAACATAACACATAACACAAGATATGTTTACGGGGAAACCTTGGCCAGAGGAAAACCTTGATGGGAATCAGTACCCACAAATAATTGCACTAGTCTTATGAACTTGTTAGAGTTGTTTTTCCCTATTAGGAGTAGTCATTACAATGCTGAGTATAATGACCCTATTAGGAGTCTTACAAACCCTGTTAAAGGTGGATGGAACACTTCTAGAGCTCACTCCTCAAAGAAGAAGGCTACAACCTCCTAAATATCAAATACATAATATATATCAGAAAGGTGAACTACTGTTATGACACTGCTATTTGATTAGTTCCTTTTGTGTGCTTTAACTCTAACCTCTGGTAGAGCTTTACCTCATACCGAATATAATTCTTCTCTTCTGTATCTTTATGTTATTTTTCATCTTTTATACATTCTCACTCCATACAAAAATGTATGTCAAGTATATATACATGCCTTAATAGACGCAATTGGAACTAAGACCGAGTTAGCCTAAAATAAACATACACAACGCTTCCAAATTAATTGGCTCAAGTGTGTTTACATGAATGATAATAAAATGATTAAAAATATATTACAATAGACACATAGCCATTACAAAATAAATTAATACATGCTAATCAAAACTGTAGTCAGATCCATGCTTTGTTCTACTGAACTGCTAATGACACTTAGACTTGTTGTAACTTCACCATACTGACATATCTGAACATGCGCATATAGAATTAGCTTAACAATGTATCCAAAAGCTTATATCTAAAGGAACATACCACGAATTGATCATACTCATGTGTGCTTGTGCTCTGATCAATGGGTATATCTCTGTCTGCACTGTCTTCTATATTTAGCCAAATTATGATCTTCAAAGTTTATGAGTTGACTGTCAAAACTCCATATGACTTTGTTTCCATATTGAAAACATAAAGCTAGTCATATATACGTAGTAAATTTAACTTTCCAACACCTGCTACACCATTGTAGCCAATACCCTTTATCTTTGAGGCTATCACAATGTACTCTCTAGATGTTTAGATGAAAATGAGGCATCCCAGGCTTTACAAGAGCTACATGTTGGGATCTGCATTTCCCACATGAGTGGCATGGTCCTAGTCAAGAAAATTTTATGGACAAGATACTATTGGCCCACAATGGAACATGATGCTTGTGAGTTCATCAAGAAGTGCTTACCATGTCAACAACATGCCAATTTGATCCATTCTCCTAAGAAAGAACTCTGTCCTATTGCGCCACCTTGGCCCTTCTCCTGTTGGGGTCTAAACCTCATTGGTAAGATCACTCCCATCTTATCTGAAGGACATAAGTACATAGTCACATCAACATAGTATTTTACAAAG
This sequence comes from Thuja plicata, assembly GCA_018584345.1. Taxonomy (NCBI): domain Eukaryota; kingdom Viridiplantae; phylum Streptophyta; class Pinopsida; order Cupressales; family Cupressaceae; genus Thuja; species Thuja plicata. Next base: position 1,159,890 of record MU227968.1, on the reverse strand, counting down.
TGGGTTGAGGAAATTCCACTTACCCTTACTACTGGGGTCCAGATCTCAAAGTTCATCCTCTACCACATCATTTCCTACTTCAAAATCCCCTCCACTATGTTCATAGTTCATGGAACACAATTTGAAAATTAGCATATCAATGATTTGTGTGTGTGCTTCTATATCCATCACTGCTTTTCCAGTCCATATTTTCCTTAAGGTAACGACCAAGATGAGGAAACTAATAAAACCATTCTCAAGATCCTTAAGAAAGTTGTTAATGATACTGGCCATGAATGGCATCTCCAGATTAACCCCACCCTCTGGGCATATTGTACTTCACATCATACTCCTATATGCACCACTCCATATTACCTAGTCTATGGTGCTGAAGTGGTCTTACCAATTAAGGTTGAACTACCATCATTGTGTGCGTCACTCAGGGACATGATTACCAATGAAGATTATCGGGTGGCACACCTTACGCAATTAGATCTACTAGATGAGAAACAACAACAAGCATATGATCACCTGATTGTATATCAAAACTCCCTTAAGAGAAGCTATAACAAAAAGATTCACCCACTACAATTCCAAGTGGGATATCTAGTCCTTAAAGAGAACCAAAAGGTGGGCACAGATCACGAAAAGAAGGGCAAATTTGAAGTCACTTGGCAGGGTCCTTATATCATCACTGCATGCTTTGGCTCTGGGGGATATCAACTCTCCACTCTTGAAGGAGATCCTTTGAATGATCCTATCAACATCATTCACCTCAGACATTTTTATGCATGAGGATATGGCATTATATTCTAGTTTCTAAGAAAATCCATAAAAAGTCCTAAAAAAATACAATAATAGTATAAAAAAATAAAAAAAATAAAAAAAAAAGAATAAAGAGAAAAATTTCATCCAATGGTGAAAACTTGGAAATCAAACACCTTGGGAAAGTATGGGTGATAAAAACCTAGAAATATGCTTCACACATAGTGGACCATTCCATTATCTATCAAAATCTCATTCCCTCCATCCTTTGCATCCATTTAATTCCAAATCCCCTATTCCTTGGGTGTTCCAAAACTATCGCACGCATCAAAACAACAAGATCCAATCGCATCTCATCTCACTAGAGACCTTTGTACATATTTGCTTGTATTTAATTGCTTGATTTTGTCCTTGTATATTTGTGTCTTTTTCGATCTTCTCTCCATTGCACTAACACTTTGAGCCTCCATCATTCTAACTTTCCTTGCCCGGTCCTTTACAGTCCACCTGTATGGTTCATTAGTTGAAAGTGGCACACACCAAAAACATGAGTCTTGTTGCATCCATTTCATCCATTGCATCCCTGCATTTTTATATCATCTTTGCATTATCATTAGGTTCATTTCATTTTTTAAGTCATCCATTTGCATACATCCATTTCATTTCATTAAATTTTTAAAAGAAATAAAACATTCACTACATATTAAATGCATCCATTACATTTCATTTCATCAAAAATACTAAAATAAAATTATATGCATCACATACATCTAGATACATGTATCTAAACATCTCATCCTACATAACCACATCATAGCATATAAAATCATAAATCATCGCATCCTACAACATCAATGGCAGTACTCATATAAGAATATGCATCATATATCATAAGAGATCAACACATAGAAATGTCATAGAATCATCATCGGTCATCACATATATAAAATCCATGTCCAACATAATCAATGTTTTTCATCAATAAATACATCATCATGCACCTAGGTGCTGGTATACATATACATCTCATCCAAAAATGAAAAAATGTGTGTCATGATCCTCTTACAAATCATGCAGGTGGTTATGATGGTCCCACACCTCCTGGTGGTGGCCGCAGTGGCATCCCCACTGATCCCTGAGAAGTCCGCCCTATACTCTGCAATCGAGACCACTTTGTGTATGTTGACTATCTCTGGCCCTTGAGTACTGCCTCATGATATAATGATTGATAGTGGGCTGCCTCCCTACCTACCCTAGCTACATCTCTATGCACTGCAAATGCCTCCGAAACCACCTGGGCCATCCCTCATGTGCTAGCCACCTATCGAGTGATGTCTCGCTCTCCCCTGTATGTCTCAACCTGCCTTTATGCTGCATCCCTCTCTGAGGTCAATGCCCTAATCTATTATGTGGCCTGCTCCATCTTCTCTAAAAGGGTACCTAGCTGATCTGTAAGTGTGCCTATCTATGTCTACATCTCAATGAAATCCTGTGTCAAGCCCTCCATTGAGAACTCTCTGGAGTCTACCCTACCTTGTAAGGTATCAAGTGCACCCTCAAACCTATCTGTCTGTGTTGTCTCCATAGCCAATAAACCCAAGAATTGAGCCAACTCTGCCTGTGTGCTGGCCTCTAATACCTGTGCCATGGACAATAATCCCTATGTCCGTCCGAGCTCTATCTGCAGGTTATCTTTCTTAGTGACAATGGTATCGCGTGTCTCCTGCAAAATGTATCCTACAGGTGGCCCTTATAGCCCTTTTAATCCCTGATCCTATCCTTGTATTGGAACCTATGGTTCCTATACCTATCCTTCTCCTAGTTCCCCCTATGATCCTTGATCCTATCCCTCTCCCTCTCCCTGGGATAGATCCTATGCATCTATCTGTGCACGTACCCATCTCCTCTATGGTTCCCTCCTCTTCCCTACTATAGATGTCTCTGGGGCATCCCCCACTACTGTCCCATCATCGATGTCCATGTCACTTGTTGATTACTCATGAGTAGCCACCTATACCAGATCTGTAAGTTGTAGAGGTGTGTGTGCGACTCGTCAGGCCATTTATTCTGCCTTCCTCCCTACATCCACTACATCAGGCCTGGCCACATAATCTACCCATGCCAGAGTTCTCCATGTCACCTTCACTATAAGAGTGTCAATATATCTCCCCCATACTCCAACATGCTTGGTGACATGAGGATGTAGGACATCCTCTTCCACCACCCCCTGCTGCAAACCAAACTGCCTCATGACCCAAGATGACTTGTATCACTCAATCTAGTGGATGCTCCTCCCCAATAAAAAGCAATCTATCTAAATATGTGAAAGGTATAGAATATACTTGAACCCATCCTCCACCCTAGTCTGCTAGTCCATGGCTCCCCATGACTGTCACACCCTGTATGGTGTCCAGCAAAAAAATTGGAGCTCATCAATCAACTATCTCCAATAACCTATCTGTCCCATAGAGGTATACCTTAGTGGTAGCCTGTATCTTCTTGTGTATGGATCTCTTGGCTATCAGTCTCCTGCACTCTCATCAGTCAACATAGTATAATGTTCTCCCAAGCCCATTCTAGTAAAAGTGTGACCCCTGTCCCCATGTTGCATACCCTGTGGTACGTAGCCATGTGTAAGTCATGGTACAATTATCCTAAGACAACGTACCCCCAGCAATATGTCATTCCCTTCTTGAGCATCTCGGCTAACACTCTAGACTATCCCATCCCAAACCCATGTCCTGACAAGTCTACCAGCATCCTCCTACCTATCAATTTCGCTAGAAAAAGCGCTATCCTCCTCAGCTCCTATTGACTACTAGCTACTAGGGCATCCATGTCTTGTATTAGGGAATCCTCCTAAGGGGCCTCCTTAAATCCAATTGCATATAATGCTCACTGTCCTCCAGTCTGTAGTGAGGGACTAGTCTGTGAATTAGTATCCACAAAATCCACCATACATCCTCCAATGTGATAGTTGCCTCTCTAGTAGGCAGATGGAATGTGGTAGTATCACTATGCCAGTGCTCAATAAGTGTGGTCATCATCCCATAATGCACCCATAGCCTAGGCCATCAGGGCACATAATCTAATCCCACAGTTTATAAGAGTCCCCACTGTGCCTCTGTTAGTTGGCCCTCCAACTACATTATGGATGGCCAGTGCTCTCGAGATCCCAATGGTGGAAACTACTCTTGCAAAATCCAACACCACCATGTTCATGTCAGTTTCTTCTCACTTCTAGCCTAACCCCTCCCAGAATGGGGCATCACATCCCTATGTCTATTCCTGACCCATCCCCAGACCCCATTGAGTCCTTCCTTTTCCTTCCCCCTTGGTGTATACCCTTTTTAGCACAGACACTGGTTTGGACAGAGACACCGATTCCTCAAATAGTGTCTTCGAGCAGTTTTCTCCTAGACCCCCATTTGCGAAGATGCGGGTCTGGGTCTGGCATCTTTGGAGATGCCAATTTTGAAATGCTGTCCGCGCAAACTTGGGTTCAGGGATCGATGTCTGTGTAGACACTGATCCAGGGATCAACATCTCCGTAGATGTTGGTTTGAGAATTGGCCTCTCTAGTTCTGGCCCCTTTAAACCCCTATTAATTACACCTACCCATTCCTGAAAACATAAAATTTTTTCCAGAAGTAAATGCGATGTCTCAATTGAGCTACTCACCAGTGTCGGCTACTCCGCGGGTCGTCCATGGATTCAGACTTGCTCTCCCAACTGACCCTTCAGCCTCTTGTTCACCATCTTTTCTCTCCAAAGCTTTTTTCTCCTCCAATAACTATTCACAAATGACCTTCTTTAGCCCTCCAGCCCCTCTTATAGCCCCCATTTTTCCTGAAATTTTTTTGGGTCCATTTTCTTCTCCTGCCTATATATTATTGTATTATTAATCCTGTTGTACAATCTAAACTGTGTAAAAATTCTAAAAAAATTAAAAAATTGAAAAAATTGAAAAAATTCAAAAATCATTCAGAAAACTGCAATAAACCTTTTCTTCCTTCTGCATCACTCTATTTTGCAATTTTAGTGACGTTTTGACTCCTGGGACTACAATAATGTTTTTCACCAAATCAATTTTGAGCCCGACTCTCTTTGCTCATCCTTTTCAAAATTTTTTTCAGCAAATATTTTAATAAACTCAAATCCAATCCTTGCCTATCAGGATGCATCCTTCTAGTGTCAGCTTATCAATCCTTCATCACATAATCTTGTTCATGGAAAGAACTTTGGACTAAATGACTAGTTGGTCATGAGGCATTCTTTACTGATTTTATCTTTTTTGTGTCAGTTGAAACCTACTCACCACTACCTCAATCTACTATATCTTGGTGCGTTGTGACTGGTGGCTATTGATGCATACATTCTTTTTTAGTGTGCTTTCTTTGAGCGTCTTGTCCATGCAAAGGAATCTTGTCATCTATTTTTTCTCCCACATGATGCACTTTTGGAAATGAGTTAAGTAACTAAGAGGGGAGGGGTGAATAATTTACCACAAAAACAAATCCAAGTCCCTTAGATGTCTTAAACAAACTTATCACTATTGCTTAGTTAATATAGATATTCTACTGTCACTCAGTTAACAAGGCAAACTTTAAGATATTAACTATGATTATCCTTTAGTGATTAAGTGCAGAAACATAAATCATAAAGAAAATAACATGTACACAGATGAGACCAATATTTAACATGGAAACCCAATTTGGGAAAACCACCAATTGCAACTAGTTACTATTTTCACTCTTCTGAAGTGAGACTTGTTAGGAGCCAACCCTATTAAAGGTTACAAAACACATTGTCAGGTGTGACCCTATTAGAGGATTTAATCACCCTGTAAGGAGTGGCCTTGTGAGAGGTCTTTAAACACTTCAATATAGAAATGTCACCTTGTGAGAGGAGTTACAAAAGACTGTTAAGTCTACTCTGTAAAGAGATTTTGGATCACTGATACAATTGTTAGAGAGTAACAATGGATTGACCTGTTTGACAAAGAAACTATCTTTGCTGATTCAAATCTCTATTCTGGCTTTATACTATATCCTCATTGATCAAATATTCTATTGCAGCTCTGTCTGGATGTTCTGTCCTTAATCAGAATCCCATCTGATTTTGCCTTCACTCTTCATATCAAAACACACACATCTCTGCTTATTACTTCACACATTCAACCCAAACTTGACCTTATATATATATGATAGGCCTTGTCAAGTCAGCTTGAATATCCTTCCAAATAAATAATAAATCTTAAGTCTGTCGGCTACATATAACTAATTAAACATAAAATGCAAACTTCTGTTAGTCGACTGACACTAAATGTATAACTCAGTTAACACTATAATCTTTCAACGCTCGATCATCACTGTAATGCCTGAGTGAACTCAGTTAGAACTAAAAATCACTTTGGTCTTCTTCAATACCCGAGAGAGCTTGGCATACACTATTTGTGCTTGGATAGGATTATACATTTGTGTAAACATCACTATATTTGTGTAAACATCAATGAAAATACACAATTGAATAATTGTCATCAACCATCTCCCTCTTTGGCATTGATGGAAAAGAAACATGTCATAATAAAAAGAATTATAGAGAAATAGAAACATGAATAAAATTTTATTAATGTCCTTAGCTTCATTCTGATTCTCATCCATAAAACTCCTATCTTCACAATCACTGAAATATAGATTCCCCCCTCTAACATTAATCTCTGATTTCTCCCTATGTCATCAATAATCTCTCTCAGTAATCTATCCTTTTATAATTTATTTGGCATGACATCAATAATCTCTCCCTCTTTGACAACCAATGCCAAAGACACCATCTAATACATATCCAATGAAGTTGTAATGTACCTATTTGTACCGATTCATACGCAATAAGCTCTAACAATCTGCATCAACATGTTAAATCTCTTCTGTAGCTCGGTTGATGAATCACTACTCTGTCCATTAGTGAGTCTCAGTTAAGGGAATCACCCCTATCTTTCCTCTAAGATAAAAGAATGCATCTTTAGGTAAATGATTTGTGAATATATCTGCAATATGTTCTTTAGTATTCACATATTCCAACCTTACTTGTTTGTCCTAAACCAATTCTCTCAAGAAATGATACTTTATTGCAATGTGCTTAGTCTTAGTATGCATCACAGGGTTCTTTGAAATGTTAATTGCACTAGTGTTTTCACAGTAGATAATGAATGGTTCTTTGATTTCCTCCTTCATACCTAACAACAATTGTTTGAACCATATGATATTTGAACAATTTACTGCTGCAGCAACATACTCTGCCTCTACTGTAGAGTGAGAAATGCAATTCTGTTTCTTATTGGTCCAAGAAAATAACCTCTTACCAAGAAATAATGATCCATGACTTGTGCTCTTTCTTTCATCAACGCTTCTTGCCCAATCAACATTAGTAAAAGTCTTCAAATCAAAGTTTCCTCCTTTCTTATACCAGAATCCATAATCTTCAGTACCCTTAAGATATCTCAGAATCCTTTTGATAGTCGTCAAATGATTCTCTCTAGGATTAGCTGAAAACCTTGCAACAATGCCAACTGCTAATGCACTATTAGGTCTAGTATGAACAATATATCAAAGTTTACCAATCATGGATCTGTAGGTAGTCTGATTTATCTCCTTTGAGTCATCATCCTTAGAAAACTTATGTCCAGTAGACATAGGTGTCCCAACTGGTCCAGAATCTTCCATTCCAAATTTCTTCAGTATCTCTCTGATGTATTTAGACTAATTAATATAGATACCATCCTTCATCTGATGAAATTGTAAACCAACAAAGAATTTGATTTCACCAAACATAGACATCTCAAATTCCTTACTCATAGCTTCCGAGAATGCTTTGCATAAATCATCATGTCTAGTAAATAGTGTATCATCAAAAAATATATCTGCTAATAGTATCTTGTTCTGAGGTCCTTATTTGATATACAAGCTACTATTGTCTTTAGTTCTCTAAAATCCAATACTTATCAGATAACCATGCAATATTTCATACCAGGATCTAGGAGCTTGCTTCAATCCATATAAGGCTTTGTGTAACTTGCAATCCATATTCCTTTTGTTATGATAAAAAAAACCTTTAGGTTGCTCAATATAGACTTCCTCTTCTAGAATTCCATTCAAGAATGCATATTTTACATCCATTTGGTATACCCTGTATCCTTTATGTGCTGCATATGCTAGAAGAGTTCTGAACCCTTCAAGTCTTGCAACAGGAGAAAAAGTTTCTCCATAATCAATACCCTCTTCTTGAGCATGTCCTTTACACACTAATCTTTCTTTTTTTCTAGAAACTTCACCTGTTTCATTCATCTTGTTTCTGAAAACCCACTTAGTACCAATCACATTCTTGTATTTTGGTCTAGGTAAAAGAGTCCAAGTTTTTTTCTTTTCTATCTGCTCAATTTCTTCATTCATGGATTCTATCTAGCTTTCATCATTCAATGCATATTTAATAGATCTAGGTTCAATTTCACTAAGCAAACATGTAACTTTAATTTTGTTCCTTGTCATTATACCTTATGTCTGATCTCCAATTATTTTCTCAAGTGCATGCTACCTTCTGACATATTTTGCAAGTATAAGTTCCTTCCTCTTTGATTCTGGGCTTGATCCACTAGGTTCACCATGCTCAAATGTTCTATTCTGCTCTTCCAACTACGGTCTAAAACTCAGGTGCCTTTGTCTAAGACTTAGGTGCCTCTATCTGTGACTCAGTTCTAGCTGTCTGTGACTTAGATTCTTTAGTCTGAGACTTAGTTTCTTCAGTTAGTGGCCTGGGTTGCACAAGTTGCAACAAGATTTGTGCTGATGAATTCAATGGTATTATTCCTTTGTAATTTCCTTTTGATGCTCTCTTTGCAAGTAATGCTTCAATGATTTCTAGATCTTCATCATCAAACTCATCATCACTGTCACTGTCAATCTGTTTTCCTTTTCTATCCATCTTACCAAAGTTTAATTTATCTTTGAATGCAGACTCAAAATTGCTAGGATTAGGAGAATAATTGTCAAAATTATCCAACTCCAAAGCTATAAGCCTTCCAACCAATGTATCTAGAGTTATATCATTACTGCACCTCATCTCTTGAATAGCTAAAACTCTAATAGCATAGATAGGAAGTAAAGTTATCAATACCTTACTAACCACTGTTTTGTCTTCAATTGTTCCATCGACAACTCTGATGGCACTAACACTTTTCTTGATTCTTTCACTGTATTTTGTAATTTCTTCTCCTTCTTTCATTTTCATCTGATCAAACTGACCTCTGAGACTTTCTTCTTTGGCTCTCTTTACATTGTCATCTCCTCCATGTATATCATGTAGTTTCTTCCACATATCATAGGCAGTAGGGTAGTCCTTAACTTCATCAAATTTAGAATAGATGAGTGAAGAAGCTATATCAATCATCATTATGTTATGATTCTTCATGTCCATCATCTATTCCAAAGACATAGGTCTCGATGGTTCCACATACTTGTGATTTAAGAATTGTAAACCAGTGTCTCCAATAGTAGATAGATGTAGCCTCATCAAATCTTTCCATGCAGTGAAGTTGTCTTTGTTAAGCTTGGGGATCTCTCTTCTATAAGACTTCTCTGATCTTTATCTTAGGCCTTGAAACCTTCCCTGATAGTACCAATGCTCTAATAATAATTGTTGGAAATGAGTTGAGTAACTGAGAGGGGAGGGGTGAATTAGTTACCACAAAAACAAATCCAAGTCCCTTAGATGTCTTAAACAAACTTATCACTGTTGCTTGGTTAATACAAATATTCTACTATCACTCGGTTAACAAAGCAAAATTTAAGATATTAACTGTGATTATCCTTTAGTGATTAAGTGCAAAAAAATAAAGCATAAAGAAAATAACATGTACACAGATGACACTAAGATTTAATGTGGAAACCCAATTTGGGAAACCACCAATTACAACTAGTTACTATTTTCACTCTTCTAAAGTGAGCCCTGTTAGGATCCAACCTTGTTAAAGGTTACAAAATACACTATTAGGTGTGACCCTGTTAGAGGATTTAATCACCCTGTAAGGAGTGGCCTTGTGACAGGTATTTAAACACTTCAATGTAGAAATGTCACCTTGTGAGAGGATTTACAAAAGACTATTAAGTCTACTCTGTAAAGAGATTTTGGATCACTGCTACAATTGTTAGAGAGTAACAATGGATTGACTTGTTTGATGAAGCAACTATCTTTGTTGATTTAGATCTCTATTTTGGCTTTATATTGGATCCTCACTAATCAAATATTCTATTGCAGCTCTGTCTGGATGTTTTGTCCTTAATCATAATCCCATCTGATTTTGCCTTCACTCTTCATATCAAAACACACACATCTCTACTTATTACTTCACACATTCAATCCAAACTTGACCTTGTATATATATGATAGGGCTTGTCAAGTTGGCTTGAATATCCTTCCAAATAAATAATAAATCTTAAGTCCGTTGGCTGCATATAACCAATTAAACATAAAATGTAAACTGTTGTTAGTCGCCTGACACTAAATGTATAACTCGGTCAACACTGTAATCCTTTAATGCCCAACTGTCACTGTAATGCCCGAGTGAACTTGGTTAGAACTAAAAATCACTTTGGTCTTCTTCAATGCCCGAGAGAGCTTGACATACACTGTCTGTTCTCAAATAGGATTATACATTTGTTTAAAATTCACTACATTTGTGTAAACATCAATGACAATACACAATTAAATAATTGTCATCAACATGCATACCTCCTTTTTCAACATCAAAACTAGATGTGCTCTCCATATTTTCAACACAGTTGACTCCCCAACTCCTGCATCTGCATATTTAGTTGCATTCATTCTCATTTTTGCATCTTGCATTTTTGGAAGGCTTCTATTTATTCACTCTTCTCCCTTCCTCCTCTTGCACTTTCTCTTTTTGAGAAAATTCCACACATGTTTCTCTTGTTGCACCCTTTTCACAAGGGGCACACCATCTTATCATCGTTGCTCCGACACAACTCCTAAAAACCCACTTCCTCTGGGGAAACTTATTTTCTTGTCTTTGATGCAAATTCACTTGCGATGCCATGTCAAAGAGGGTCAAAATGTAGATGTCCAAAAATATTAATATTAAAATCCCTTTTGTGCATCTAACTATTTAATTAAATAAATTAAATAGTTTCATCTATGGTATTTATATATTTTATAAATACTATCCTAATGTATTTTATTTAAATACATTTCCCTCAAAAATCTCCCTTTTAATAAATTTGTATTTACTAAATCCCTTCATAAAGCTAAAATTCCTCTAAACTTGATTTAAATAAAATCACTTTATTTAAACCCACTTTATTCCCTCAAAATCCCACCTCTTGCTAATAAATCCCCTAATCTTGATTAAAAAGGTACTTTTCCTCTAATCATGTGCACAATCCCCTTTGGCTTTTCCAACCCAACCCTCAATATTAGCCACTCATCTCCCTTCCACCTCTTAATCTTAACCGTCCATTTCCTTTTCAATTCTATAAAAGAGGCCTTCCTCTCTTGCATTATCATGTCTCATTTTTGTGCTATTGTTATTAAGCTAGAATTGTACTAGGGTTTTCTCATTGCTATTTTCATTATTTTAAGCTTAAATTACATAGATGTTACATGCTAGGATCATTTGGTAAAATTAATCTTAGTTTCCTTGTTTTGCATTTCAAGTTCATAGTAGCTTAATCATTTGGAGAAGTTTGAGACTAGTTGCTCCATACTAGTTGTTGGATCCTTCTCTCATCCATCATTATTGCATTTTTGAATCAATCCTAATCATTTTCACTTGGGGAAGTCTTGATATTGTGTTTGAGAGAGGACATTCACACCTCCATAAGAGAGAAAATCAAACAATCCTCTTTGGTGCAACTTGTTTTATCTCTATCCGATGCTATGAGGATGCTTTTTATGTTTCATGTTTTCTTTTTTATCTCATTTGAAATTTGGATGCTAAACCTCTAATGATTTCAGGTTTTTGTGAGTGATTGCAGGTGGACATTTTCCTTGTATACACCAGTCATGATGACAATGGGGTAGCAATGTCAAAAATGTATGCTTTCTATAATTGTGAATATGAAATTTTTTTGTAAGCCTTTTTTGTATAAGCACAACTTGTATGGATGAGTAGTAGATGTATGTGGATGCTTGAATTTATGAGATGAACATTAACATAACATAAATAAATTCTAGAAATATACATATCATATTAACATTGCAAATCAAAAAAATCCTCATCAGTAAATACATGCAAGTTGTTTGATGAAATGCACGCCTAATTTTGGAAAAGTGAATATTTTGGCCAAGGGTTTCTATAGTCAAGACTCCAAATTGACTCCAAATTGAAGGAAAATAAATGCATGATCTTGGATCCTTTTGCTCAAAATTTTTTATTGATAGAGCTTGAAGGAGTTCTTGTAGAAAAAAAGGTTTTCATAGATGGATAGGGTTTTTCAAATATGAGAAAAAAGGGCATTAAGTTTAGAATTTTGTCTTCACTAAACAATTTAAAATAAAGTTTGAAGCTTTGTGATAATTCCTATTTATTTTAAAAGCAATAACTTGATAGTGTGTCCTAGTTTAAAGAAACACTTTAACGTTTTTTAGAAAACAAATAATAAATGAGTAAATATCCCATAGTATCTACCTCTAATCACAAGTCTAAAGATGAATCTCCATTACACTGAGATTTCTTAGATCTTCTCCCTGAATCAATTTCAACCTTAATTTCTAATGAGTCTACATAGAGAGACACTTGTTTTTATTGTAGACATTTAGAAATTCCTTCATTTGGTTGGGCATTTTTTGCATTCTTCTACCAGAGTCGAGTTAAGGACCCTCCTATTAGTAACCTAATGGACTTTTAATTTGGAAAATCTTATAGTGCTAGATAGTTTCTAGATTCAATTGTGTGAAAATTTGTATTGTCAATGTTTTGGATCACACTTTTTTACCCATCATCACTATGCAAGAGAGAAAGGAGAAAAAAGATCCATCATCATATTTTTTTTCCTTTCTCTCTTAAATCCTGATGATGGATCATAGAGTGTGATCTGAAACATTGATGAAAAATTTGTTTATACTATCGAATCCAAAAAATATCTAGCATTCATATGGATTGTCAAAATATAATAGCTCTAAAAGCTTATAGTCCCTATATCTTTATAGATATGGAGTTTCTAAGGTTGGTAGATAGGGCTTAGGATCCTTCATCTTAAAGCATAAGAAAATAGAATGGAGCTGCCTTGTTAATTAATGATAGGAGAAGTGTCTAAAAGGCATGCATTATTTCAGTGGCTATAGTGATAGATATTCATTTGGATAAGGGGAAGAAACATATACAATTTGCAAGGATACCCTTAGACAAGGTACATTTCCTAAATTTAGGCAAAATGGATTCAAGAATAGGCCTATCCCAATTTTTGACATGGAAGTAGAGCATTTTCATGTTGAATAGTTTGAATTCTATTTTCAATACACATACAATGGATTGTGTCAGATTTTAGGGAAATATTGTGACAATAGGATTCCTGTGGGAATGATGTGTATGGCCATGTCCATTTAAAACCTATATTTAAATGCTCACTATGATTTTGTTGCATATATTTTGAAAGGACTTCATAAAGGACTACTTAGAACATAGAGAAACAATATCAATTTCAAAAACTAATCTCATTTGTGCCACTTATTGTTGTACTTCAATCATCAATATTTTGATAAATTAGTATTTCAACATTTTAATAAGGTATTAACATATAATTCATGAGGTAATAGGGGTTCATTGGAGTTAAGAAGGTCATGGGTTGCAAAAGTTGTCAAGTTGCAAGAAAAGTTGTCAAGCAACTTTTCTTGCAACCAAATTGTTAACAGGGGTCATAGGTGTTTAAGTTTGGGTTTGTGTGTGTTTGAGAATTCATATGGTGTAATAAGGCCTAATAAGGTCATTTTTCATGTTGAAGTATCAAGTGTATAAACAAGTTGCAAAAGTTGTCACAAAAATGTCAAAAGTTGTCATGCAAAAGAAAGTTGTCATAGTGCAGTTTTGAAACATATAGGAAGTCCAATGGTCATGAAGCCTAAGAGGAAGTTTGAGTTAGTTTTGATGACATATAACTAATTGAATGTTTGATAATGTTAAGTTGAAGATGATGCATGACATTAAAATAGTTAATGGTTTGTATTTTAATTGATGTCAACTTGATATCATCTGTACGGTCATGTACATAATGCCAAAGACATTAGAGAATCAATAGAATAATTATTATTCTTTTAGCAATGCATAAAAGTCAAGTATTCACTAAGTGACAAACAACACTGATGGAGTGCACACCATCGGTAAAGGCACAAAAAAATTCACAGTGATACCCGACGAGCAGAAGACAGTGTTGCCCGATGAAGCAGAATCACAAGTTGCTAGATGAGAAAAATCCTATGATGCCCAACGGATGGAGATCCCAAAGCTAACTGGAGTTACACTGACAAAACTGGCAGTTGTCACCGATGAAAAACTATAGAATTGACCGATGGAACAAAGAGTTTAGAAAATGACAAAATATCTAGCTGGCAGAGCTTAAGGATAGACTTAACTGGTTGTTTTATTTGTTTTTTCCAACCAAAATTAAGCAATTGATTTAAAGAAGATTTATATAGTTGGAAAGAATATAACTACGAGATAAATCAGGAGTTAAAGCCGTAAATCAAATTGGCTGGATTGTTTTTCACACCAAGAATCAAGAATCAAGAATCATGAATTAAGGAATATCATGTCTATATAAGAGACAAGCATAATTCATTTCTGCAAGCCATCAGATACATGGAAGGAGAGTGAATAGAAAGAGGATGCTAAAGAGAAACTAGTGAAGGATAAACTTCATACAGTCTTGATCAATCAAGCTAAAGGAGAGCTAAAGAATTCTGTAGACATCAATGAACAGTGAAGGACAACATCATAGAGCAGAAAGTGTGGAGCAAAAAGAATTGAATTGATACATTGATCAGAGAGGTATTGTACTTAAATAGATCTAAAAATTTGCAATTCAAAGTTGCATTAGAAACAGGTAAAAATGTTTTAGTTTAACCATTGAAGCATCAAGTCTCTTAACAGAGCAGGACTTAACCGTCTTCTATAATTGAGGTATATCCTAACAGATTGCCAAAAAGGTTGATTCATGAAAGTAGCATTGAATTTGCATAAAGCCTATTGACAGCCTAAGAAGAAGGTTGATTCAAGGATGGTAGCAAGATTTTCCTAAAGCCTATTGACAGTCTAAGAAGGAGGCTAATTCAAGGATGGTAGCAAAATAGATGCTAGATACTAAGTGACAACATATATTTATAAAATCCTTTAACAAGGTCACACTTAACAGTGTGTTTATAACCTTTAACAGGATTGGCTCCTAATAGGGCTTACTTCAGAAGAGTAAAAATTTGGGGTACCAGTCCCAGTGGTTTTTCCCTTAACAAGGTTTCCACGTTAAAATCCATGTGTTATGTGTGTATGATTTATTACTTTACTGTTTTACATTTCATATATGTATTGCTGGATTGATTGGTATACTCTGCATATTTACTAAGTATCAGTAAATAAGTTTTACTGCTTATCAGTTATCAAGGAGAATAATGACAGACAAGGTAAACTGATAGACAGTTAATTATTTCAAGTATTTCAACGCATGCATATTGTAGGGACTTAATAATCTGAGGTGTATTGATTGGTGGATTAAAGTTTAAAGGATAATAGATTGAGGCCACTGAATCACCCCCCCTCTTAGTTATTACTAACAATTGGTATCAGAGCTTGTGTGCGTAGAAGGAAGGTTTCAAGACCTAAGTAAAGATCACAAGATAAACAGATGAGATGTGCCCAAGTTGAACAAAGACAACTTTTCTTTATGGCAAAGAAGGATAAGACTCCACTTATCAGGTATTGGTAATGATGTTACTCAATACTTAGATACTGAATATGTGTTTCCTATAGGACCATTGATAGTAGATCAATTGAGAGTGAAGCATGAGCATAACTGCATGG